>CM052809.1:2802723-2824494 GCA_028533885.1 Nasua narica | reverse complement strand
TACCCCAAAGAAGCTGATGCAGTACAAAGAAGGGCCACATGTACCCCAATGTTCATAGCTGCAATGGCCACAATAGCCAAACTGTGGAACCACCAAAATGCCCTTCAACAGACGAATGGATAAGGAAGATGTGGTACATCTATACAATGGAATATTATGCCTCCATCAGAAAGGATGAATATCCAAATTTTGTATCAACGTGGACAGGACTAGAAGAGATTATGAGGAGTGAAATAAGTCATGCGGAGAAAGCAATCATCTTATGGTCTCACTTACATGTGGAGTATAAAGAAAATCATGGAGGGCATCATGTGAAGGAAGTGAAGGGCAAATTGGGGGAAATCAGAGGGGGTGATGAACCAGGAGAGACTGTGGACTCTGAGCAACAAACTGAGGGTTTTGGAGGGGAGGGGTTGTGGGTGGTGGGTGAGCCTGGTGGTGGGTATCTAGAAGGGCACGTTCTGCATGGAGCACTGGGTGTGGTGCACGAACAATCAATCTTGAAACATTGAAAAATTAAAATAATCATATTTGAGGAGAAAGAAAACTGTGTATATGTAGAATTGAACTATTTGAATTGTGCAGCATAATATTCACTTATATTTTCTATGTGTTGGATGTTTTTATCTCCTCAGCAGATTCTCGAACATTGTTGCTTTTGCCTTCAAGAATCATTCCATTGAATCATGTTTGTAGCCACATGTCCCATTTAATTATGCAGGGCAACAAACTCACCTTCTGACTCAAACCTGATTGGCCAGCTTTCCTTTTCTTTTTTATTCTCTTCATTGTCTCCATTCTCTATGGGTTATTCCATTTTTTAAAGAATATTATATTTATTTTTTTGACACAGAGAGAAAGAGTTCCCAAGTAGGCAGAAAAGCAGGCAGAGGGAAAGGGGGAAGCAGGCTCCCTCCTGAGCAGAGAGCTTGATGCAGAGCTTGATCCCAGGACCCTGAGATCATGACCTAAACTGAAGGCAGACTTTTAATCCACTGAGCCACTCAGGCGCCCCAATATGGTTTGCTCCATTATCTACATAGCTGAGAATATTAAATGCTTCTGTGCATTTCCACCAAGCTCCCCTATCCTTTTTCTTCTTTACTAAGAGGAGAAGGGGTTCCCTCCTTTAGAAAGTTTTAGTGTAGTCATAAATTGGAAACACTAGATGCCCTTTAGTATGACACATTTAATTTACCCATTTATTAGTGATATCCAGAGGAAATATCCTATGAAAGATTCCATTATGAGGCCATGTTAGGTAGATCCTGAATTTTGTCTTGTATTTTAAATGTCCAATCTAACAACCATTAATTCAGTGAATGTAAAAATGTGTTTCCTAAACTGTAGTATTGATTTTCAAGCCAAACTTTTCCTCTTATTCTTTATAAAACTTTTAACTTAATGATTTGCTCTCTAGTTTTCCCTGTCTCCTGAAGTTTGGATTACATTGTTCAGAAAAACATACAAAAATTCAGCAAAAATGCTTGCATTGATTTTTTGTAAATGTACATGCTCTATAAAAAATAATGTAAACTCATATTCCACTAAAAATCATTACATGTAATCACAATATGATGAAAATACAATGCAGTTCACTGTGTGTCATGGAACATATTAAAACTTTGAAAAATATGTAGAATTCATCTTTTAAAATCAATTCCATCTAGGATGGCATCTTACGTACTTCACACCTGGAAAAAAATTTCTTCTAGACTTGTTTGGTAGGAAAATATGTTGTTGTTGTTGTTGTTGAATAATGAAGACATAAATCCGGAGTAAATACGTTTAAGTTAAATAATGAGATTTCCAGAGGAAATCATTTGAGTTTGTTACTAAAAATTTATTTTGATTGATGGAAACTCCAAAGTACATCTTTAAAAGTAGAAGAAAAGTAAAAGTAATTTTGGTGATTACTTTTCCCCCAGGTTTATTGACATATAATTGATGTATAATGTATCTAATTATGCTAACAACATGATCTTCTCTTTATCTGGATATCATTTTACTTTCTCCTACATCATCTTTATACTTCCTTAAAGGCGTTTAATGCATTATATCTTTCTATTACTTCTACTTGTGTGTTCCTTTACCCCACCGGATACCATTTGTCATAAAATTAGCTAACCAGCCAGCAGACAAAAAATGAAATATTTTGCAAATGGTCTTCTATTATCCAAGGTCAATGTGAGACTCATTCTTTATGTCTGTGAACCCCTTTTTGGATTTACATAAAATGATATATAGATATTTTTTTTTTCCTAACAAGATCTTTACTCAGCAAGACCAGTGGTTCATGAAGTATGTGGCCCCTGGGTAACAATATCAGCACCACTTGGAAACTTGCTAGAAATGCAGATTTTTGGCCCTTAATTCCAAACTGCTGAATCAGAAGGTTGGGAATAAGGCCAAATGAGATGTTTTAACTGTGTATGCTGGAATTTGAGGGCTGCTGCTTTGCTATATCGGGATGCTCATCTGACTAAACCACTCGGATGTCCTGCTTCACTGCTATTTTTAAAGTCTACTTTGGAGATTTCAGGAAACAAAATAAGTTCTCAACAGCAACCTCAACTTTTCTTTTGAGACACTGTTATTTATCTCAAAGTTGTTTACTCTAAGTTGTAGTTTAAAAGAAAACATAATATATTCCTACTGCACAATTCTAATTTATATGTAAGATAGGATTTATGGGACCAAATGAGTTCAGACACTAAATGCTTCAGGAATTCTGAAAATATCATGTTGGTTTGTATGTAGAATAAGGGAAAGGAAATGATTAGCCCTTGGAATAATGATACCATATAAAAGAGAGAAGAAAAGAGAAATTCCTTAAAGTCAGAGATGCAGTGTGAACAAAGCAGGACCTTGGCAGCCTGAAGAATACGTAAGTAGGATGCTTTATAGCAAAGCCGTGCAGATATGATGTATGGGGTAGGAATGTGCAGAGTTTCAGGGCATAAGTGATATGGTTCCATCTTTAGATGTCTGCACTGACAGCAAATGGCACTCAGGGTTTAAAAAGAATGGCATGCAACTGATATTTCTGAGAACTTAATTGTTATTTATGTTTGGTAACTTTTGAAAAGAAGGTGGGCTTTTTGTTTGTTTGTTTTTGAGAAAGAGAAAGAGTGAGTATATTGTTTTAAATAGTATACCTTTGAGTTATTTAATGAAGGTCTGGAATAAATGTCCCCCAATAGCTATGAGATAGAAGGAGAAAATGCAAAATAATGTAAGAGAAAGATGTGTGGAAGGTTTGAATGTCTTATTGAATAAATAAAAGTGAAATCAAGGCTCAGATAAAATTCTAGGTAAAATTTGATTTAAATGGGCTCCAAAACCAACCACAAGATAGACTGTAACTGTCTGTGCCCAACTGATATCTGCTTTTTTCCCACCCACTGCAACATTGTTGCTTGTGTTCTGAACTCTTGTGTTATAGCAAACTGGTCTGCTAACTGCTTAGAAGAAAAAGTTTACAATTGAGTTGTTTTGTTTTCCTTTTTCTTCTTCGTTTTTTTAACCTCAGAGAGCATGAACGAGTTGTTTTATGTCTTGACATAAAAATGATTATGCTTATCTTAGTTAATTATAAAAGAAAATAAAAAAGCTATCACTGGTATTAAGAAATTCCTTGCATTGTCTTTGCATTATTATAAGTGTTTTGTGGCAGGGAAAATACATCTTCTGTCCTTTGAAATATCAGCACACTTCTAACAGCCTAATTAACCCTGGTCTCCACACCTGGGCCAAGAATAGAGCCAGCAATGGCCTCTCTTCACTTCCTTGGACCTGGCATTGATAGGAAAACCCCAAGCTGTAAATGTTGAAAGAACTGTAATGTGTGTTGGACAAATCCAGGGTATTAGAATTTATTATTTTACTGATTTATAAGCTGAAGCAGATATTTGTAGAAATAAAATTAAAATATCTTATATTTTGAGAAGGCTCTTAAAGTATTTCTAGACTCATAAATAATATTAATGTTAACTGCTTACATTTGGGTTTAAATAGCTGAAAGGTTAAATCCATGTATCCTTTGATGGAGGATTTCTTTTTTTTTTTTTTTAAAGATTTTTTTATTTATTTATTAGAGAGCGAGAGACTGAGAATGAGAGGGGAGAAGGTCAGAGGGAGAAGCAGACTTCCCGCAGAGCCGGGAGTCCGATATGGGACCCGATCCCGGGACTCCGGGATCATGACCTGAGCCGAAGGCAGTTGCTTAACCAACTGAGCCACCCAGGCGCCCTGATGGAGGATTTCTTAAGCATCACCCTCTTCCACTCTGCTCCTTCAAAGTATCAGATAGGTGTGTGTTTTGTATTGTTTTGCTTTGGCTTAGAATACATGGATCTGAGAAGTCACTCATTTTTGCAGGCTAGCCAAAGGCAAGAATGAATCACAGCTTGTGAAATGCACTGTTGGGAAAGTAAGATCTTGCCTAAGAACTTACACTAGTTTCATTCTAAGTTTTTTCTTATATGTTATTGAATATGACTTACATTCATGCTAAAAGCAACACATTAGATGGATGGACTGGACCTATGGAGAGCTTAGGAAACTAGTCCCCTGCACACCACATAGGATAGAGGCAGAATTTGAACACAGGTGGCCTCACTTTGAAAGATTATAAGCTAGAATGTCTTATGTGATGTTCAAAGTTAGACTTGCCTGTATCAGGGGTGGTCATCATTAAAAACTTCTGCAGAAGTTTTACTTCAACTCTCTTCTTCAGGGTGTTTCCTTTTATTTAAACATTCTTCATGTCTCTGTTCTCTAGACGATGTGACACGTCAAAGTCCTGTGGATGGTAGAGGATTGGTTTAGTGAGGTCTCCTCCCTTCTGTCTCTTTTTTGTGGACTTTCAGGCGTAATACTGACAGGTAATATTCGTAATACTCTTACTCTGTCCACTCCACTTGTGTTAACTCTTCTGACTTTTGAAACAGATTATCACATACTATTTAAAGTTGAGAAAATGAATACTTACAGACGTATAATCATCTGACTAGTGTTTTAAAACAAAATAGGAGGCATAAGCAGGTTCAGAGCAAAGAAAGTTTAACTATCATCAGATTCTTTCAATTGTAGAACATGATCTTATACAAAATTTTGTCTACACTAAGAACCATGGGTTTCTGTCCATGCTTTTTCTTTGTTCTAAAGTGAGTCTCTGTTAATTGGTTAAGTACCCTGGGAATAGAGCCAAGTTAAAAAAAATAAATAAAACATCGTCCTTGGAAAGAAATGGATTTTATAGTTTTACCTCATTTATCACTAAAGTTGTAACAAAAACTAAAAGGCAGACTATTATTCCAACTTTGCCTGAGATGATCTTTCTTTAACATTATGATAGGGAAAAAAATATTTCATTACTTCAAGGTGCATATACTTAATTTACAGTGAAGCCGGGCAAGTTCTAAAATGTACATGAACCATTTGCCTTGATTTTGTGTAAGAAGTCCTTTTATAACTTTTTTTTTAAGATTTTTATTTATTTATTTGACAGAGAGAGAGAGATCACAAGTAGGCAGAGAGGCAGGCAGAGATAGAGGGGGGAAGAAGACTCCATACTGAGCAGAGAACCCAAAGTGGGGCTCGATCCCAGGACCCTGAGATCATACCTGATCTAAAAGCAAAGACTTTAACCCACTGAACCTTGCAGGCACCCCTATAACATTTACCCCAATATTTATTGATCTTTATTGCTTTCTTTAAGCTTCCTATATATTAGGAAATTAGAAATAATCAGTCACATCTTTTCAAATATAAGGGCAGTTATATTTTTGAAATATTTTGGTAATAATATTTTGCACATGGGGTTTAATTTAATCTAGCCAAATCTAATAATCTATTTCATCATTGCATCTGGCTTTGAGATCTTGTTTAGAAAACATTATATTTTCCCTTCCTATATTTTGGATTACACTACTTTTTAAAATGCAAGATACAGGGGTGCCAAGGTGGCCCAGTTGGTTAATCATTTGACCCTTGATTTTGGCCAAGGTGATGATCTCAGGGTTCTGTGATCAAGCCTGACATCGGACTCCCCACTCAGTTAGGAGGCTGCTTGAAGACTCTTTCCCTCAACTTCTGCACCTTCCCCCACTTATACTCTCTCTAAAATTAATAAACAAAAATAAAGAAGTATTTAAAAAGAGAAGCAGGATACAGTTTTCTGTCTTGTCAAGTCTTCATCATTTCCCTCTTTCATTCATAAATATTTTAAAAGTTTATTTATTTTATAGAATCATTGTAAAATTCTTCTTAGCTCATTTTCCAAGAGAGTTAACTAATAAAATAATCTCCTTTGGGTCAATGCCTCCATTATCTTTCATACTTATTTACTGCCTAATTGTCTATAAACTACAGCTGCTTTATAGATGTAGATATTACAACATCTTATTATTAAATAATTGCTTCAACATGTTACTTGCATTTCTCTAGACATGCAATCATAATCTTCTAAGAATAAACACAATTTAATATTTTTCCAATTTTGAAGCTCATATATTTCACATACTAAGTTATATTGACAAACAGAAAATTATTGAATAATAGACTTATTTAGGACATCTTTGGAAATATGTACCATGTTGTACACTTCATATATACTAAATATACTAAATAAATTAACTTTGAAGATATTATTGAGTTTTACTAAAAATTAGTGCTGAGTTTAATGATGACATAATTATTCTTAATTTAATTAATGGTGCAATATATGAATATATTTGATGTCAATAAAACCAATTTGATCTCAGAAACAGAATAGTTTCTGTATATAGTATTTCATAACTTTTGGAGAATAGTTGATATTGCTTTAGTTGAGTCTGTTCCCTTGGTACTTATGGATAAGATATATACTTGAATTTTTTTTCCGAATATGTATTTTGTAATTTTTACATAAGAATGCAAAAAGAAGAAAATTAAAATCAGTCCCACACATAAAATTGTATCAAATAGGTCAATAATGTTATTTTAAAAAATAAAAGAAGGAAACAATATAAACAATTTCAAAATCAGTCTTATTAGTCTCAGTATCTCTCTTCAATAATACAAATTTGTGAGATAACCATGTTTCAACAATGATGAACATGGAGAACATTATGCTTGGTAAAAGAGTCCTGATTCAAAAGGCCAGATGCTATATGATTCTATTCATGTGAAACATCCAGGATAGGGGAAAAAAGTCATAGAGACAGATAGGAGATTAATGGTCGTCAGGGACTAAAGTTAAGGAGAAAATTGGATGTGAGTGAAATTGGGTAGAGAATTTCTTTTTTGAAGTGATGGAAATATTCTAAATTTAGACAGTGGCAAAGCATACACAACTCTCTGAATATACTAAAATTTACTGAATAGTACACTTTAGTTTTTAATTTTTTTTTATTTTCTGTAACTTTTATTTTTTTTAATTCTTAAAATTTTATGTATTTCTATTTATTTATTTATTTACAAGTGCCCTCATTTAATAGTATACTTTACAATAGTAAATTTTGGGGGTTGGGCAAGATGGCAGAGAAGTAGGAGAACCTGTTAAAACTGGCCCCCTAAAGTGAGCTGGATATCTTCCAGAACACAATGAACACCCATGAAATCAGCCTGAGAGAAAGAGTTTCACTTCTGGATCTCTTCAAGAGCAGAAGGCAGCAGTTGAGAGGTTAAACAGAGTGGGAATACTCAGAACTATATCGGAGGAAAGTAATACCCCAAACGAAAGTGCCCTGTAGTTGGGGACCAGTATTAACTTAGAGTCTGGTTAAAAACACTTAAAAAGAACAAAATATCTTAAAGAGCAACTAGTGGAAGTGGGTAGTCACAGTCATCGTGCTAAGCCCAATTTTCAGGAAGGTCATCACCAAGGACGAACACCTGCATCAAAGAGAGACCAACAGGGGTTCTGGTGCTTGGTTCATAAACCTGCCGCTTTAAGCTGCTTGTACCATTTCATGGGCTGGGCACACTCCTGCAAGCACCTTAGAGAACCTGGTATGGTTCATGAGCCTGCAGCTTTCCTCTGTGTGCATCACTCCTTGGACTGGGTACACACTGATAGCCCCTAAGAGACCTGGTGAGAGGCCTAGCTGGCAGTCTCCAGGACTTTGGGATATCCACCAACTGTCTCAGGGTCTCTGTGCTCCAAGTGAGCACCTGAGAGAATGCGGCCTATCTCAGGCAGGAATCTGAGCACACTGAGGTGGGCAGGGAGCCCTGAGAGCAGTCCTCAAAACAGCAGCCACCTGAAGCAAGTTTCCCAGGCCAATATCACTCATCAATCCTGGCTTTGGTGGCGTGAAGGTGTAGAGGCTAGTGAGGGCCTCTCGGGAACACTGGGACGGTGACTGAGGGTGCACACCACGTGTGGGAGGCTGCTGTGTAAGCGGAGTTTGCAGAGGAAGGGTCTGTGTGTTCTAAACCACACAGAGGGGTGCAGACTGAGGTTTCTCAGAGGAAGAGGTCTGGGTACTGGCAGATTCTTTGCTTGGATCCTCCAAAAAGGCACAAAAAGCCACAAAAGAACAAAAGCCTGTTCCTCCAGAGAGCGAAAGCCTGAAAAACCTGTTTCCACAGAGTCCAGCCTGTGATAGCTGGCAGGGCAAATCAACCCAAGCAACATAGACTGGAAAACAATATGGTAGACCGCTCCCTCAGATGACAGCCAAAACCAAGAGTACAATAGCCACAGGGTCCCCATAAAACTGCAACCCCAACATCAGGAGAAATCAATATATTATGCTCCTGATAATAACCTAAAACTTATATATTTCATAGATACAAGTTTTTTCTTTTTTTTTTTTTTTACTTTAGTTTTTTGACTCATTCTCACAATCCTAGTTTTTTTTTTTTAAACTACTTAACATTACAATTAGAGGCTTAATAAAATGATACACACTGGAATACCCAAAATAACCTTCCTTGCTCGCATCCATGGTGTATAACCACCTTCCTGTCTTATTCTTCTGTTAGTGTTTCGGCATGTATCCTTTTGTGTTGTACTATATAAATCTTATTGGGGTTCATTCTGACTAGGTTATTTTATTCTTGTCATTTACATTTGTCAGTCTTTACGTTTGTTTGTGTTTGATTATACACCTTATAAATCTTATTTTGGGGGCTATTTTGGTTGAAATTTCTTTCTTTTTTTCACTTTCTCTCTATATATAGTTTTATCTTGATTTTTCTTTTTGGTGATGAATTCCAATTGCTCTAAAATATTCCAGGGTGCACCTTGCATGGATCCTGGGGGATATATTCAGCTTAACATCCTCTCATCCACATGTCATCAAATGATGATGAGGAGGAAGACCCAACAAAGGAAAATCCAGAGAATGTGCCTTCTCCTGCAGAATTATTGCATAGCAGGAATCTGAGCACACTGAGGAATGTGTGTCAGAAAGGGAATTCAGGGTGACAATTATCCAGGCAATAGCTAGGACAGAGAAAATCATTAATGACAACATAGAATCTTTCAGAGCAGAACTGAAAACCAGTATGGCAGATCTTAAAAATGCTATCAATCAGATCCAATCTAATCTAAATATTCAAACAGCCAGGGTCACAGAGACAGAGGATAGAATTAGTGATCTAGTGGAGAAGATGGTTGAGAAGAAAAGTTATGAAGAGTGCTGGAAAAAAACTGCTTAGGAAACATGAGAACAAACTTAGGGAAATAAAAGTTGACATGAAACATTCCAATGCCAGAATTATTGGAATCCCTGAGCAGGTGGAGCAAGACAGAAGACCAGAAGATGTAGCTGAACAAATTCTGGATGAAACTTTCCTCAATCTGGGGAATGGAAAAAGTGTTTGTGTCCTAGAGGCAAAAAGGACACCCCCAAATTAAACGAGTCTAGAAAACCATATAGACACATTTTTCCAAAATTTGCAGATTATAATTTTAGACAGAGGTCCTGAGATCCATATACTGTCAACAAGAGACATATTTAGAACCAAAGATACATCCAGACTGAAAGTGAAGGGATAGGGAACAATCTTTTATGCTAATGGGCTTAAAAGAAAGCTGAGGTGGCAATTCTTATATCAAATAAATTAGATTTTAAGCTAAAAACTATAGTGAGAGATACAGGAGGACACTGCATCATATTTAAAGGGTCTGTCCTCCAAGAAGATCTAACACTTGTATACATTATGCCCCCAATATAGCAGCATCCCACTACTTAAACCAACTGTTAATCAAAATAGTCATATTGATATGAATACCTTAATTGTAGGAGATCTTAACACGCCATTCCAAGTAACAGAAAGATCATTCAAACACAAAATCAATAAAGAAACAAGAGTTTTGAATGACACATTGGGCCAAATGGACCTCATAGATATCTACAGAACACTCCACCCTAAAACAACAGAATACTCATTCTTCTTGAGTTCACAAGGCACTTTCTCCAGAATAGGCTACATACTGGGTCACAAATCAGGACTCAAGTGATGTCAAAAGATTGAAATGATTCCCTGCATATTCTCAGACCATAATGCTTTGAAATTGGAACTCAACCACAAGAAAAAGTGTGGAAGGAATTCAAACACTTGGAAGCTAAAGACCAACCTGCTCAAAGATTAACTTAAACAGTTCATGGAGACCAGTGAGAATGAACACATCGATCAAAAATCTATGGGATACAGCAAAGGCAGTCCTAAGGGGCAAATACATAACTATCCAAGATTCACTCAAAAAATTGATAAATCCTGAATACACCAGCTCTCTTTAAACTTTAAAGAACTGGAAAATCAACAACTAATTAAGCAAACCTTCACACAAGAAGGGAAATACTCAAGATTAGAGTGGCGATCAAGGAGTAAAGAACTATAGATACAGTAGAATGCACTAATGAATACAGAAGTTGTTTTTTTGGAAGAATCAATAATATTGATAAGCCACTGCCCAAACTAATCCAAAAGAAAAGAGAGAGGAGCCTAATTAACTAAATTATGAATGAAAGGGGAGAGATCACGACTAATCCAAAGGACATAAACAATCATCAGAAATTATTATGAACAGTTATATGCCAGTAAGTTAAACAATCTAGAAGAAATGGATGCATTCCTGGAAAAATATAAACTTGCAAGACTGAAACAGGAAGAAATTGACAACTCGAGTAGACCGATATCTAGTAATGAGATTGAAGCAGTGATCAAAAATCTCCCAAAAAACAATAGTCCACGACCTGATGAATTCCCTGGGCAATTCTACCAAATATTCAAAAACAAAGAACACCTATTTTCCTGAAACCATTTGAAAAAACACAAAGAAATTTAAACTTCCAGAGTCTTTCTATGAAGCCAGCATTACCCTGATCCCAAAACCTGGCAAACACTTTATCAAAAAGGAACATTTCAGGCCAATATCCCTGATGAATATGGATGTCAAGATTCTCAACTAGATTCTAGCCAAGGATCCCACAGCACATTAAAAGGATTATCCACCAAGACCAGGTGTGATTTATCCCTGGCATGCAAGGGTTAACATCTGCAAATCAGTCAATGTGAAAGAAAAAATCATTAAGAGAAGAGAGAAGAACCACATGGTCCTCTCAATTGATGCAGAAAAAACATTTGATAAAATTCAGCATCTGTTCCTGACTCAAAGTATAGAGATAAAAGGAACATTCCTCAACTTCATAAAATCTATGAAAAGCCCACGGCAAATACCATTCTCAATGTGGAAAAGCTGACAGCCTTCCCTTTGAGATCAGGAACACGATAAGGATTCCCATTCTTGTCACTCTTGTTCAACATAGTACTAGAAGTCCTAAAGACAGCAATCAGACAACAAAAAGAAATAAAAGGATTCAGATTGACAATGAAGAAGTCAAACTCTCTCTCATTGCAGCTGACATGATACTTTACATGGAAAACCCAAAAGACTCCACCCCCAAAGAGTAGAACTCATACAGCAATTCAGTAATGTGGCAGGATACAAAATCACTGCACAGAAATCAGTTGCTTTCCTATTCACTAAGAAGGAAAATATGGAATGGGGAAATAGAGAATCAATCCCATTTACTATAGCACCAAGAACCTTAAGATACCTGGGAATAAACCTAACAAAAGAAGTAAAGAATCTGTATTTGAGGAACTAAGGAATGTTCATGAAAGAAATCAAAGAGGATTCAAAATGGTGGAAAAGCTTTCCATTCTTATGGATTAGAAGAAAAAACATTGTTAAAATGTCTATACTTCCCAGAGCAATCTACTTTCAATGCCATCCTGATCAAAATTCCATTGGCGTTTTTCAAAGTTCTGGAACAAAAAATCTAAAAATTTGTATGGAAACAGAAAAGATCCCCAATCCCTAAGGAAATGTTGAAAGAGGAAAACAAAGCTGGGGGTATCCCATTGTCAGAATTCAAGCATTACTACAAAGCTGTGATCACCAAGACAGCATGGTAAAAGCACAAAAACAAACACATACACCACTGCAACAGAGTACAGAGCCCAGATAAGGACCCACAAATCTATGGTCAAACAATGTTGAAAAAGGAGGAAAAATTATCCAGTAGAAAAAAGACAGCCTCTTCAATAAATGATGGTGGGAGAATTGGACAGCTATACATAGAAGAATATAACTTGAAGATTATCTTACACTATACACAAAGATAAACTCAAAATTGATAAAAAATCTCAATGTGAAGTAGGAATATATTAAAATCTTAGAGGAGAATATAGGCATTTACCTCTTTGACCTTGGCCCAGCAACTTCTTTCTGGACATGCCTCCAAAGGCAAAGGAAAGAAAAGAAAAATGAACTTTTGGGAGTTCCTCGAGATAAAAACCTCCTGCACAGCAAAGGAAATAGTCCACAAAATAAACAGGCAACCCACAAAATAGGAGAAGTTATTTGGAAATGACCCTACAGACTAAGGGCTGATATTGAAGATTTATAAGGAACTCCTTAAACTCAACACTCACAAAACAGATAATCACATCAAAAAATGGGGAGAAGACATGAACAGACACTTCTCCAAAGAAGACAGATAAATGGCTAACAGGCACATGAAAAAATGTTCATCATCATTAGCCATCAGGGAGATTCAATTCAAAACCACACTGAGATACCACCTTACACCATTTGTATTAGCCAAAATCAACATGACAGCAATCAACAAATGATGTTGAGAAAGTATCCCTCTTCCACTGTTGGTGGGAATGCAAGTTGGTGCAGCCACTTTGGAAAACAAAGTGGAATTTGGAAAAATTCCTCAAGAAATTAAAAATAGAGCGACCCTATGACTCTGCCATGGCACTACTGGGTATTTACCCCAAAGAAGCAGATGCAGTACAAAGAAGGGCCACATGTACCCCAATGTTCATAGCACCAATGGTCACAATTGAAACAGTTGTGCCAAACAGTTGAAAGAACCAAAATGCTGCTCAACAGATGAATATATAAAGAAGATATGGTCCATGTATACAATGGAATATTATGCCTCCATCAGAAAGGGTTGAATACCAAACTATTGTATCTATATGGATGGGACTGGACGAAATTATACAGAGTGAAATCAGTCAAGCGGAGAGATTCAATTATCTTATGGTCTGACTTACGCGGGGAGCATAAAGAAAAACATGGAGGGCATTGTGAGAAGGAAAGAAAGGGTGAATGGGAGGAATAAGAGGGGGTGATGAAGCCTGAGAAATGGTGGACTTTGAGCAACAAACTGAGGGTTTTGGAGGGGAAGGTGTGGGTGGTTGGGCGAGCCTGGTGGTGGGTATTGAGAAGGGCACATATTGCATGGAGCACTGGGTGTGGTGCATGAACAATGAATCTTGTACCACTGAAAAAGGAAAATAAACGTATTTGGGGAAGAAAAAAAAAGAAAAGGAAGGGTGAAATGAGGTAAATAAGAGGGGGATATGAACCACAAGAGACTATGGACCCTGAAGCAAAGTGAGGGTTTTGGAGTGGAGGGTGTTAGGTGTTTGGGTGATTCTGGTGGTTGGTATTGAGGAATGTACATATTGTATGAGCCAGTGGGTGTGGTACATGAACAATGTCCTGGAGCACTGAAAAAATAAAGTAAAATTAATTGGAAAAAAATAAAAAAAATAGTAAATGTTATGACATGTGATTTCTACTTATTTAATCTCTTATATTGGAAACAAAAAAAGTTAGAATTTTCTATAATGTATTGTACAGAATTTCAGACTGTTTTAATGTATAGATCAGTATAATTCTTCTCGTTACTGGCATATATGTCAATATATATAGGACGTATATGTTATTATATAGGGGCACCTGTATTCTTCAGTCAGTTAAGTGTCTGAATTTTGATTTTTCTCAGGTCATGATCTCAGGGTCATAAGATAGAGCCTTGTGTCAGACTCAGTGCTCAATGGTGAGTCTGCTTGGGATTCGCTCTTTCCTTCTTCTCTGCCCTTCCCCCTGCACTCTCATACTTTATTGTTCTCCCTATAATTAATAAATAAAAGATGACTGGGTGGTTAGTCAGTTAAGCAGCTGCCTTCTGCTCATGTCATGATCCCAGGGTCCTGGGATAAATTCCTGTGTTGAGCTCCCTGCTCCCTAAGGGGTCTGTTTCTCCCTGTGCCTGCTACCCCTTTATTGTGCTCCCTCCATCTCTGTCAAATAAATAAATAAAATCTTTTAAAAATAAAAAAAAACTAGTAAATAAATATTTTTAAAATGCTATTATAAAGGCTTGCTTTATTTTTAATATCAAATACTGTTCTCTTTTATGCATATGTCATAATTTATGCAACCTCTTCCTTACCAATGGACACTTGAATTATTATAAACTCTATTTATGCTACTATTTTGTTTTTTTACATGCAATTTTCAAGATAAAGGATATACATATAGAGTGAGAATCATTCTCACTTTATAAGAAACAAAATAGTGTACTTAAATATTCATCAATCAGTGGGGCAACCAGAAAATATATTGATGTATATTGATACATTGCCTCACATAAACATATTTTCCATATATTTTAATGATATGATATAATAATATGTAATTAATTCCAAAGTCTTGTTCTATTTTATTATTTCTTATATTGTCTGTATATGTATGTTATTTGTATGTGCTTTTACTCTAATAAGTTTTAATTCTAATAAGAATTTTTTCTGTCATTCTATCCCTTGGTAGGGAAATATGTATTTTATAATTTCTTTACAATTATTATTCATACATAGCTGGCTTTCCTAACACATAGAAACTATCAGTGAGAATCAGACAAAGTGAGAAGTCAGAGGAATTTGTACCAAATGAAAGAAAATGACAGGACCACGAACAGAAATCTATGTGAAACAGCTACAAGTAAAATGCCTAATACAGAATTTTAAGAAATTCTCATAAAGGTACTTTATGGACTTGAGGAACAGTCAAAAGTATCAGTAAGACCATTAACACCAAGATAAGGAATAACAGCAGAAATAATGGGCACAATAAATTAAAATAGAAAAACACTTAATGAAAAGAACAGCAGGCTAGAAGAGTCAGAAGAATGAAGCAATGACCTAGAAGTCATATTAAAAGAAAGTAAACAAGCTGAACAAAAGAGAGAAAACATTATTTAGAATTAGAATAGACTAAGAACCCACTGACTCCATTACATAATAACATTTTATTATAGGAGTCCCAGGAGAAGAAAATGGACAGAATAATTGTTTGAAGCAATAATAACTTAATATTTCCCTGATTTAGGAAAAGAGACATATCCAGATCCAGGAGACATAGTGAAACCCCCATCAAAATCAACAAAAGCAGATTCACACCAAGAAATATTGTAAATAAAATGTCAAAAAAGTGATAAAGAAAAACTATTAAAAGCAACAACACAAAATAAGACAGTGATATTAAAGGAAACTTCCTAAGGCACTCAGCAGGTTTTACAGCAGAAGGTTTTTAAGCCATAAGGGAGTGGGTTGATATATTCACAGTACTGACTGGGGAAAATCTACAGACAGGAATACTCTATCCAGCAAAGCTATCATTCAGAACAGATGCAGAAATAAAGAGTTACCCAGACAAACAGAAACTAAAGGAGTTCATGACACCTAAAAGAGTCTTCCAGAAAATACTGCAGGGGATTTTGTAAGGAAAATCCCTTTCCTTTGTAAGGAAAGGAAGCAGTAGAGTGATAATAAGAAGTGGGGAAAAAACAAAAAGAGTGAAAATTCCATTTTTTGGGAAAAAAAAAAAGCCTAGAAACTCACAAAGTAAATGATTTAAAATATGATACCATATACTTAAAACATGGGAGGGGAGGAGTAAAGAATGGGTTCAAACTTAAAAGACCTTCAACTTAATACAGACTGCTCTAGGGGCACCTGGGTGGCTCAGTGGTTAAGCTTTTGCTTTTGGCTCACATCACAGTCCCAGGGTCCTGGGATTGAGCCCCACATCAGGTTCCCTGCTCTGTAGGAAGCCTGCTTCTCCATCTTCCATTCCCTCTGCTTGTGTTCCCTCTCTCACTGTGTTTCTCTCTGTCAAATAAATAAAATCTTTAAAAAAATTTATAGACTGCCATATGAAGATGACGTTAAATTCAAACCTAACAGTAATCACAAAATAAAAACTACTAATAAAGATGTAGAGAATAAGAAGGAAAAAATCCAAATATATCACTAAAGAAGGAGGAAATTATGAAAGAGAAATAGACAAGAAATGATCGGAGAAAATCCACCAGAAACAACCACAAAACAGGTAATAAAATGGCAATAAATACATATTGATCAGTAATCACTCTGAGTACAAATGGACATAAAACTCCAATCAAAATACACAGAAGACAGAAGTTATAGAAAAATAAGACCCATCTATATGGTGCCTATAAAAGACTAATTTCAGGCTGAAAGATGTCTGCAGATTAAAAGTGGAAACAAAGCAAAACATAACAAAAAGACAAAAACAAACAAACAAAATGACTGGACTCAGGGAAACAAACTGAGGCTTGCAGAAAAGGAGAGGGATGGGGGATGGGGTAACTAATTGATGGGCATTAAAGAGGGCAAGTGATGTGATGAACACTGGCTGTTATTTGCAACTAATGAATCATTGGACATTGCATTAAAAACTAATGATATACTATGCACCAGCTAATCAAATTTTTATAAGTTTATTTCTTTTTTGTAAATTGTGTTATGTTAGGTAACATATGATGCATCATTAATTTTTGATGTAGTGTTCCAAGCTTCATTGCTTATTTATAACTGAACTTAAATAAAAATAGACAAAAAAGTGAAGAGATGAGGAAAATTTTATCATGTAAGTGGATGAAAAAATAGACTTAGAGTAGCAGATACTTATATTGGACAAAGTAGACTTTAAAATAAAGACTGTAACAAAAAACAAAGAAGGACGCTATATAATCATAAAAAGAAAATCCAACAGAAAGTTACAACAATTGTAAGTATTATGCATCTAACATGGAAAACACCAAAATATGTAAAAAGTTAATAACAAAGATAAAATAACTAATTGATAATAGTACAATAATAGTAGGGAACTTCAATGCCTCACTTACACCAGAGGACATATCATATAAACCAAAACTCAGCAAAGAAAACCATGGCTTCAAATGACACACTGGGCCAGATGAACTTATCAGATATATACAGAACATTCCATTCTTAAACACGGAATACACTTTCCATTCAAGTGTACCTGGAATAGTCTCCAGAAGACATCAAATATTATGTCAAAAAAGAAGGCACAACAAATTCAAAAACATAAAAGTCATACCATGTATCTTTTCTGACCACAAAGCTTTGAAACTAGAACTCAATCAAGAAAAAATATGCAAAAAAAAAATATGCAAAGAGCACAAATAGATTGAGGTCATACACCATGTTTTAAACAATGATGGGTCAACCATGAAATCAAAGAAGAAATGAAAAATGACTGGAAACAAATGAAACTCAAAATCAAAATACTATCAACATTGTTTTTCACAGAGCTGCAACAAATAATCCTAAAATTTGTATGGAGCCACAGAAGATGCCAAATAGCCAAAAGAATGTTGAAAATGAAAACCAAAGCTGAAAGCACCTGGCTGGCTCAGTTAGTTTAGTGACTTCCTGGAGTCCCAGGATGGAGTCCTATGTCAGACTCCCTGCTCAGCAGGGAGTCTGCTTCTCCCTCTGACCATCCCTCCCCTCATGCTCTCTCTGTCTCATTCTCTTTCCCTCAAATAAATAAACAAAATCTTAAAAAAAGAAAGAAAAGAAAACCAAACCTGGAGACATCACAATTCCAGACTTCAACTGTATTACAAAGCTGTAATCATCAAGACAGTATGGTATTGGCACAAAAATAAACACTTCGATCAATGAAACCTAATATAAAACCCAGAAATGGACCTTCAACTCTATAGTCAACTAATCTTTGACTATAGAGTTGAAGTTTGAAATCAGGAATGGATATCCAATGGAAAAAGGACAGTCTCTTCAGCAAGTGGTGTTTGGAAAATTGGTTAGCCACATGGAGAGGAAGGAAACTGGACCATTTTCTTACACCATACACAAAGCCAAACTCAAAATGGATGAAAGACTTCAATGTGAGAGAGGAATCCATCAAAATCCTAGAGGAGAACAGAGGCAGTAAACTCTTTTACCTCAGTCACAGCAACTTCCTGCTAGACAAGTCTCCAAATCAAGGGGAACAAGATTAAAAAGCAAAACAAAACAAAACAAAAAAGAACAAAAACTATTGGAACTTCATCAGGATAAAAGCTGATGTTAACCTCTCTTATCATCAAAGAAATACAAATAAAAACGATGATTAGATACCACCCCACACCTGTCAGAATGAGTGAAAACAACAACAGGTGTTAGCAAGGATAAGAAAGGAAAATCCTCTTACACTGTTGATGGGAATGAAAACTGGTGCATCCACTGTGAGAAACAGTATGGAAGTTCCACAAAATGTTAAAAATAGAACTGTTATACAACTTAGAATTGTACTAATAAGTTTTTACCCAAAGGACACAAATATACTAATTTCACGAGGCACATACACACTGATGTTTATAGCAGCATTAACAATAGACAAATTATGGAAATTGTCCAAATTTCCAATGATTGATGAATGGATAAAGAAGTTGTGTCACACACACACACACACACACACACACACACACAAAGAATATTAGTATATTACTCAGCCATCAAAAAAGAATGAATTCTTGTCATTTGCAGTGATGTAGATGGAGCTATATTGTGTTATGATAATTGAAATAAGCCAGTCAGAACAAGACAAATAGAACATGATTTCAGTCATAAGTGGAATTTAAAAAAAAAAAAAAAAAACAACTGAAAATGAACATAGGGGAAGGGAAAAAAGAGAGGGCAGCAAACCATAAGAGATACTTTTCCCCCCAAATACTTTTATTTTTACAGTGTTCTAATATGCATTGTTCATCCACCACACCCATTGCTCCATGCAATACTTGCCCTCCTCAGTACCCACTATGAGTCACGCCCAAACCCCCACCCTCCCCTCCAAAACCTTCAGTTAATTGCTCAGATTCCAAAGTCTCTCATGGTTTATCTCCCCCTCCAATGTCCCCCCATTCACCCTTCCTTTCCTTCTCACAATGCCCTCCATGTTTTTCCTTATGCTCCACACATAAGTGAGACCATAAGGTAATTGACTCTCTCCACTTCACTTATTTCACTCCACATAACATCTTCTAGTCCTGTCCATGTTGATACAAAAGTTGGGTATTCATTATTTCAGAAGGAGACATAATATTCCATTGTATATGTGGACCTTATCTTCTTTATCCATTTGTCTGTTGAAGGGCATCTTGGTTCTTTCCACAGTTTGGCGATTGTGGCCATTGCTGCTGTGAATATTGGGGGACATGCGGCCCTTCTTTGTTCTGCATCTGCTTCATCAGGGTAAATACCCAGTAGTACAATTGCAAGGTCATAGGGTAGCTCGATTTTTAATTTCTTGAGGAGTCTCCACACTGTTTTCCAAAGTGGATGCACCTACTTGCGTTCCCACCAACAGTGGAGGAGGGTTCCCCTTTCTCCACATCCTCTCCAGCATTTGTTGTTTACCGTCTTGTTGATTTTGGCCATTCTAACTGGTGTAAGGTGGTATCTCAGTGTGGTTTTGAATTGAATCTCCCTGATGGCTAAAGATGATGAGCATTTTTTCATGTGCCTGTTAGCCATTTCTATATCATCTTGGGAGAATGTCTATTCATATCTTCTGCCCTTTTTTAAACATGATTATCTGTTTTGTGAGTGTTGAGTTTGAGGATTTCATTATAGATCTTACATATCACACCTTTGTAGTGTCATTTGTGAATATCTTCTCCCATTTCGTGGCTTGCCTGTTAGTTTTGTTGACAGTTTCCTTCACTGTACAGAAGCTTTTTATCTAGATGAATTCCCAAAAGTTCATTTTCATTTTTGTTTCCTTTGCCTTTGTAGACATGTCTTGAAAGAAGTTGCTGTGGCTGATATCAAAGAGATTACTGCCTAAGTTCCTCTCTAGGGTCTTGATAGATTCCTGCCTCATGTTGAGGTCCTTTAAACATTTCAAGTTTACCTTCATGTATGTTTGAAGAGATTGATCAAGTTTCGTTCTTCTACACATAGCTCTCCAGTTTTCTCAGCACCATTTATTGAAGAGACTGTCTTTTTTCCACTGGATATTTTTTCCTGTTTTGTCAAAGATGATTTGACCATAGAGTTGTGGGTCCATATCTTGGCTCTCTATTCTGTTCCCCTGGATTATGCATCTGATTTTGTACCAGTACCATGCTGTCTTTGTGATCATCACTTTGTAGTAAAGTTTGAAATCAGGCAATGTGATGCCCCCAGCTTTGTTTTTCTTTTGCAACCTTTCCTTAGGGATTTGGGGTCTTTTCTGGTTCCATAGAAGTTTTAGGATTGTTTTTCAGCCCTTTGAAAAGAGCCGGTGTAATTTTGATCTGGATGGCATTGAAAGTATAGATTGCTCTGCAGAATAAACATTTTAACAATGTTTATTCTTCCAATTGTATTAGTTTCTAATTGTTTTCATCTAATCTTTCAAATCCGTTCTGAAACCTTGGGAAGTTCTCAGGAGCTCAAATTAAGTAGTGTTTAAGTTCACATTAAATCTAAAATACATAATGCTGTATCACAAATATGTATGAGAGAGGAGAGTACATCTCAACCAGGCAATTCAATGGAAGAAAATTCCAGGTGGCAGCACAATCCACAAATATCTAATTTTAGACCTAAATAAATATGCCAGTATGACCATTCCTCGTGACACTAATCCTAGGCATTTAAAATATATAGTCGCTGCTTTTAACTGAGTATTTGTGTAAAAATAATGCACCAATTAATGGGCTTTTTGTATATTTCCAGTATTATGTTAAGATATATTTCTTTTATTATTTTTTTTGAGAATTTTGATTTATATCATTTTGGATATTTTCAAATACATTTTTGCATCTATAGAGACATTGTTATTAATATTATTAATATATATTTAATATGTGCCTTTTATTTATTATTAGAAATCCTTTCATTCTGCTAAGGTAATTAATCATATTAATTGATTTGTGTATGTAGAAACATCCTTGTATTCTAAATGGATATAATCTTTTCAATGTGCTGATGAATATAGTTTGCTAATATTTTCTTAAAGAATTTGGATCTGAGATTATTTTTTTCCTGTTTTGTCAAGGAGTATTTGACCAATCTTCATTCTTCTGATCCATGAGCATGGCATGCTTTTCCACCTTTTTGTGTCATCTTCAATTTCTTTCATGA
>CM052809.1:2771481-2802223 GCA_028533885.1 Nasua narica | reverse complement strand
CTTCTTGTGCGTGGGGTTGGCTTGATTTGTTGTTGATTTTCCAGTTCTTTAAGGTGTAAGGAGAGCTGGCGTATTTGGTATTTTTCAATGTTTTTGAGCGAGGCTTGGATGGCTATGTATTTCCCCCTAAGGACTGCCTTTGCTGTATCCCATAGGTTTTGGATCGATGTGTCTTCTTTTTCATTGGTCTCCATGAATTGTTTAAGTTCATCTTTGATTTGCTGGTTGATCCCCACATTCTTGAGCATATTGGTCTTTAGTCTCCAAGTGTTTGAATTCCTTCCAAACTTTTTCTTGTGGTGAGTTCCATTTTTAAAGCATTGTGGTCTGAGAAAAGGCAGCGAATCATAGCTATCTTTTGGTATCGGTTCAGACCTGATCTGTGGCCCAGTATGTGATCTATTCTGGAGAAAGTTCTCTGTGTGCTCAAGAAGAATATGTATTCTATTATTTTAGACTGGATTGTTATGTATATATCTATGAAGTCCATGTGGTCCAATGTGTCATTCAAAGCTCTTGTTTCTTTATTGATTTTCTGTTTAGATGATCTGTCAGTTACTGAGAGTGGTATGTTAAGATCTCCTAGTATAAAGGTATTCATGTCAATATGACTCTTTATTTTGATGATCAGTTGGTTTATGTAGTTGGCTGCTCCTATATTGGGGGCATAAATGTTTACAATTGTTAGATTTTCTTGGAGGATAGACCTTTAAGTATGATGTAGTGTCCTTCTGTATCTCTGACTACTGTCTTAAGCTTAAAATCTAATTTATCGGATAAGAGAATTGCTACCCCAGCTTTCTTTTGAGGTCCATTGGCATGAAAGATGGCTCTCCACCCGTTCACTTTCAGTCTGGATGTATCTTTTGTTTCCAAATGTGTCTCTTCTAGACAGCATATGGACGGTTCCTGTCATTTTATCCATTCTGCACCCCTGTGCCATTTTATGAGAGCATTTAGGCCGTTCACATTGAGAATGATTATTGAAAGATATGTTTTTATTGACATCACATTGCCTGTGGAGTCCTTGTTTCTATAGATGGAAAATTTCTGTTCTAAGCCACTCATGTGTTCTTTCTACTTTTATAGAACCCCCTTTAATATTTCCTGGAGTGACGGCTTGGTGGTCACATACTCTTTTAATCCTTGCCGGTCTTGGAAGCTCTTTATCTCTCCATCCATTTTGAATGTCAGCCCTGCTGGATAAAGTAATCTTGGCTGCATGTTCTTGCCATTTAGTGCCCTGAATATATCATGCCATTCTGTTCTGGCTTTCCAGGTTTCTGAGGACAGGTTTGACGTTATTCTGATGGGCTTTCCTCTGTATGTAAGGAATCTCTTTCCCCTAGCTGCCCTCAGGACCTTCAGTCTAAAATTATAATTTGCACATTTTAATATTATGTGCCTTGGTGTTTTTCTCGATGTACTGATCCTGGCAGGGGTCCTTTTTGCCTCCAGGATGCAAACACTTGTTACATTCCCCAGATTGGGGAAATTCTCATGGAGAATTTGGTCAGCTATATCTTCTAGACTTCTGTCCTTCTCTACTCCCTCTGGGATGCCAATGATTCTGACGTTGAAACGTTTTAGGGCGTCATTTATTTCCCTAAGTCTGTTCTCATGATTCTTGAGCAGTGTGTTCCAGCTCTCCTCCTGACCTTTCGTCTCAACCATTTTATCCTCTAGATCACTAATTCTATCCTCTGTCTCCATAACTCTAGACTATTTAGATTGGATTGGATCTCATTAATAGCGCTTCTTACCTCTGCTATACTGGACCTCATTTCTGTCCTTAGTGATTCTATAATGTTTTGCTCCATCCTAGCCATTGCCTGAATAATTGTCACCCTGAATTCCCTTTCTGACATACTGTTTATATCCATGTCCAATAGTTCTGAAGGAGATGGTGTAGTCTCTGGGATTTTCTTCTGTTGGGTGTTCCACCTCCTAAGCATTTGCATGAGAAATGGATGAGAAGATGTATAGCTGGATATATCGCCCCCGATCTAGGCAGGGTGTATTCTGGAGGATTTTAGAGTAATTGGGATTTACCACCAAAAAGAAAGAATAAGGATAAAAAAAAAGATAGAGAGAAGGAGAAAAAGAGGAAATCCCAGCCTGAATGGGCCCCAAAACTAAGGTTTTAAGGTATTCAAACAAGCACGAACAAACATATTCACCAACACGAATAAATGACAAAAAGTAAAAGACTCTAGCAGAATGAACCCCAAGAATAAGATTTATGTAATACCAGAACAAAAGCAGATATGTAGAAACACTGACAGAGGGATAAGATGGGAGGGTGGTTATAACTCCTCGAAGGTGAGGAAGGTTATTTCAGGTCCTCCTGGGTTTATAGATGTATTAAACCTCTCATTGTAATGTTAAGTAGTTAAAAAAAAGATAAAAGAAAAAAGAAATGTGAAAGCAAGTGAATACTAAAATAAAATTTAAAAAAAGAGAGAATAAGAAAGAGAAAACAAAAACAAAAACAAGAAAAAACTTGTATCTATGAAATATACAGGTTTGACGGTATTACCAGGAGGTAATATATCGATTTTCCCTGGCGTTGTGGTTTTAAAATTTTATGGGGACCCTGTGGTTATAGTTCTTTTGTTTTTTTGGCTGGTCTTCTGGGGAAGTGTCCTGCCGCATTGTTTTCCAGTCAGTCTTGCTTGGGTTGAGTCACCCTGTCTCCCCAGTCAAGGGGCTGAGCTCTGTGGAAACTGGTTTCTCAGTCTTTCGCTCTCTGAAAGTTTTTTGCCTTTTGGAGCTTTTTCACCTTTTCAGGGAGTCTAAGCAATGAATATGCCCAGAAGCACTCAGACCTCCGAGTTGCAGGAAGCCCGAGTCTCTGCTCCCCTCTGTGTGCTTCAGAACACACACTTGCCTCCGTGAAATTTCTGCTCACAGTGAAGCCTGTTAGAGGTGGCACGTGACCCCAGCTGCCTTTCTGTGGCCCCCAAGTACTGACCCGGGAGGCCTGCAGCGGGCCGGGAAAGTCGCGACCCCAGCCACCTTTCTGTGGCTTCCAAGTGCAGACCTGGGAGGCCTGCGGCTGGCCAGGAAAGTCGCGACCCCAGCTGCCTTTCTGTGGCTCCCAATTGTGGACCTGGGAGGCCTGTGGTGGACCTGGAAAGTCGTGACCCCAGCTGCCTTTCTGTGGCTCCACGAGGGGCGACCCGGAGGTTAGGCCACTTGCCCGTGTTTTCTCTGCCCCCTGCGCCAATCGCTCAGACTTTGCAGCGGGCCGCGAATGTTGCTGTGGCGGGTGTACACAGAGAAAACCTGTGGCTCGTGGACCACTGCAGACTCTCTAAAGGCGCTTGCAGGTGCGCACGTGACCCACAGGTTGTTGCAGAGAGCGGAAAGTTGCAGGTTCAGGAATCACAGACTGGATCCCCCACCAGTTCCACTTTGGGGCGCTCCTTCCTGGGAGCATGGGTCCAAGCTGGTGCCCACTGCCACCCCCTTCCACTAGCTACTTCTCAGAACTTTTTGCCCTTTTTAAGTGTTTTTAATGGACTCTAACTTAATGCTGGTCCCCCGCCACCGGGCACTTTCCTTTGGGGTATTACTGTCCTTTGTTAGCTTCTGGTGGCTCCCTCCCCCTTTTGTTTATCCTCCAATATCAGTTCCAGTGTTCCCACTTTACTTTTACCTCTCCACTGCTGTCTTCTGCTCTCAGAGAGATCCCGGAGTGAGAAATCTTTCTTCTCAGGGTGATTTCATGGGTGTTCAGTGTGTTCTGGTAGATTTCCAGCTCACTTTTGGGGACCGGTTGCTGCAGGATCTATTACTTCTCCGCCATCTTGCCCCCCACCCCCTCACAATATTCCATTGTAAGCATATCCCAACAATTTCATGAATACTTTCAGGTTACGCTTTTCTATTTATTGATGTGCTACAACATCAAGATTTTCACAGAAAAGAGAACATTTGAATTCAATAATTAAAATTTAAATTCAGGAAGACATCTTAAGCCATGAATGCTATTTTTTTAAATTTTCTTTTAGTTCTGCCCCCCTTTCCTCCCTTTTTAAATACTGATATATATCCAAATGTTATCTATGTAAAATAGCAAGCAATCCAGGAAACCTAACTTAGAGTGAAACTTTGAGCACTCCTGCATTTCTTCTTAGGAACCATGGGAAGTGCAAGTTTATTGCAGTACACCTCCTGTGGCTTTGCAGGCATAAAAATGCATCATCTGATATGTACCATACATGGTTCAGAGAATCCTTTTTTACACAATATTTCTCATGTCTTCCTGTTTCTATGTAAAAGCATATCATTAAGCATTATGGATATTCAATGTTTTGTTTTCAAATTTATATTCATATATGTAACCTTATAATTACCATCATGTTACATGCCTTGTCTGTGCATATATGCACATGATTCTTTGACTCAGTCTCTTGAATTATAATTAGTATATCTAGGGTATGGCCATTTCAATTTTTTAATAGATTCTACTAAATAATTTCTGAAAATGTTTAGAAATGTCTACTCTTACCACATAGTCAAGAGTTTTGCCTTAACCTATAGATCAAACTATGTAATATTTTAATTACTTTTTTCAATTTGTTAAGCTATAGAAAAAAAATCACCATTTTAACAAATTTTAAGTATACAAGTAAGAACTATGAAGTAAATTTACACCGTTGTGCAATAAACACTACCCTCCATCTCTAGAACTTTTTTGTGTTCCCCAATTGATACTGCATACCTATTAAAAGTAAGCGCTTTGGGGGTTTTGATTTGCATTTCCCTGATGATTAGTGAGGTTGAGGAAATCATTATGTGTCTGATGGCCATCAGTATTTTTTCTTGGATATAATGTCTATTCACAAATTCTGTCCATTTTTTTAATTGGATGTTTTGGTGTTATTTAAGTTATCTCAGTATTTTGGATATTACCCCTTATTGGTTATGATCCTGCCATTTCCAACAACATGGATGGACCTAGTGGGTGTTATGCTAACTGAAATAACTCAGACTGAGAAAAAAATACCATATAATTCCACTCATATGTGACATCTAATTAAATAAACAAGCAAGCAAGCAAACAAACAAAAGGCAGAATCAGACCTATAAATTAAGAGAACATTCCAATTGTTGCCAGAAGAAAAGGGAATGGTAGATGGGAAAAATAGTGAAGGGAGACACAGGTTTCCAGTTAGGAAGTGAATAGGTCATGGGAATAAAAGGCACGACATAAGAAATATAGTCGATGCTATTGTAATAGCATTGTATTGTGACAGATAGAAGCTACAGTTGTGGGGAGAATAGCGTAATGTACAAATTTGTCAAATCAGTACGTCGTACACTTGAAGCTAATGTAACATTGCTTACCAACTATAGGAAAATGAAACAACAACAACAACAAAAACCTTCCCATTACCTTCTTCTCTAACATCTGACAACTGTTGCACATCTGTCTCTATGAATTTGATTATTCTAGGTACCTTATAAAAACAAATCATACATGGTTTATACTTTCACTCATTATGTGGTTGTTTTACTTAGCATAATGTCTCCAAGTTTTATCAATATTGCATACTATGTCAAAGATTCTCTTTTTAAATGTTGAATGATGCCTGCTTGTATTTATATACTATCCATGTTTTTACTCATGACTCCATGAATCAACATTTGGGTTGATTGGTTATTGTAAACAATGCTGCTATTAAAATGGGTGTACAAATATCTGTTCATATCTCTGCTTTCAATGCTTCTGGATGTACAAACAGAAATGAAATTACTGAGTCAATAATTCAATATTTAATTATATTAGGAACTGAATACTGTTTCCCATGTGAAATTTCACATTTCAACTTGTTCTGCACAAGACAGGGATAAATTTATCCACATCTTCTCCAACACTGTCTTTTTTTTCTTTTATTTTCTTCTTTTCTCTCTGTCTCCCTAACTTCCTCTCTCCCACAAGGTTCCAAGCATTTTGCTTAGATCCTGGTTGATATATTCAGCTATACATCACCTAAACCACCTCTCACCAAATTGACTAGAGGGAGGAACACCCAACAGAGGAAAAATTCAGAGACTGTGCCCTCCATGAAAGAACTATTGTATATGGACATAAACACTATGTTGGAAAGGGAAATCAGGGTAACAATTATCCAGGCAATGGCTTGGTTGGAGAAAACCATTAGTGGAAACATACAAATTTTAAGGGTGGAAGTGAGGGCTGATCTGGCAGTACTAAAAAAATCCTATCAATGAGATCCAAAGTAATCTAAGTACTCTAACAGCCAGGGTAACAGAGGCAGAAGATCAAATTAGTGATGGAGAAGACAAACTGATAAAAAAGGATCAGGAGGAGGCCTGAAACAAACACCTGAGAAGCCATGAAAATAGAATCAGGGAAACAAATGATATCATAAAATGTTGCATGGCCAGAATTTTTGTGATTCCTGAGGGAGTGGAGACAGCGAGAAGACAAGAAGATATAGTTGAACAAATTTTGAATGAACATTTCCATAATCTGGGGAATAGAAAAAGATTTCTTGACCTAGAGACAGAAAGGACACCCTCCCCAATACCAAGGAGCCTAGAAAGACCTCCAGACATTTAATTTTGAAATTTGCAAATCATATTTAGGCAAGCAGTCCTAAGAGCACCTAGGGGGAAGAGATTACTTAGTACAGAGTAGGGACCATTATAATAATGGTAGCTATGTCAACAGAAACCTGGCAAGCCAGAAAGGGCTGGCAAGGCATATTCAGGCTAATAAATGAGAAGAACATGCAGCCACGGATACTTGATCCAGCAAGGCTGATATAAAAATGGATGGAGAGATAAAGAGCTTCCAGGAACAGCAAGATTTAAAAGAATATGTGACCACCAAGCTGGTATTACAAGAAATATTAAGGTGGTTTATATAAAAGAAGAAAGAACCAAGAGTGACAGAGAACAGAAATTTACATAGACAATCAATAGGAACAAGGACTTCGCAGGTAACATGATGTCAATATAAACTTGTATTTCAATAATCACTGTCCAAGTGATCAGCTTAAATGCTCCCATAAAAAAGCACAGGGTCACAGACTGGATAAAATGACAGAACCCGTCCATATGCTGTCTACAAGACACACATTTGGAACCTAAAGATACAGCCAGACTGTAAATGAAGGAATGGAGAAAAATCTTTCATGCCAACAGACCTCAAAAGAAAGCTGTGGTAGTGATTCTCATATCAGAAAAATTAGATTTTAAGCTGAAGACTGGAGTCAGAGATACAGATAGACACTACATCATTCTTAAAGGGTATGCCCACCAAGAAGATCTAACAATTATAAATATTTATGCCTCCAATATGTGAACATCCAACAACATAAGACAACTGTTAACCAAAATAAAATGTTGTATTGATATGAACACATTAATTGTAAGGGACTTTAACAAGCCACTCTCAGTAAAGGACAGATCATCCAAGCAGAAAATCAATAATGAATTAAGAGCTTTGAGTGATACATTGGACCAAACGGATGTCATAATATAGACAGAACATTCCACCTTAAAACAACACAATACTCATTCTTCTCGAGTACACATGGAAATTTCTCCAGAATAGAACACACACGGGGTCACAAATCAGTGGTCAACCAGTATCAAAATATTGAGATTATTCCCAAGATATTCTCAGACCACAATGCTTTGAAACTGGAACTCAACCACAAGAAAAAGTGTGGAAGGAATTATCACACCTGAAAGCTAAAGATCGTTCTGCCAAAGAATGTTTGGATCAACAAGGAAATCAAAGAACATAATTCATGGAAACAAATGAGAATGATCGGACATTGGTCCAAAACCTATGGGATATGGCAAAGGCATATAAGGGGGAAAGGCATAACCATTCAAGCCTCATTGAAAAAAAAAATGAAAATCCCGAATACAGTAGCTCTTTTCACAACTTAAAGAACCAAGACATCAACAAATTAAGACAATCCCATGCACAAGAAGGGAACTAATTAAGATTACAGCACAGATAAAAGAGTTAGAAACTAGAGATACAGTAGAATACATCAGCAAAACTAAAAGCTGGATCTTTGAAAGAATTAATAAGATTGATAAATCATTGGCCAACCTAATACTAAATAAAAAGGAGAGGACCCAAATAAATGATATTATGAATGAAAAGGAAGAGATCATGACCATTCCAAAAGAAATAGAAGCAATCATCAATAATTATTATGAACAGCCAAATGTCAATAAGTTAAGCAACCTAGAAGAAATAGATGCATTCATGGAAACGTATAAACTTCCAAGACTGAAACAAGAAGAGATCGACAACCTGAATAGACCAATATCTAGTAATGAGTTTGAAGCAGTGATCAAACACCTCCCAAAAATAAGAGGCCAGGACCTGATGGATTCCCTTGGGAATTCTTCCAAATATTCAAAAAGGGAATAATACTTATACTCCTGAAGTTGTTTCAAAAAATAGAAACAGAAGGAAAACTTCCAAACCCTTTCTATGAAACCAGCATTACCTTGATACCCAAACTAGTTAAAGAACCCATCAAAATGGACAATTTCAGACCAATAACCCTAATGAGTATGGATGCCAAGATTTTCAACAAGATCCTAGCTAATAGGAGCCAACAGTACATTAAAAAGACTATCCACCATGATGAGGTGGGATTTATCCCTCAGATGTAATGGTGGTTCAACATTTGCAAATCCATTAATGTGATAGAACAAATCAATAATTCATGTCTCCAGGGTGCCTGGGTGGCGCAGTTGGTTAGGCAACTGCCTTCGGCTCAGGTCATGATCCCAGAGTCCCGGGATCGAGTCCCACATCGGGCTCCCGGCTCCATGGGGAGTCCGCTTCTCACTCTGACCTTCTCCCTTCTCATGCTCTCTCTCACTCTCTCTCTTTCCTAATAAATAAATAAATAAAATCTTTAAAAAAAAATAATTCATGTCTCCAAAGGTGAAGGAAACAAAAGTGAATATGAAATTTTGGGACCTTATCAAGATAAAAAGCTTATACACAGAAAAGGAAATAGTCAACAAAACAAACTGTTAAACCAAGGAATGGGAGAAGATATTCGCAAATGACACTACAGACAAAGGACTGATATCTAAATCTATAAAGAATTCCTCAAACTCAACATTCAAAAAACCCAGATAATCATGTCCAAAAATGGGCAGAAGACATGAACAAACAGCTCTTCAAAGGAGACATACAAATGACTAATAGACACATGAAAAAATGTTCATCATCTTTAGTTATCAGGGAGATTCAAATCAAAACCACAATGAGATACCACCTTCCATGAGTTAGAATGGCCAAAATCAACAAGACAGTAAACAACAAGTATTGGAGAGGATGTGGGTAAAGGGGATCCCCTCACACTGTTGGTGGGAATGCATGTTGGTGCAGCCAGTTTGGAAAACAGTGTGGAGATTCCTTTTTTTTTTAAGACTTTATTTATTTATTTTACAGAGAGCTAGAGAGCGATCACAAGTAGGCAGAGAGAGGGGGATTCAGGCTCCCTGCTGAGCAGAAAGCCCAATGTGGGGCTCCATCCCAGAACCCTGGGATCATGACCTGAGCTGAAGGTAGAGGCTTTAATCCACTGAGCCACCAGGTGCCACGAGATTACTTAAATAATTAAAAATAGAGCTATCCAATGAGCCTGCAATTGCACTACTTGGTATTTACCATAAAGATAATGTAGTGAAAAGAAGGGCCATATGTACCCTGTTGTTCATAGCAGCAATGACCACAATTGCCAAACTGTGGAAAGAGCCAAGATGCCCTTCAACAGATGAGTGCATAAAGAAGATATGGTCCATATATACAATGGACTATGATGCCTCCATCCGAAGTGATGAATACCCAACTTTTGTATCAATATGGACAGAACTAGAAGAGAGTATGCTGAGTAAAATAAGTCAAGCAGAGAGCGCCAATTATCATATGGTTTCACTTACTTGTGGATCATAAGGAAAAACATAGAGGTCATTGGGAGAAGGAAAGGAAGGATTAATTGGGGGAAATCAGAAAGGGAGATGCATTATGAGAGACTGTGGACTCTGAGCAACAAACAGGGTTTGGGAGGGGAGGGGAGGGGGGTTGGGTGAGCCTGGTGATGGGTATTGAGGAAGGCATGTATTGCATGGAGCAGTGGGTGTGGTTCATGTACAATGAATTTTGGAACACTGAAAAACTTAAATTAAATTTTAAAAATTTATTTAGCTCACTTTAGGAGACCGGTTGAAATAGGGTTTCTTATTTTTCCACCATCTCGCCCATCCAATAACCTATTCTTTGTAAACTGCTTCAAAAATAAGAAATTGAAGGAAACTTCTAAACTCCTACAAGGACCAGATTTCAAAACCAGAAAAACACTCTACTAAAAAGGAGAATTACAGGCCAATATCCCTGATGAATATGGATAAAAAAAAATACTCAATAAAATGTTAGGAAATTGAATTCAAAGGTATCCTAAAAAGTATTCCTCACCATCAAGTGGGGTTTCTTCTTGGGCTGTAAGTGTGGTTTAACATTTGCAAATAAATGCACGTGATACACATTAATATAATATAATATAATATAATATAATATAATATAATATATAATATAAACCATGTGATCCTTTCAATAGATGCAAGAAAAGTATTTGACCAACTATAGTATCTATTCTTGATAAAAAGAAATCTCATAAAGTAGGAATAGATTGAACATTCCTCAACCTCAAGAATGTTGTACATGAAAGACTGACAGCTAATACCATCCTCAATTGGTAAAAACTGGGAGTGTTTCCCCTATGATCAGGAACATGACAGGAATGTCCACTCTCACCAATACTATTTAACATAATACAGGAAGTCCTAGCCTCAGTAATTAGACAAGAAATAAATAAAATGCCTCAAAATCAGAGAGGAAGAAGTAAAAATTTCACTCTTTACAGACAACAAAATATTCTAGGTAGAAAATCCAAAAGACTTAACCCAAAAAAATTCTGGAAGTAATTCAAGATTTCAGTGAAGTCACATGATATAAAATCAATGTACACAAATCTGTTGCATTTCTACACACCAATAATGAAACAGTAGAACAAAAAATCAAGGAATGGATCCCATTTGCAATTGCACTGAAAAAAAAATACCTAGTAATAAAACTAACTGAAATGGTAAAAATCTGTACTCTAAAATTATAGAACATTTATGAAAGAATTTGAAGAGAACACAGAGATGGAAAAGCATTCCATGCTTATGGGTTGGAAGACCATTTTAAAAATGCCTATACTATACGAAGCAGTCTATATATTTAATACAATCCCTATCAAAATACCACCAGCATTGCTTACAGAGTCGGAACAAGAAATGTTAAAATTTGTATGGAAATACTAAAGACCTTAGATGGCCAAAATAATCATGAAAAAGAAAAGCAAACCTGAATGAATCATGATTCCAGATTTCAAGCTATAGTCATCAAGTAGGCATGGTCCTCGCAGAAAAACAGGCACACAGATCAGTGGAAAAGAATGGGGAAACCAGAAATGGACCCAGAACTGTGTGTTCACCTAATCTTTAAAAAAGTAGGACAGAATATCTAATGGAAGAAAGACAGTCTCCTCAGCAAATGATGTTGCAATAATTGAACAACCACATGCAGAAGAATGAAACCTGACCAATTTCTTACACATTACACCATACTAAATTCAAAATGGATGAGACTGAAATGTGGAGAGGAAACCTTCGAAATCTTAAGGAGAAAACAGGGAGAAACCTCTTTGAAGTTGGCCATAGCAACTTCTTACTAGACACGTCCCTGGAGGCGAGGAAAACAAAAACCAAAAATAACTATTGACACATCATCAAGATAAAAAGCTGCACAGGGGAGAAAACAATCTACGAAACTAAAAAGCATCCTACAAAATGGGAGAAGACATTTGAAAGTGATGTATCTGATAAAGACTTAGGAAAATCTATAAAGAATTTATCAATCTGAACATTCAAAAACAAATAACTCATTTGAGAAATGTGCAGAAGACACAAATACACACTTTTCCAAATAAGACATACATGTGGCTTACAGACTCATGAAAAGATGGTTAACACCATTCATCATCAGGGAAATACAAATCAAAAGCATGATGAGATAGCATGTCACACCTGTCAGAATGGGTAAAATTAACAACAAGAGACAAATTTTGGTGAGGATATGTTGAAAGAGGAGCCCTCTTACACTGTTGGCAAGAATGCAAATTGGTGCAGCCACTCTGGAGAACAATGTGGAGATTCCTCAAAGTGTTAAAAATAGAACGACCCTAGACCCAGCCATTACAGTACCGGGTATTTACACAAAGGATACAAAACTGCATATTTATTTACTTTTATTTATTTTTTAAGATATCGTACTTATTTATTTCACAGAGAAAGACAGAGAGAGAGAGAGGGAAGCAAACTCCTCACTGAACAGAGATCCTGATGTGGGGCTTGATCCCAGTGCTCTGGGATTGTGACCTAATCCAAATGCAGATGCTTAATCAACTGAGCCACTCAGGTGCCTCAAAAGTACTGATTTAAAGGGATGCATGCAACCCAATGTTTATAGTAGCATTATCGACAATAGCCAAACTATGGAGACACCCAAATATCCACTGACTGACGAAGGAAAAAGAACATGTGGTATGAGTCCACAGTCCCTCATGTTTCATCTCCCCCTCCAACTTCACTGCTCATTCGCCTTTCCTTTCCTACTCACAATGCCCTCCATGTTTTTCCTTACAAACTGAGGGTTTGGGAAGGGAGGGTGTAGGGGGTTGGTTGAGCCTGGTGGTGGCTGTTGAGGAGGGTACATATTGCATGGAGCACTGGGTCTTTTGCATGAACAATTAATCTTGTAACATTGAAAAAGTAAAAAAAAAGTATTTGGGGAAAATTTTTTTGAAAATTGAAAAAAGAACATGTGATATGAAAATAAATAATACATAAAGAAACAAGCAAACATATAAATTTATGTAAATATATAAATATATATATTTAATTAGCAATAATCTCGTCTCGGATAAACCTCATTGGCTACGATACTGCCACTGTGCAAAGCTTAAAATATATATATTTATATATGCATATCCTCCCTGTGAGTGTGTGTATAGTCTTTCAAATAAATTATGTATATGTATATGTGTGTACACACACACATACACACACACACAATGGGACATTACTCAACCATCAAAAAGAATGAAATATTGCCATTTGCAGCAATGTTGATTGACCTGGAATGAATTATACTAAGTGAAATAATTTAGTCAAAGAAAGACAAATACCACATGATTTCACTTGTATGTGAAATTTAAGAAAGAAATCAGGTTAATAAATGGGAAGGGGGCACAGGAAAGAAGAAAACAAATCATAAGCGTTCTTAATGATGGAAAAAAAACTGACAGTTAACGGAGGTAGTTGATGGGGCATGGCCTAGATGGGTGATATTAATTGAAGAGGGTATTATTTGTGATGAGCACTGGGTGTTTTATATATGTGATGATTCACTGAATTCTACTCATGAAATCAATATTGACTATATGTTAATAACAAAATTTATATTAAAAATGACATAAACTAAATCTTATCAGAGGGAAGATGGATGGGGATGTCTGAAATAGGTGAAAGTGATTAAAATACACTTATTATGGGCACATAAAAATGATGTATAGAATTATTGAATCACTATATTATGCAGCTGAAACTATATAATACATACATTAAGTATACTGGAAGCAAAATTGAAAAAAAAATAGAAAAAAATGTAGCAAGAAAAATCTCAAATAAACACCTCACCTCACACCCAAAGGAGATAGAAAAAGGAAAAATTACAAAACCCAACTCTGCAGAGGAAAGAAATAATAAATATTTGAGTATAAATTAATGATATAGGAACTAAAAACAAAAATGAGCAAAGAAAAACAAGCAAATAAACAAAACAATACCACAGTTTCATTATTAAGTATTTGATTCTTGGGGTGCCTGAGTGGCTCAGTGGGTTAAGCCTCTGCCTTCAGCTCAGGTCATGATCTCAGGGTCCTGAGATCGAGCCCCGCATCGTGCTTTCTGCTCGGCAGGGAGCCTGCTTCCTCCTCTCTCTCTGCCTGCCTCTTTGCCTACTTGTAATTTCTCTCTCTCTGTCAAATAAATAAATAAAATCTTTAAAAAAAAAAAGTATTTGATTCTTGGGTTCAGCTCAAGTCCTGATCTCATAGGTCATGGCAGCAATCCCTGTGTTGGGCTCCTTGATCCACAGGAAGCCTACCTGAAGATTCTTTTTCTCTGCTCCTCCCCCCACTCTCTGTCTCTCAAATAAATAAATACATGTATCTTAAAACACACACACACACATTCACATACACGCACATGTACACACACACACACACACACACACACACACACGCATTAGAATAGACCAATGGAACCAGGAATTGCTTAAAAAATCAACAAAGTGAGAAACTTCTAGCCAGTCTCATAGAAGAAGAGAGAAGAATGAAAGAAGAAGAAGAAGAAGAAGAAGAAGAAGAAGAAGAAGAAGAAGAAGAAGAAAAGCAACAAGAACAACAACAACAATGAGGGGGAGGGGAGGAGGGAGCAAGTGGAGGGAAGAAGGGAATACAAGTAGGAGGAGGAGGAGGAGAGAAAAATGTCTCAAATAAGCAAAATCAAAGACGAGAGAGGAGAAATAGCAAAGACAACACAGAAATACCATAAGACAATTTTATGAAAACTATATGCCAACCAATTGGGCTGCAGAAAAGATGGATAAATAGAAAAATGGATAAATTCCTAGACATACCCCCTAACATCACAGAACTAGAAAGAAATATAATATTTTAACAAACCAATTAATAGCAAGAAAATATGATCAGTATTCAAAAATCTCCCAACAAAGTTCTAAGACCAAAGTCTTCTCAGGTGAATTCTGCAAATCATAAAATGAAAAGTTAATATCTCTTTTTCTCAAACTATTCGAGAAAAATAGAAGAGGAATGTAAACTTCCAAATTCATTCAGTGGAGCAAGCATTCACATTCACACCAAACAATCTAAAGACACAACTAAGGGGTGCCTCGGTGGCTCAGTGGGTTAAAGCCTCTGCCTTCAGCTCAAGTCATGATCTCAGGGTCCTGGGATCAAGCCCAGCATCTGACTCTCTGCTCAGCAGGGAGCCTGCCTCCCTCTCTGCCAACTTGTGAGCACTCTCTCTCTGTCAAATAAATAAATAAAATCTTAAAAAAAATAAAGGTCTGGTATCTAAGATCTACAAAGAACTCCCAAAACTCAACACTCACAAAACAGATAATCACATCAAAAAATGGGCAGAAAGACACGAACAGACAGTTCTCCAAAGAAGACATACAAATGGCTAACAGACAAATGAAAAAATGTTCATCATCATTAGCCATCAGAGATTCAAATCAGAACCACGTGGAGATGCAAACTTATACCAGTTAGAATGGCCAAAATCAACAAGACAGAAAACAACAAATGTTAGAAAGGATGTGGAGAAAGGGCAACCCTCTTCCATTGTTGGTGAGAATGCAAGTTGGTACAGCCACTTTGGGAAACAGTATGGAGATTCCTCAAGAAATTTAAAGGAGAGCTACCCTATGACCCTGCAATTGCACTACTAGGTATTTACCCCAAAGAAGCAGATGCGGTACAAAGAAGGGCCACATATACCCCAATGTTCACAGCAGCAATGGCCACAATCACCAAACTGTGGAAAAAAACAAAATGCCCTTCAACAGGTAAGTGGATAAGGAAAAGGTGGTACATCTATACAATGGAATATTATGCCTCCATCAGAAAGGATGAATATCCAAGTTTTGTATCAACATGGACAGGACTAGAAGAGATTATGCAGAGTGAAATAAGTCAAGCGGAGAGAGTCAATTATCTTACGGTCTCACTTATGTGTGGAGCATAAAGAAAACCATGGGAGGCATTGAGAAGGAAGGGAATGGTGAATAGGGGAAAATCAGAGGGGATGATGAACCATGAAGGACTGTGGACTCTGAGCAATAAACTGAGGGTTTTGGAGGGCAGGGGGGTGGGGGGTTGGGTGAGCCTATTGGTGGGTATTGAGAAGGGCACTTATTGCATGGAGTACTGGGTGTGGTGCAGGAACAATCAATCTTGTAACACTGAAAATATAAAATGAACATATTTGGGGAAAAAAATAATGGCACCACCAAAAAAAGAAAACTACAAACCAGTATTTCTGATGAACATAGTTTTAAAAATCTTCAATAAAATCCTAGCCCCCCAAATCCAAACAACCTTAAAAAAATAAGGTAAAAGAAAGAAACTGGACTATTTACTTGCACCATAGACAAAAATAAATTCAAAACAGACTAAAGACCTAAATGTGAGACCTGAAACTATAAACTACAAAATCTCTAGAAGAGAATACAGGCAATAACTTCTTTAAATTTAACTGTAGCAATTTCTTACTAGTTATGTCTCCAGAGGCACGGAAAACAAAACAAAACAAAACAAAAATTGGGAATAAATAAAAAGCTTAAGAGTTCACTTGTGGTGAACACCAGGTATTGTATGTAAGTGTTGAGTCACTAAATTGTACACCTGAAACTGTTATTACACTGTATATCAACTAACTGGAATCTGGATAAAAACTTTTCAAAATAAATAAAAATTCCACACAGCAAAGAAAACAATCAACAAAACTAAAAAGCAATGGGAGAAGATTCTCCCTACAGAATGGGAGAAGATATTTGCTAATGGCTTATCTGACAAAAGACTACTATCCAAAATCTATTGGGATAATCATATGATTTTTTCCTTTGGTTATGTGATATGTCACATTTATTTATTTATTTGTCGATGTTTAACCTCCTTATTAATATATGTGTTTATTGACATAAGCCTTCCATTTTTACCTACCTTTGCCTCACTGCATAAAGTTTAGTACATTATGTTTCCATTTTGGTTGATCTCAGGATATTGTTATATTCCTTTTAATTTATTCCTTGACTTATTTGACATTCAAGATTGTGTTGTTGTTCACAAAATTATGAATTTTAATGATTTATGTTTATTGTTCACTTTTAGTTTTACACCATCATAATTCAAAAACATATATGGTATAATTTTAATCTTCTTAAATTCATAAGAAATTTATTGTGGCCTAACATATGATCTATCTGGGGGAATTCCATGTGTGCTTGATAAAAACGTTTATTCTATTGTTGAATGATTCCCCTGACATGTTTATAGATCTATTTGGCTAAATAAATAGTCCCAGTTCATTTTTATTGAGATGGGGGGCAGAGGGGATGGGAGAGAGAGAATCTCTGCCCAGCCTAGAGCTTGACATGGAGCTCAACTCACAACCCTGAGATCGTGATCTGAACCCAAATTAAAAGTCAGATGCTTAACTGATTGAGCCACCTAGGTGCTTCTAGGCCATTTTTTAATTGATTTTCTGCATGAATGAAATATCCATTACTGAAAGTTTATTATTTCAGGGATGCTTAGTGGGTTAGTATCTGCCTTCTGCTCAGGGCATGATCCTGGGATCCTGGGATCAAGCCTCACATTGGGAATCTATACCCAGCAGGGAGCCTGTTGTAACCTCTCCCTCTGCCTGCCACTCCCACTATTTGTGCTCTACCTCCCTTTAAAATGAATAAATAAAATGTGTTTAAAAATTGAAATATTTCAGACCTTACTATTATTATATTGCTGTCTATTTCTCTCTTCAGATCTGTTAGCATTTTTTTCTTGTATATATAAAGTGCTCCTAGGTTGGGTGCATATATATTTACTATTGTTATCTCTTCTTGATAAATGGACCCTTTTATATTATGGAATGGCTGCTTTACCATTGTTAGTGTTTGTCCTAAAGTCTATTTTGTTTAATATAAATACAGTTACCATGCCTACTTTTGATTTCCTTTGCATAGAATGACTATTTCCATTTCTTCCTTTCCAGACTACTTACTCATTTAATGCTTAAGTGAGTCTTGTAAGCATGGCATAGTTGTGTCTTGTATTTTAAAATAAATTAGCCACTCCATCTTTTGATTGGTGTATTTAATGCATTTACACTTAAAGTAATTATTATTAAATGATTTATTAATGCCATCCAGCTAGTTATTTATCACTGATTTTATTTCATTTCTTCCATTGTTTCACATGTGTTGTCTTACTTTGTAATTTAATAATTTTCTGTGGTGTCATAATTTAATTTCCTTTTGTTTATTATTTGTTTACTACAGATTGTGCATGTTGTGTCTTCACTATGAAGCTTATATTAAACATACTTATTACAATCTATATAAACCAATAATAACTGAACTTTGATCAGATACCACAATTTTACACATTTAATTTCCTATTACATTGTTTGCTTTTGATGTTGAATAAACAACTTTTTATATGGTGTATGCATTAACACATTATTGTAGCTCTTGTTATTTTGAGTTTTTGTCTTTAACCTTGATATGAAAGCTAAATGACTAAGTCTCCATCGTATTACAGTATTAGAGATTTACTAATCAAACTATATAGTTACCTTTATGAGTGTGTTACATAATTTCCTGTTTGCATTTACAAGTTTTTTTCTTTCATTTAAATTTTCTCCTGATGAATTTGTTTTAACATTTTTTCCCCAAATTTGTTTATTTTAATTTTTCAGTGTTACAAGATTGATTTAATTCAGATTTTATGGTGGTAAACTACTTCTGCTTTTATTTGGGAATTTTTTTTTCTTCAATTCTGAAGATCAACTCTTGTAGGTAAAAAAACAAACAAACAAACACATAAGAATGATGTAGTGTCCTTCTGTATCTCTGACTACAGTCTTTAGCTTAAAATCTAATTCATCTGATATGAGAATCACTACTCCAGCTTTCTTTTGAGGACTGTTGGCATGCAAGATGGTTTTCCATCATTTCACTTTCAGTCTGGATGTATCTTTAGGTTCCAAATGTGTCTCTTGTAGACAGCATATGGAAGGGCCCTGTCATTTGATCCATTCTGCAATCCTGTTCCATATTATGGGAGCATTTAGGTTTTTCACATTGAGAGTGATTATTTCAGGACTCCAGAATTTTTATTTTGTTCATTTTTATTTCTATTATCTGAATTTATTGAATTTTGTTGTTTTTGTTGTTTTCACAGTTTCCTTTTTTATGATTTTATTTATTTATTTGACAGAAAGAGAACACAAGTAGGAAGAGAGGCTGATTTGTTAACATCACTCAAATTACACAAGTCTTAAAAATAAATTGTGTAAGGAGCCAAGAAATAAGTGGGAGGAATGACATTTTACTTCCTTAACTACTGTATAATATACATTTTAAAATTGTGACAATGTTCCATGTGTATTTGGAATATAGGATTAGTTAAAAATGTAGGTTAAAAAGCAGAGTAAGATCTCATTTATGTTGATGTATATACTTTTTGCATTTCTATATATGCAAAAAAAATATAGGAAAAATCTGATATTTGTCCCAAGGGATAGAAAACAGCAGTGGAGATGAAAAAGGAAATTTAAGTTTCTCCATTATCTTATATCTTAACTACATTATATGGTGTAAGAATGGTATCTTGCTTAAGACAAATATTTTTATAAAATCCAAATAAGTAGGCATGTGAACACTGGATGTTATATGCAACTGGAGGTTATACGCAACTGATGAATCATTAAACCCTGCATCAGAAACTAATGATATACTATATGTTGGCTAACTTTACTTAAATTAAAAAAAATAAAAAGTAAAAAAAAAAATATTAAAAAAATCAATGTAAGTGGTAAAATAAAAAGACACTGCTAATCACTTTTGTTCAGATATAATATTATAAATTAAAATCAATTCATTACCTGACAATGTAAAGTTTCACAAGTATTTTAACTGTTTTTCTATTTATTAGGTCTCATGGCAGGTAACCCTACTGGGTAAAAAAAAAAATGTATATCTAATGTGGACCTAATTGTTCCTACTTCCAATTTCATATTGTCTGTTTTAACAACATGGAATAGCCTCAGACCTCATGGTTAATGCAGTTGCTTAGCTCTCATTCTAATTAGTCAGTTGTAAACATGCACAAGAATGCAAGACCCATATAAATACCCTTTCAGCCTGTGGTTGCCAATGGAGAAGACTCATTCAGCAACACACTGGAAACCAGACCAATAGCAATGTTGAAACAAGAATTTTTCTCCTTTTGGTCAAAAGGTCCAGCTTTTCAACTTTTCTTCCTATGTGAGAATGTGTCCTTTTTTAGTCTCCTTTTTAATATTAGATTTCAGAGTGTTTTCAATAACTGACACTCTCCTAACATTAGAGAAACTTGATTTGTATTAGGTAAGTGAATTTCTTCCAAACCTCTATGCATTTACTAAAAGCTTCCCAGTGTTATTACGGCTGTCTTGATATGTTTAAGCAAGTAAATTTACTTCACTTTCTTGCATTCCACTTTCCTTTAGAAAAATAAGGTATTTTAATTTTGATTATTAGTTGCATAGTATGTGTGTCTGTATTGAAGGAAAATAACTAAATCATAATAAATAATGCACAAATATTTCTAGGATTTTATTGACTTCTAAAATAAAGTTCACATATAATCTTCTTAAAGCCTTTACATAAATGTTAGTAATTTTATTGTAACCTTGATTACACTGAAGTTGTACATCATTATCACATCATTGTTACAGAAAAAAATACAAAGACAATTTTTAGTTCTACCAATCTCTTCCTTTGCATTTACCTATGATAATAGGATAGAGACAAGTACAGAAAGAAAAACTTCAGTTATGTATACTTAGTCTTCAAACTATAAGAGAGACTTTCAACTACAGAAAACAAACTGAGGGTTGCTGGAGGGGAGGTGGGTGAAGAGATGGGCTAAATGGGTGATGGGTAATAATGAGGACACTTGACAGGATAAGCACTGGGCATTGTATGAAAGTGAAGAATCACTAAATTCTACACCTGAAACTAATATTTACACTATGTATTAATTACTAGAATTTAAGTAAAAACTTGAACCTGTAAAAAAAACAAATATATCAGGAACACAATTCACATTGAGGTAAAGCAAATGTCTGGCAATACTTTAAAAAATTACTCTATTTTATTCCAAAATTTTCTGCTAATTTTTAACCCAATTCAGCAAAGTAAAATAAATATGTGGGCTAGTATTTGTCTATTTTATGCATAAATTTTAGGCTATCACATGAAAAATATTCTAATCTGCTTTAATGATGATATTAACATAATTTTTTCTACGTGCATTGAAGAAATTACAGTTTGCAAGATACATTGTACCTCAGGAATAACGTCGTGATCTGTGAATAACAGAACCAAAAAAAAAGAGTCAGATTTTGAAGAGTCAAGAAAATTTTTCCAAAAAAAAAAAATCATTATGCCTGAGAAATTAACCAATGTGACCCTAATAACAAAATTCTTCCTCATGGGATTTCCTGATGATCAGGGGCTACAGAGACTTTATGCTGCATTCTTCTCCCTGGTTTACCTGGCAGCACTGATGGGGAACCTCCTCATTATCACCCTCACCACCATTGACCAGCATCTCCAAACCCCCATGTACTTCTTCCTGAAAAATTTGTCTTTGATTGATATCTGTTACATCTCTGTCACTGTCCCTAAATCCATCATGAACTCTCTGACCAACAGCCATTCCATCTCCTTTGTGGGATGTGCCTCCCAGGTTTTCCTTGTGGTTTTCCTTGCTGGCACAGAGTTTGCCCTCCTTCTGGTGATGTCCTATGACCGCTATGCTGCCATCTGCTGTCCTCTGCACTATGAGGCCATCATGAATAGAGGTGCCTGTGTGCAGATGGTGACATCAACATGGTTCGGTGGTTGTGTCTATGGATCCATTCATGTTGCAGGCACGTTCTCTGTTCATTTCTGTGGGCCAAACATAGTGCATCAATTTTTCTGTGACATTCCATCATTGCTTACACTTGCTTGTTCTGGGGAGCAAATTCTAGAATATGTGTTTATTATTGTTAGTTGTTGTTTTGTTTTTGTATGTTTTATTTTCATGGTTGCTTCCTATGTTTATATTGTGTCCACTGTACTAAGAATTCCTTCTCCACAAGGCAGGTTTAAAACCTTCTCCACCTGCGTGCCTCATCTAACTGTGGTAGCCTTGTTCCTCTCTTCTGTATATATTGCATATTTAGGTTTAATCTCAAAATTCCCATCATCTCTGAACCTCTTTATGTCTGTGCTATATTCCTTGTTACCTCCCAGCCTGAATCCTCTCATTTATAGCCTAAGAAATAGGGACATGATAGTGGCCCTTGGAAAAATTTTAGTGAAAATGTGACAACATATATATAAATATTCAAGATATCAATGACACTGATATCGACTAATGTTTATCAAATTATTGGTTTATACAATTAAGCTGATAATCACAAAAACATTTTCAAATGAAATTACAAATAATTTCAAATTATTTGGTTATAGAATTGTTGTCAAGTTATTAGATACTTATTGTATCTTTGGGGCTGCTACATAGGATGCTATGTTTATAGGGTTAGTTGTACCTGAATGTCAGTTAAGTGTCTTGGCACTTTCCAAATCAATGGAATTGTTTCAATAATTTTCTTCACATCAATAGGCCACTGCTATAATGTAATATTATTTTCATTTCAAATACATCCCAATCAGCACTGGTTTAATTCTCAATGGAAAAGATTTTACAATAGTTTCAAATTTTACATGTTTTATTATAATTCCAGGTTGTGGATTTTTTTTTACTCTACTCTTGCAATAGTTATTAAAAATGAGTAATTGCTATGAACATTGGGATTTAATTGATTTTTCTTTTCACTCCATCTGTATCTTTAAGGTAAATTCCCGGTAGTGCAATGGCAGGGTCATAGCATAGCTCTATTTTTAATTTCTTGAGGAATGTCCACACTGTTTTCCAAACAAGCTGCATCAACGTCATTCCCACCAACAGTAGAGGAGGGTTCCCCTTTCTCCAAATCCTCTCCAGGATTTGATATTTACTGTCTTGTTGATTTTGGCCATTCTAACTGGTGTAAGGTGGTATCTCAGTATGGTTTTGATTTGAATCTCCCTGATGGCTAATGATGATGAACATTTTTTCATGTGTATGTTAGCCATTTGTATACCTTCTCTAGAGAAGTGTCTGTTCGTGTCTCCTGCCCTTTTTTTGATTTGATTATCTTTTTTTTTTTTTGAGTGTTGAGTTTGAGGACTTCTTTGTAGATCTTACATAAAGACCTATATCTGTTGTGTCCTTTGCAAATATCTTCTCCCTTTCCGTGGGTTGCCTTTTTGTTTTGTTGACTGTTTCCTTTGTGGTGCAGACGCTTTTTATCTTGATGAAGTCCCAAAAGTTCATATTCGCTTTTGTTTCTTTTGCCTTTGGAGACTGGTATTGAAAGAAGTCCTTGTGGCAGATCTCAAAGAGGTTACTGCCTATGTTCTCCTCTAGGATTTCCTGATTTCAAGCTTTACTACAAAGCTATGATCAAGACAGCATGGTACTGGCACAAAAGCAGACACATAAAATAGTGGAAAAGATTAGAGAGCCTAGATGTGGACCCAGAACTCCATGGTCAAATAATCTTAGACATAGGAGGAAAAAATATCCATGTCTCTTCAATAAAGGGTGCTGGAAAAATTGAACAACTTTAATATTCACTTACACCACACACAAAGATAAACTCAAAATGGATTAAAGACCTCAACATGAGGAAGCAACCTATAAATGATATTTTTAAAAGCTCATTTTAATTGATTTCTAAATAATTAATCCCACAATATTGGACTCATAAGTATTCTAATTATGACAATGTTTAGAATATTTTATAGACTGGGTATATTGTTAACAGATGTCTTTGGAAATCACATAGTGACATTTTTAAAAGTAAGGAGATTAGTTTGCAAAGGAGACTAATTTTACTATGAAATCCAAACAGAAAAAAAAATGTTTTTCTCACATATCCAGGAACAGGATAACTAAGAGAAGGCACCATGTTTTTTCCATACACTTACTATTTGTAAATTGTGTTTTACAAAAATTGACATAAAAACTTAATGTCCCAAGAAACTGAAAGTAAATTACAATTTGTTTTCTAAATTTTGATGTGCCCTTTTAATTTATTTCTAAATTTATTACTCTTTATTCTTACTTTTATCATTAAATTTCTTATTTCATTAATTTGAATGTACTTCTGGTTTAATTCCATACATGAATACATTTGCATGGAAATCCACCTTCTTTTAAGTGATCTTAGTTTTTATTCCATAATTTTCCCTTCGATTTTTACTAATATCATCACATTCTTAAAATTCTTGCAGTTTGTCTTCTTTCTATCCATCTCATTTCCCTCAGGTTTATTTTCCTTTTCTCTTAAAAAATTTTATTTCCCATATTTCAAGTCAATTATAGCATAATTTCTCTATCACTTCAATGTTTATTTTCTTTCAACTCACTTGTCCACAACCCTAAGATTCTTTTTTAATTTTCATGTTTTTTAATATTTTTATTTATTTATTTATTTGACACAGAAAGAGAGAGAGAGAGAGAGATCATAAGTAGGCAGAGAGGCAGGCAGAGAGCCAGATGGTGAAGAAAGCTCCCTGCTGAGCAGAGAGCCTGATGCAGGACTTGATCCCAGAACCTGAGATAATGACAGAGGCTTTAACCCACTGATCCACCCAGGCGCCCCAATTTTCATATCTCTGATAAAATTGAAGATATGTGATCCCAGTTTGCTCTAGTCTTGAAACAGTAACCTTGGTGATGATGATGATGATGACATGCCTGAATATAGGTCTATGTGTTTCAAGTGATATTGTCCTTTACTATATCTCTGAACAGAAATTTTACAAGGTAACTACTATTGATTTTTACATGAATAATTGGAATCAGTAAATGTTAAGAAATGAATCCTAAGTCAGTTAGTCAATAATTAGTACTATAACACTGAATCTTAACATGGATGTTATTTTGTGTTAACTAAAGACATGCAGGGATCCATACATGTTTCACACCATCCGATAGTTTTTTTTTTAAAGATTTTATTTCTTTATTTGACAGAGAGAGAGAGAGAGAGATCACAAGTAGGCTGAGAGGCAGGTGGGGGGGGGGAGCAGGCTCCCTGATGAGCAGAGAGCCCGATGTGGGGCTCGATCCCAGGACCCTGAGATCATGACCTGAGCCGAAGGCAGAGGCTTTAACCCACTGAGCCACGCAGGCGCCCCACCATCCGATAGTTTTTACAGATTTTATTTTTTGACATTTATATATAATTGTAAAACTATTGTCTCAGTCGTGTAATGAATATCTAACTGTTCGCATGTGTTGCCTTTTCATATAAAATATTGTTCTTCATTGAAAATGGATGGAAAAGGAAGACTGTCGTTAATACACGTATTGAAATACTATTAAGAGATAAAATTAAGAAAATATTTGCATATGCAAAAAATTAGACACAGAAATAAAACCACCAGATGATCCAGGAATTGCACTGCAATGTAATTACCCAAAGAATGCATAAATACTAATTAAAAAGGATAAATGAAGCCTGATGTTTATGACCACATTGTGAACAATAGTGAAATTATGGAGAGATTAGTCTTTCCATAAGACTCCATTGGCTGATAAATGGATATATCAAAAAGTGAGATACCTATGTGTATATATAAAAGAATGAAACCTTGTTATTTTCAGGTCTAAAATTTTATTTATTTATTTATTTATTTATTTATTTATTTATTTATTTATTTGACAGAGAGAGAGAGAGAAACATAAGTAGGGAGAGTGGGAAACAGTCTGTTAACTACAGAGAGCAAACAGGGTTACCAGAGGGGAGGTGAGTGGGGATGGGTTAAGTAGGTGATGGGTATTAAGAAGGGTACATGTTCTTATGAGCAATAGATGTTGTATGGAATGTTGAATCACTTTATTTTACACCTGAGTCTAGTATTACAGTGTACGTTAGGTAACTGAAATTTAAAGAAAATTTTAAGATATAGATGGCCCCGTATGTTTATTGCAGAATAATTTATAATAGCCAAGCTGGGAATACAGCCCAAATATCCACTAATAAATGGTAAATATGTGGTTTATGTACACAATGGAATATTCTCATCCATAAAAATTGGATGTGATCTTGGCTCTCTCTTCCTCCTTATTCGATAGACAGCCATATCTTATGTTGCAGTGCCAGCTGTGTCCCTGAGACAAAATGGTAAGGGTCAGAGTGAACGGACTTGCCTGTATTTGGCACCTGGTCACCAGGGCTGCTTTTAACTTGGCCAAGTGGATATTGTCGCCATCAGTGACCCTTTCATTGACCTTGACCATGTGGTCTACATGTTCCAGTATGCTTCCACCCATGGAAAATTCTATGGAACAGTCAAAGCTGAGCAGGAAGATTGTCCTCAATGGAAAGTTCATCCCTATCTTCCAGGAGTGAGATCCCAATAACATCAAATGGGATGATGCTGGTACTGAATGTGTTGTGGAGTCCTCTGGAGTCTTCACCACCATGAGGAAAACTGGGGTTCGATTGAAGGAGAGGGCCAAGTGTATCATCATTCCTGCTCCTTTTACTGATGCCCTCATGTTCATGATGGGCGTGAATCATGAAAAGTATATCAACTCCCTCAAGATTGTCAGCAATGCCTTCTGTACCACCAACTGCTTGGCTCCTCTGGCCAAGGACATCTATGACAACTTTTGGCATCGTGGAATCATGACTACCATCCATGCCATCATTCCCACCCAGAAGACCAGGGATGGTCCTTCTGGGAAAGGTATGGCATGATGGCTGAGGGCTACCCAGGCATCATCCCTGGTTCCACTGGCATGCCAGAGGCTGTAGGCAAGGGCATCTCTGAGCTGAACGGGAAGCTCACAGGCATAGCCTTTTGGTCCCCATCCCAAACATGTCTGACATGGATCTGACCTGCCACCTAGAGAAAGCTGTCAAATATGAGGACATCAAGAAGGTGGTGAAGCAGACATCAGAAGGCTCCCTCAAGGGCATCCTGGGGTACACTGAGGAACAGGTTGTTTCCTGTGTCTTTAACAGTGACACCAACTCTTCCACCTTTGACATCAGGGATGACATGGCTTCCAATGACTACTTCATCAAGCCCATTTCCAGTTATGACAATGAATTTGGCTACAGCAACTGGGTGGTGGACCTTATGGTCCCCATGACCTCCGAGGAGTAAGAGCCACCTGGACCAATAGCCCCAATGAACAATTAATTTTGTAACACTGAAAAAATAAAATAAAAGTATTTGGGGAAAAATAAAATAAAAGATAAAAACTAACAAATAAAAATTAAAAATAAAAATTATTAAACAATTAAATAACCAAACAAAAAGCAGAATCTTTTTTTATTCTATATATAGGCTATATATACAGAGAACAAACTGATGGTTCCCAGACAGGAGGCTGGTGGGGGCATGGGAGAAAATGGTAAAGAGGATTGGAAGATGCCGGTTCCAGTTAGGTAATAAATAAATCATGGGGGTAAAATGCACAGCATAAAGCATGTAATCATAATCAGTGTACTAAAATCACGTTCTTGGTGATAGACGATAGCTACACATGTGGGGAGCAATGCATAATATAGAGAGTTCTGAAATAGTGCTTCAAAAGATATGAGATAAACTTCAGTAATGTTGCTTCTGTGCTAAAGGTCAGGTAACAGTAGTAATTTCTTCTGAGAGTGTATGTTTTCCTGTTGAGGGAAATAGATGAAGAAATAGAAACCACAAAAAAGGATGCATATTCTTTTGATCAGAAAACAATTATTACAAAGACTTGTACTGTAATTATAAAAATATGTAAAATTTAGTAAAGGCATATTTTGGAACTGCTATCTTGTTACCTCATAGTAAAAATAGATATTTTTCAAATTTTTCAATTAATTCTGAATTAAAGCATTTTAATAAAACTCTAAGATTTTACAAGCAGCTCCATATGATCTTAATATTGCTTATAAACAGCATCTGAATTTGAAAAAGAGATAGTCAAGTGAATAATCACAATTATACAAATCACCTTTAATTGTATTGTGACAATTTAGATTCTAATTGATATAGAGTTTTAAATCAGTAGCAAAGAAATATTTATTTGATAAATTCTGCAGAATTATTCGATTAACATGTTCCAACCATACAAAGAATTAATATCTCTCAAACGTAAGCAGGATTGAAAAGTTTAAAAAAACTGAAACAAAGTGAAATTAATATATATTGAGGCGACAGCATACTTAATATATATATATCTCAGGGAAATAAAAATCTCTTATTTTTTAAATTAGCAGTTTTGCCTTTTCTGTTAGCCTTCCTTCATGACTCTTTAGAATACTAATATAATTTTTAATTTTTTATTTATTTACTTATTTTTAGATTAATTATTTACTTATTTATTTGACAAAGAGAAAAATATCAGAAGTAGACAGAACGGCAGGCAGAGGGAGAGGGGGAAGCAGGCTCCCCAATGAACAGAGAACCCAGTGGAGGACTGGATCCCAGGACCCTGAGATCATGCTAACCTGAGCCAAGGGCAGTGGCTTAAACCACTGAGCCACCCAGGTGCCCCTAGACTACAATATTGATTAGACCTCATAGAATGGCATTACTTTTGAAAATAGAGAAATTCTGTTGTTGGTCCTAAAGAAGTAAGCCAACATGCATTCTATACCTGTCAGAAATTAAATCTGCTAAAAGCCACATAGTTTTGGAAGAGGATCCCATGCTACAGACGGGAACGTGGCCTGGCCAAAACCAAGTTCAACCTTGCAAAACCTAAAGCATAGGATTCAACTAAGCTGTGGGCACACTTTTAATACATGGAAAACATTTACTTATGATTTTATACATTTGTGCTTTAAGCCCTTAGTTTATGGCAATTTGTTGTACTTCAATACATATATACAGTATAGAATCTCTGATTTCTGTTTAATTAAAAGTGTATCACTTGGGGCACCTGGATGGCTCAGTGGGTTAAAGCCTCTGCCTTCGGCTCAGGTCATGATCCTGGTCCTGGGATTGAGCCGTACATCGGGCTCTCTGCTCAGCAAGGAGCCTGCTTCTCCCTCTCTCTCTCTGCCTGCCTCTCTGCCTACTTGTGATCTCTCTCTATATATATCAAATAAATAAATAAAATCTTTAAAAAATAAAAGTTTGCTTTATTACTGAGATGAAGGTTGATAATAGTCAACCTTTGGTATTGATAGACCATTATTTTTCTAAAGATTTTATTTATTTGTTTGAGAAAGAGACAGTGGGGGGAGGGTCAAAGGCAGAGGGAGAAGCAGACTTGCATGAAGCAGGGAGCCCAATAAGGGGCTCAATCCCAGGACTTTGGCATGATGATCCAAGTCAATGGTAGATGCTCAATATACTGGGTATTACAGATAACTCTGGGATTCATATAATTTTAAAGTAATAATTATATGAAACCTATAAGTAGTTACATGTACCAGTGCTTCATATCAGTCAATTCAAATGATACACATTTTATTATGAGACTTTTCATTTTAGTTCTAATGAAAATATATTTATTTCATTGATGTATAGATATAAATATGATATAATCATAGATATAGATAGTTGATAGGTAGATATATAAGAAATAGAAAAGGAGGTCAGGTCTTTTATCCATTTCAAGTTTATCTTCGTGTATGGTGTAAGAGAATGGTTAAGTTTCATTCTTCTACATATAGCTGTCCAATTTTTCCAGCACCACTTATTGAAGAGACTGTCTTTTTTCCACTGGATATTTTTGCCTGTTTTGTCAAAGATGATTTGACCATATGTTATGCCCAGATTTTGAGATCCCCAAATACCACCAGGGAGCCGAGTCCAATGCAAAAGCAAAAGAGCCCTTTATTCGAGCTAGCTTGAGCTCTGTATCTCACACTCACCGACACAGCGGCATGGTGTAGAGAAAGAGCGAGTTTCAAAAAGCGCAACAGTTTTAGAGGGGTCAGTGGCCAATGACTTTGTAACACACAGAAAGTTGCTTAGTAACTGTTTGAACTAGCCTATCACCCTGGCCAGAATTGGCGCGCAAGTTTGGCGGGCAAAAGGCGGGGTTTATATTCTTTCCTGGGCAGGGGTTCCTCATTCCTATTGACTAACCCAAACCCAACCCATAGGCCATCTAGGCTAATTAGCACAAGGGAGGGCTGAACCACACTCAGACCCTCCCAGAGCCAGGTCCTACAGGGGCCACACACAAGAAGGCGGGTGTAAGCAAAAGGAGCCAGCCCTGCTCTGCTCCTTCATTCCCCCCTTGTCTTGTAACTTATGTCCCAATCATGGGACGTGGGTAACAGGGTAAGTGAAAGCGACGCAACCTTAGCTTTAGGGGATTGTCCTTGTCGGGCTGGCTCTTCCATTCCGGAACAAAGTCCTTGAAGACTGCAAGCAAACCAGGTTCCGGTGGGGGCCTGCCAGGGATAATAGCCAAGATGTCCATGACTGTGGGTTCTTCTAAACGATGTTGGATGCATTTGAGTTTGTGGACCTCGGAAGCGACAATCCCAGACTGGTCGATATAGCAGCAGCATTCTTCCTGTAGGAAGAAACAGGTTCCTCCCTTTTCAGTAGTGAGGAGGTCCAGGGCTCAGCGATTCTGGAAGGCTACTGCCGCCAGGCTGGAGAATTGTGCCCATGGGGTTCTGTTATTACTCTCACAAA
>CM052809.1:2735920-2770981 GCA_028533885.1 Nasua narica | reverse complement strand
GTGCAATTGCAGGGTCATAGAGTAGCTGTATATTTAATTTCCTGAGGAATCTCCATACTCTTTTCCAAAGTGGCTCCACCAACTTGCATTCACAACAACAGTGGAGGAGGGTTCCCCTTTCTCCACATCCTCTCCAGCATTTGTTGTTTACTGTCTTGTTGATTTTGGCCATTCTACCTGATGTAAGGTTGTATCTCAGTGTGGTTTTGATTTGAATCTCTCTGATGGCTAAAGATGATGAATATTTTTTCATGTGTCTGTTAGCCATTTGTATGTCTTCTTTGGAAAAGGGTCTGTTCATGTCTTCTGCCCATTTTTTGATGTGATTATCTGTTTTGTGAGTGTTGAGTGGAGGAGTTCTTCATAGATCTTAGATATCAGACCTTTGTCTGTAGTGTTATTCGTGAATATCTTCCTCCATTCTGTGGGTTGCCTGTTTGTTTTGTGGACTGCTTCCTTTGCTGTGCAGAAGCTTTTTATCTTGATGAAGTCCCAAAAGTTCATTTTCGCTTGTGTTTCCTCTGCCTTTGGAGAGCTGTCCTGAAAGAAGTTCCTGTGGCTAATGTCAAAGAGGTTACTGCCAATGTTCTTCTCTAGGGCTTTGATAGATTCCTGCCTCACGTTGAAGTCTTTTATCCATTTCGAGTTGATCTTCGTGTGTGGTGTATGAGAATGGTTAAATTTCCTTCTTCTACATATAGCTGTCCAATTTTTCCAGCACCATTTATTGAAGAGACTGTCTTTTTTCCACTGGATATTTTTCCCTTTTTTCGCAAAGATGATTTTACCATAGAGCTGCAGGCCATCTCTGCGATCTCTATTCTGTTCCACTGGTCTATATGTGTGTTTGTTCCAGTGCCATGCTGTCTTGGTGATCACAGCTTTGTAGTAAAGTTTGAAATCAGGCAATGTGATGCGCCGAGCTTTGTTTTGCTTTTTCAAAATTTCCTTAGCAATTCGGGGTCTTTTCTGGTTCCATACAAATTTTTGGATAGTTTGTTTCAGCTGTTTGAAAAAACCTGGTGGAATTTTGATCTGGATGGCATTGAAAGTATAGTTTGCTCTGGGAAGTATGGACATTTTAACAATGTTTATTCTTCCGATCCATAAGCATGGAATGCTTTTCCACCTTTTTATGTTTTCTTCAATTTCTTTCATGAGTGTTCTATAGTTCCTCGAGTACAGATCCTTTACCTCTTTGGCCAGGTTTATTCCCAGGTATTTTATAGTTCTTGATGCTACAGTAAATGGAATCGATTCTCTAATTTCCCTTTCCATATTTTCATTGTTAGTGTGTAGGAAAGCAATCGATTTTTGTGCATTGATTTTGTATCCTGACACATTACTGAATTGCTGTATGAGTTCTAGTAGTTTGGGGGTGGAGTCTTTTGGGTTTTCCACGTAAATATCATGTCATCTGAGAAGAAAGAGAGTTTGACTTCTTCATTTCCAATTTGAATACCTTTTATTTCTTTTTGTTGTCTGATTGCTGTTGCCAGGACTTCTAGTACTATGTTGAAGAAGAGTGGTGAGAGTGGGCATCCTTGACATGTTCCTGATCTCAAAGGGAAGGACTGTCAGCTTTTCCCCATTGAGAATGATATTTGCTGTGGGCTTTTCATAGATAAAGTTTAGGAATGTTCCTTCTATTCCTATACTTTGAAGAGTTTTAATCAGGAACGGATGCTGAATTTTGTCAAATGCTTTTTCTGCATCTATCGACAGGACCATGTCGTTCTTCTCTCTTCTCTTGTTGATTTGTTCTATCACATGGATTGATTTGCAAATGTTGAACCAACCTTGCATCCCAGGGATAAATCCCACCTGGTCAATATGACCCTTTATTTTGGTTAACTGTTGCCTTATGTTGTTGGCTGCTTCTATATTGGGGCATAAACATTTTCAATTATTAGATCTTCTTGGACAATAGACACTTTGAGAATGATGTCGTGTCCTTTTGTATCTCTGACTAGAGTCTTTAGATTAAAATCAAAATCTTATATGGGAATCACTATCCCAGTTTTCTTTTGAGGTCTGTTGGCAAGAAAGATGGTTCTCCATCCCTTCCCTTTCACTCTGGATGTATCTTTTGGTTCCAAATATGACTCTTTTAGACAGCATGTGGAGGAGTCCGGTCATTTTAACCATTTGCAACCCTGTGCCATTTTATGGGAGCATTTGGGCTGTTTAGGAGGAGATTGATTATTGAAAGATAAGTATTTATTGAAATCATGTTGCCTGTGAAGTCCTTGATTCTATAGATGGAAAAATTCTAAGTTACTTATGTGTTCTTTCTACTTTTATAGAACCCCCCTTTAATGTTTCCTGCAGTGCCAGTTTGGTGGCCACATACTCTTTCATTCCTTGCTGGTCTTGGAAGCTCTTTATCTCTCCATCCATTTTAAATGTCAACCTTGCTGGATAAAGTATGCCTGGCTGCATGTTCTTCTCTTTTATTTCCCTGAATATATCTTGCCAGCCCTTTCTGACTTCCCAGGATTCTGTGGACAGGTCTGACATTATTCTGATGGCCTTTCCTCCAAATGTAAGGAATCTCTTCCTCCTCGCTGCCCTTAGGACCTCCCATCTAAAATTAAAATTTACACATTTTAAGATTAGGTGTGTGGATGTTTGTCTAGACTCATTGATCTTGGCAGGACTTCTTTCTGCTTTCGGGACATGAACACTTGTTTCATTCCCCAGGTTGGGGAAATTTTCATTCAGAATCTGGTCAGCTATATCTTCTAGTCTTTTGTCTTTCTCTACCCCATCTTGGAAGCCAATGATTCTGATTTTGCAGCATATCATGTCGTCATTTATTTCTCTAAGTCTGTTCTCATGATTCCTGAGCAGTTTGTTCCAGCTCTCCTCCTGACCTTTCTTCTCAACCATTTTATCCTCTAGAGCACTAACTCTATCCTCTGTCTCCTTAACTCTAGATGTTAGACTATTTAGATTGGATTGGATCTCATTAAGAGCGCTTCTTACATCTGCTATACTGGATCTCATTTCTGCCCTTAGAAATTCTATGATGTTTTTCTCCATCCTAGCCATCGCCTGGATAATTGTTCCCTTGATTTCCCTTTCTGACATACGGTTTATGTCCATGTCCAATAGTTCTGAGGGAGAAGGTGTAGTCTCTGGGTTTTTCTTCTGTTGGGTGTTTATCCTTGTAATCATTTTGATGAGAAGTGGATGATTTATAGCTGGATATATCATCCATGACCCAGGCAGGGTGCACCCTGGAGGACTATGGAGCAATTGGAATTTACCATCAAAAAGAAAGAATAAGGACAAAAAAAGAGAGAAGGATAAAAAGAGGAAATCCCAGCCAGAATGGACCCCAAAACTCAGGTTTATATGGTTTGTAAACAAGCTTGAACAAACATATAGACCAACGTAAATAATTCACCAATCAGGCAGCATCCCATACAGCAAGTAGAAGGAAGCACCAAAGGGATACAGAATAGTAGGAGATTGGACTTTTTTTAGCTTTTTCACCTTTTCAGAGAGTCCAAGCAATGAATCTGCCCAGAAGCACTCAGACCTCCTTGTTGTAGGAAGCCTGAGCCTCTGCTCCCCTCTCTGTGGTTCAGAACACACACTCCCCTCTGTGAAATTTCTGCTCACAGAGCAGTCTATCCAAGATAGTCCATGACCGTAGCCTGTCTGAGGTGGCAGGTTACTGCAGCTGCCTTTCTGTGGCTCAGTAACTGTGTACCAGGGAGACAGGCCACCTGTCAGCATTCTTTCTGGGTCTTGTGTGTGCCACAAATTTCACGACACCAGCTGCCTTTCTGCAGCTTTGTGAGTGGGGACTGGGGTGGTTAGGCCACCTGCCTGCATTCTCTCTGGGACAGGCTGGGATCACTCAGACCCTGTGGGCCTTGAATGTCATGGTCACAGGTGCACACAGAGAAAAGCTGCTGCTCCTAGATCACAACAGAATCTCTAAAGATGTTTGCAGTTGCACGCCTGGCCCACAGATTGTTGCAGAAAGTGGAAAGCTGCAGTTTCAGGAAACGTGGACTGGATCCCACCATCAGTCTCACTTTGGGGTGCTCCTTCCTTGGAGCTTGTATCCAGGTCAGTGCCCGAGACCACCCCCTTTGACTAGTTACTCGTCAGAACGCTTTTGTTCTTTTTAGGGGTTTTTATTGGTCTCTATGTTAATACAGGTCCCCCGCCACAGCGCACTTGACTTTGGTGTATTACTTGTCCATAGAAGAATGAAACTTGACCATTCACTTACACAGCACACAAAGATAAACTATAAATGGAAAAAGAAGTTTATGTTAGGCAATAATCCATCAAAACCCTAGAGGAGGGGAGGGGGGCAAAATGGGAGAGAAGTAGGAGATCCTATTGCAACTGGTCCCAAAAAAGTGAGCTGGATATCTACCAGAATATGCTGAACACCCATGAAATCACCCTGAGGAGAAAGATTTCTCACTTCTGGATCTCTCCAAGAGCAGAAGACTGCAGTGAAGAGATAAAAGCAAAGTGGGAACACTGGAACTGATATCGGAGGATAAAGAAAAGGGGAAGGGAGCCACTATACGTGATTAAAGGACAGTAAATTTTATCATTATTAAAAGGCCACTCCAAAAAGAACATCTAAAAATTTTAAATATCTATGTTCCCAACATGGGAGCATCCAACTACATAAACCAGCTGTTAACCAAAATAAAGAATAAGACCAACAACACACTAATAGTAGGAGATTTTAACACTCCACTGTCAGCATTGGACAGATCATTGAAGCTGAAGATCAACAAAGAAACAAGAGCTTTGAAGGACACATTGGACTAGATGACCTTTGTAGATATACAGAGAACATTTCTCTCTCAAACAAACACACAAACAAACAAACACTTATTCTTCTCAAATGCACATGGAACTTTCTCCAAAACAGAAAACATGCTGGGTCACAAATCAGGTTTGGGTGAATATGAAAAGATTGAGATTATTCCCCATATGGTATCATACCACAATGATTGAAACTGGAACTCAGTCACAGTAAAGATTTTGGAGTAAATCAAACACTTGGACGTGAAAGAGAATCATGCAGAAGAATGATTGGGTCAACCAGGATATTAAAGCAGAACTTAAAAAATTCATGGAAACTAATGAGAACGAAAACACTTCAGTCCAAAATTGATGGGATACTACAAAGTTGATTATATGAGGGAAATACAGGGACATCAAGCCTTTCTCAGAAAATTAGAAAATCCTAAATGCACATTTAATCTTCCATCTAATGGTGATGTAGAAAGCACAGAAATTAAAACCTAAGCCAAGCAGAAGAAGAGAAATGATAATGATTAGTGCAGAGATCAATGAAATAGAAAGTAGAAAAACTGTAGAAACAATTATTAGAAATTACTGTGGCACATGAGTGGCTCAGTGGGTTAAGCCTCCACCTTTGGCTTAGGTCATGATCTCAGGGTCCTGGGATTGAGTCCCACATCAGTCTCTCTGATAACCAGGGAGCCTGCTTCTCCCTTTCCCTCTGCCTGCCTCTCCGCCCACTTGTGATCTTTCCTCTCTGTCAAATAAATGAATAAAATCTTAAAAAAAAAAATTAAAAGGAGGGCGCCTGGGTGGCTCAGTTGGTTAAGCAACTGCCTTCGGCTCAGGTCATGATCCCGGAGTCCCGAGATCGAGTCCCACATCGGGCTTCCAGCTCCATGGGGAGTCCATTTCTCACTCTGACCTTCTCCCTTCTCATGCTCTCTCTCATTCTCTCTCTTTCCTAATAAAATAAATAAACAAAATCTTTAAAAAAAATTAAAAGGAATCATTAACAGCAACTATATGCCAACAAATTAAACAACCTGGAAGAAATGGATGCCTTCCTGGAAACACAAACTATCAATACTGAAAAAGGAAGAAATAGACCATTTGAATAGATCCATACCCAGTAATGAAATTGGAATTGTAAAAACAAACACACAAAAAACCACAAAAACAAACAAACAAAAACAAAAAAACAAAAAAACCTTACCCCAAAAAATAAGATCGCAGGGCCAGATGGCTTCCCAGGGGAATTTAACAAACATGTAAAGAAGAAATAATACCTATTCTACTGAACCTGTTTCCAAAAACAAAACCAGAAGGAAAACTTCCAAACTCTTTCAATGAGGCCAGCATTACCCTGATCCCAAGACCAGTCAAAGCCACCATTAAAATGGAGAATTAGAGAACAATATCCCTGATGAACGTGGATGCCAAAATACTCAACAAGATTCTAGCTAAAAGGATCCAGCATTACAATAAAAGGATTATTCACCACGACCAAGTGGGATATGTTCCTGGGATTCAAGGTTTATTCACTATTTACAAATCAACCAACGTGATAGAGTATGTTAATAAAAAAAGAAAAACTAGAATCATATGATCCTCTCAATTGATGCAGAAAAAGCATGTGATGAAATACATCTTTTCATGTTTAAAATTCTTTAGAGTATAGGGATAGAGGGACCATTCCTCACAATCATAAAACCCATCTATGAAAATCCCACAAAGAATATCATTCTCCAATAGCTTTCAAGTTTTCCCTTAATTTGGGAAAAAGACAGGTATGTCCACTGTCACCATTATTGTTAACATAATACCAGAAGTCGTAGTCTCAGCAATCAGGCAACAAAAAGAAATAAAAGCCATCCAAATTGGCAAAGAGGACAAACTCTCTCTATTTGCAGATACATAATACTTTACATGGAAAACCCAAAAGACTAACCACAAATCATTGGAAATTATACAGCAATTCAGCAATGTGTGAGGATACAAAATCAATGAACAAAAATCAGTTTCTTTTCTATACACTAATAATATAACTGAAGAAAGAGATATTAATGACTTGATCCCATTTATATTAGCACCAAAACCATAATATACCTAGGAATAAACCTAACCATAGAAGTAAAGGATCTATACACTAGAAACTACAGAACACTACAGAAAGAAATTGAAGAAGACACAAAAAGATGAAAAATAATTCCATGTTCATGTATTGGAAGAATAAACACTGTTAAAATGTCTATCCTACTCAGAGAAATTTACACTTCCAACGCAATCCCTATTAAAATACCATTGGCATTTTTCTTTTATAAAAATTATTTATTTATTTGACAGAGAGAGAGAGAGATTACAAGTAGGCAGATAGGCAGTCAGAGAGAAGGGGGAACAGGCTTCAAGCTGAACAGAAAGCCTGATGCAGGGCTCCATCCCAGGACCCTGAGATCATGGCCTGAGCCGAACACAGAGGCTTTCACCCACTGAGCTACCCAGGTGCCCACCATTGGCACTTTTCAATGAGGTAGGTTAAGCAATTCTAAATTTACATGGAATCCAAAAACATCCTGAGTCGCCAAAAGAATGATGAAAAAGAAAAGCAAATTTGGGGGCATTACATCACTGACTATATTACACAACTGTGATCACCAAGCAGCATGGTACGGGCACAAAAAAAGACACATAGACCAGTGGAACAGAATAGAGATTCCAGAAATGGAACTCCAACTCTATGGCCAACTAATCTCTGATAAATCAGGAAAAATATCCAATGGAAGAAAGATGGTCTCTTCTATAATAGGAGCTGGGAAAACAGGGCATCTGCATATAGAACAACAAAACTGGACAATACCCTTACACCATACACAAAGATAAACTCTAAAGGACATTAATATGAGACAGGAATCCATCAAAATTCTTGAGGGTAACATAGGCAGTAAACTCTTTGACATCTTCCACAGCAAATTCTTTCAAGACGGGTCCCTAAGGCAAGGAAAACAAGCCCAAAAAAGACCTTTTGGGACTTCATCAAGATAAAAAGCTTCTTCTGCACAGCAAAGGAATAAGTCTATAAAACTAAGAGGCAACCTACTAAATGGGAGAAGATTATTGTAAATGACATTTCAGATAAAGGGATGATATCCAAGATCTATAAAGAACTTCTCAAACTCAACTCTAAAAGACAAATAACCCATTCAAAAAATGAGCAGAAGACATAAACAGACACTTCTCCAAAGAAGACATACAAATGTCTTATAAACACATGAAAAAAGCTTAACATAATTAGCAATTAGGGAAATACAAATGAAAACCCCATTGAGATAGCACGTACTCTAGTTAAAATGACAAAAATTAGCAAAACAGGAAACAACAGATGTTGGCTAGAATGTGGAGAAAGGGGAACCCTCTTACTCTATTGGTGGGAATGCAAGCTGGCATAGCTACCCTGGAATAAAATATGAATTTTCCTCAAGATGTTAAAATTAGAGCTACCCTACAACCCAGCAATTGAACTACTAGGTATTTACTGCAATGATACAGATGTAGTGAAAAGAAGGGTCACATGTACCCCAATGTTCATAGCAGCAATGTCCACAATAGCCAAGCTGTGGAAGGAGCTGTAATGCCCTCGAACAGAAGAATTGATTAAGAAGTTGTGGTACATATGTACAACGGAATATTATTCAGCCATCAGATAATATGAACACTCCCTATTTGCATCAAATTGATGGAACTAGAGGGGGTTATGCTATGTAAGTCAAACAGAGAAAGACAATTATCATATTGTGTCATTCATATTTGGAACATAAGCTCTAGCATGGAGGACAATAGTGGAAGGAAGGGAAATCTGAACAGGGAGAAATCAGAAAGGGAGACGAACTATGAGAGATTATGGACCACAGGAAACAAACTGAAGGTTTCAGAGAGGAAGGGTGTAGGGGAAGTGGTTAACAGGGTGATGGTATTGGGGAGGGCATGTCCTGTGATGAGCACTGGGTGTTATACATTTCTAATGAATCACTTCACAATGCATCAAAAGCTAATGATGGCCAACTAACATAATATGTTTTTTTAAGATTTTTATTTATTTATTTATTTGACAGAGAGAGAGAGATCACAAGTAGGCAGAGAGGTAGGCAGAGAGAGAAGGGAAAGCAGGCTCCCTGCTGAGCAGAGAGCCTGACAGGTGGCTCCATCCCAGGACCCTGAAATCATGACCTGAGCCGAAGGCAGAAGCTTTAACTCATTGAGCCACCTAGACGCCCCTAAATTTTTTTAAAAATAAAGGTAAAATAGCCTACAGTTGCACTAAATCAAAATAAAAGACTTATGCTAAAGCCGAAGTAATCAAGACAGTATGATATCAGGGGGAAAAAAAGACCATGGAAACACAATGACGAAAATACATGTATATAATTGTGCTTTGTTGATGTGATTTATGTGATGATCAAATATGTATATAATATGTATATACAGGATATGTATATAAAGGGTATGTATATACAAATATGTATATAAAGGATATAATATGTGTGTAATATATGTTGTTTTGTATATAGAAATATAATATATAAACCATATGTTAATATATAATAGATAATATATTAATATATAATATTAGTTATAATATATATGTAGCCATATAAATATAATATATAAATATATGATATAAAATAATATATTTGAAATACCCTTTATTAGGTGAATGGATAAATAGTGGTACATAGAGAAAATAGAAAATTATTCAGCATTAAATAGGAAATTACAAATAAGCATGAAAATACCTGCTTTTAGAAATTTAAATGCTTATTAATAAATGTTCAGTAACCAATCTGAAAATACTACATACTGAATGATTCCAACTATATGACATTTGAGAAAAGAAAAAGGACTGTGTTAATAATCCACTGTGAAAAGATCAATGGCTTCCAGGGTTTGAAGTGTAAAAGGATGAGTAGACAGAGCCCAGAGGATTTTTAGGACATTGAAAATACTCTGAGGGATACCGTAATGGTCAATCCATGTCATTATTAATTTGTCTAAATGCATGACATATACAATATTAAGAGTGAACTCTAATGTTTACAATGAATTTTGGGTTTTTATACTGTGTCAGTGTAAATTCAGTAATGGTAACAAATGTAGAACTCTAGTGGGATATACTAATAATGAGGGAGGCTATGCATACCTGAAGGCAGGGGGTTTCTGGAAAATCTCATTACATGTCCCCCAAGTTTCTGTGAGCCTAAAACTGCTCTAAAAATATAAAGTCAATAAAAACTACTCATTTCCTAAGTAGAAAAATGAATTTTAAAAAGAAAAATGAATTTCAGTAATAAATAATTTTTGAATTAGAAATATTGTACTTTAATGTAAAAATTAATTGATATGACTAAAAGATATTCAAAGTGAATTTCACCCTTAAGTAATTTTGTAATTAATTAGCAAAAGTTTAAAAAAGATTCAATAAGGAAAGAAGTCCATGTCATGAAGTTAGCAGATAGGCCTGAGTAGTAACATAAATAGTAATGTGCTCTAGCTCAGTGGCTACGAGCTATCTACCATGATTAATAGAGTTCCAAAATGCATCTCCTCATTGAGAGAGCTTATTTATACTTTAATTTGTAGCCAATATTTGCTAAATATTGTCATGTTATTAAATATCAACATAATGTTTAAGTAATTTGAAGGCACTCCTTCTAAGTGGGATGTGAGTTAAGACATAATCCCTCTTTTCCTTCATTTTTCACTAAAAAATCAGAAAACAATTACATGCAACAGAGAAACAAGAATGGAAATCTATGGTTTTTACTTGTCTTACTCAGGTTTAAAAAAATTGACAGCCTAATGATTAGTGGAAAATATACCTGATGTGGTCCACAGCATAAAATGACAAAAGAGTTTATTTGTTTGCTTGCTTTTCAATTATTTATTTAGTTATTTAACCTAAAGCAAAAGAGTTTTAAGTCATTTCTTCTGTCCTCTCTAAAAAAGGATATATAAAGAGGGGCTCCTGGGTGGCTCAGTGGGTTAAAGCCTCTGCCTTCTGCTCGGGTCATGATCTCAGTGTCCTGGGATTGAGCCTTGCATGGGGCTCCCTGCTCTGCTGAGAGCCTGCTTCCCCCTCTCTCTCTACCTACTTGTGATCTCTTTCTTTCTGTCAAATAAATAAATAAATAAATCTTTTTTTAAAAAGGGGGATATATAAAGAGCTTAGAAGGTTTAGTAATTCCTTTGATACACACCATTTTTTTTTAATATTAGGTTCAGTAATTCTTACATTGGAAATATTACCAACAAGTTACAAGCTTAATATTTTAGTATCTAGTATAAAATTATTATTGCAGACAAATGCTTCCAAAATATTCTCAAATTTTCTGCCATATACCTAATGGAGTTAGAACTCAAGTACAGAGTCTAATATCAATGTGATTTAATAAAATGGAAAGAAAAAAAATCTTAATATTACCAAGTCTTGTATATAGGTGTTGGGCCATATTTGGGATGGAAAGGGAAAGTCTCTGAAAAGTGTCATACTCAGGCTTTGATGGATCAAAGTAACGTGATTTACCAAATTCCCAAACCTATATGGAACTCCAATTCTAGGAGAAGAAATTTCATATTTTCATCTGATTCGGATGAGACTGAACTCACTTGGAAGATTCTTGCATAGGAATGCCAATTGCTCTCATGCCTCATGCTTTCTACACTTCAATTCTTCTAGTTTCAAGAGGTAAGGCTTATTGTGCCCTTGGTGACTATATAAATTCAAACAGCATAAATAAGTTTTATCTACCATAATAACTGTGAGTATTTATTACTGACATCAACATCAAACAGAAGAATATGAAAAAATGGACTTACTGGATTCTAGATTTTAGTGGATGGAATATAACTTTATATTAGCTCTAACTGTATAGATGATGCATTTAATAATGAATTTGGACACTATGGTGGTTTGAACATTGGAATATGGTTCAAGTAGATCACTCAGTTGATGTATAGTAATCTATATTAAGTGGATATCACAATAATGAACGCAAAATATTTTTAAAGTGTTATTGTATTCTTGCATTAATCTTATTTTTAATTTGTATATTCTGGTATCTTGTTGTTTAGGACCTTACCAATTCTAAAAAGATGTTATTCCCAAGATAGCTAATTTTTAGAGATACTAAACCGTAATTGTGAGATACCTTTTATATGAAAACTAACCAATCCAGTCCCCACACCCTTACCACTTTCTCTACCTGCCTTTCACACTCCTTATCACTATTACCATGCACTAATCACCCCAGCGCTTGTAACAGAAAAGGGAAAACCTCTATACTCCAGAGTCACTAAAAGTGCCCAACCTAATCAATTCTAAGACTTTTTTTTTTTTTTTTACCATAACTCATCCATTCCTTCACATGGAAATCATATAAATAAATGCTCAAACAAATAGTCTCCAATACACGTTTTCCTTTTGTTCCCACACCTCCATGATGAATCCTGGTGTATCCCCGTGTAGTCTTGCATGAACAGGCCTGTGCCCTCCTATTGGGAAATTTTTCATGGCAGCCATCTCTTGATCTTTTGGCCTTGTCACACTTGAAAAATAAGAAAAAAAATAGGTATATTTTAAAATGACTATGAAGGGAAATGTTCAAGACTTAGGGAAATGTGAAGGTTCGAATATATATACAAATGCTACCTACTCACTAATCCAACTTCTCCCTGGGATAATCCCTTCTCTAAGGTACCAGACACATACTGGTGAGGGGATCACCCACATCCTAATAAAGGGTTGAACTGGCTGGATATGTAGAAATGAGTTTCCTGATGACAGAGATAAACTACCACAGAGAATGCTAACCCCTCTGGATCAATAAAGTCATTGTTGATGTCTTTTGATCATTTTCTCTTTAAGAGAAAAATGCTTTGACAATCTATTAAGCCTTCACTTGATCTGTATATCTGACAAAAAATCTGGGTTGGTAATTCCAGCCTCTCCCTTGCTTCAGAGTTCAGAAACAATTAAATGTCCTAAAAAACCATGAAAGGTGGGGGGCGCCTGGGTGGCTCAGTTGGTTGAGCAACTGCCTTCGGCTCAGGTCATGATCCCGGAGTCCCGGGATCGAGTCCCATATCGGACTCCCGGCTCTGCGGGAAGTCTGCTTCTCCCTCTGACCTTCTCCCCTCTCATTCTCAGTCTCTCACTCTCTAATAAAAAATAAATTAAAAAAAAAAAAAAACCATGAAAGGTTAATAGGCATTGTAAGTGCTGAAAAATTGTCAACAAGTGTGCTCAAAACCATTTGTAATATGCCTAGCCTCATAAATACCACATAGTACAGGAAACATTTCTTTTAAATATGATGTTAAGCACTGTTAAAAAAACATATAATTTATAAATTTTCTCCACAGAAAAACAACCATTACAAATTTAATTATAATGATGTCAAATATATATTGTGCATCAGAATCAGATATACTGTTAAAATAATTTTCCCCTTTATAAGATCAGATGTATCAAGGTTCTGGGCATAAAGACTACAAGTTCTTTTTTTTTTATTTATTTATATTTCCCCCTTTGGTTCTTTTTATTATTAGGTCTTCATTTATTTTCTTAACATAGCACATACGCTCCCCAATGTCCATCACCCAACCTGTAAGTTCTTAATAAGTAAGATAATAGAAAGCACACACATTCCAGGAGTTCACTGTAAGTCCTACATAAATAAGGATGCAAACATCAGTCAGTCTAGAAGGAAAGCCATAGAATATGTAAATGAGAAGCCATGAGAAATGGGTCAAAGAATGACATGGAATACATCTGTGGGCAGTCTAGGCAACAAGTAGAAGAGATAAATATGGAATTAATGAATCCATTCAAATGTTATTGCTCCTTTGAATTAGGAACTAAATAAGTCAGGTACAAAAAAAATCAATGTTGATTTAGATAAAATTCCAAAAATTAAATCATAATGTTGGGAAAGAAATAATGTAATTCTATAAAAACGTGAATATATATGTGATGTTGCTTTTGTAAAATAAAATTAAAGATAATAATATGTAAAAACCTGAAAAATACACCAATGTTCTTAACTAAAATAGCATGCATCAAATGAAGTAAATGCATTTGCATACAAAATTTATATCATTAATAAAAAATAGAAAACATAAATGCCAGAAGAATAATAGAGAAAACTTGATTCAGCATGAAAAAAATAATCTTATGAAGTGTCTAAAGTATACCTGATAACAGCTTAAAAATCAGACTGGATAGAATTAAACATAATTCCTTTGAATGATTTCTCATGGATATATTTGGACTATTCTTTAAGATAGTCTCTTTTTAGTACTTATTGTGCTAATGATCCTTTATTTTATGTTCAACAAATAAAGGTTGATTTTTTTTTATATTTTATTTATTTATTTGAGATAGAGACAGTGAGAGAAAGCATGAGAGGGGAGAAGGTCAAAGGGAGAAGCAGACTACCCGTGGAGCTGGGAGCCCGATGTGGGACTCGATCTCAGGACACCGGGATCATGACCCGAGCAGAAGGCAGTTGCTCAATCAACTGAGCCACCCAGGCGCCCTAAATGTTGATTTTTTAAATTTAATGTAATTTTTTCAGTGTTCCAAGATTCACAGTTTATGCACCACACCCAGTGCTGCACCCAATACATACCCTCCTTAATGGTCACCACCAGACTCATTCAAGCCCCAAGCCATCCTGTCCAAAACCCTGTTAGTTTCTCCAAGTCCACAGAGTCTCATGCTTCATCTCTCCCCCCAATTTCCCCAAATTTGTATTTCCTTTCCTTCTCCTAATGTCCTCCATGTTTTCCCTTATGCTCCACACTAAGTGAAACCATATGATAATTGACTCTCTCTGCTTGACTTATTTCACTCATGATAGTCTCCCCTAGTCCTGTCCATGTCGATACAAAATTGGGTTTTCTTCCTTTCTGAATAGGCAAAATATTACATTGTATATAAGGACTATATCTTCTTAAAACAGTCGATTTTGAACAACATATTGGCTCTTTGCACAGTTTGGTGATTGTGGCCATCGCTGCTATGAACATAGGGGTACATATGGCCTTTCTTCTCACTACAACTGTATCTATGAGGTACATATCCAGTAGTGCAATTGCAGGGTCATAGGGTAGTTCTGTTTTTAATTTCTTTTTTTTTAATAAAGATTTTTATTTATTTATCTGACAGAGAGAGAGAGCAATCACAGGCAGACAGATAGGCAGGCAGAGAGAGGGGGGAAGCAGGCTCCCTGCTGAGCAGAGAGCCTGATGCGGGGCTCGATCCCAGGACCCTGAGATCATGACCCGAGCCGAAGGCAGAGGCTTTAACCCACTGAGCCACTCAGGTGCCCCCTGTTTTTAATTTCTTGAGTAATCGACACACTGTTTTCCAAAGTGGCTGCACCAAGTTGAATTCCCACCAACAGTGTAAAAGGGTTCTCCTTTCTCCCCATCCTCTAAAACATTTGTTGTTTAGCGTCTTGTTGACTTTGGCCATTCTAACTGGTGTAAGGTAGTATCTCAAAGTTGTTTTGATTTGAATCTACCTGATGGCTCAAGATGATGAATCTATTTCATATGTCTGCTAGCAATTTGTAAGTCTTCTTTGGAGATCTGTCTGTTCATGTCTTCTGCCTATTTTTTGATGGAATTATCTGGTTTTTGAGTGTTGAGTTTGAGTGGTTCTTCATGAATCTTAGAGAACGGACCTTTGCCTGTAGTGTCAATTGTGAATATCTTCTCCCATTCTGCGGGTTTCCTGTTAGTTTGGTTGACTGTTTGCTTTGCTGTGCAGAAGACTTTTATCTTGATGAAGTCCCAAAAGTTCATTTTAACTTTTGATTCCTTTGCCTTGGAGACATGTCCTAAAAGAAATTGATGTAGCCAGTGTTGAAGAGGTTACTGCCTTGTTCTCCTCTAGGATTTTGATAAATTCCTGCCTCATGTTGAGGTCTTTTATCCATTTTGAGTTTATCTTTGTGTAATATGTAAGAGAATGGTCAAGTTTCATTTTTCTATGAATATTGTCCATATTTCCCAACAGTATGTACTGAAGAGACTGTCTTTCTTCCACTGGGTATTTTTTTTTTCCTGTTTTGTCAAAGATTATTTGACCGTAGAGTTGTGGGTCCATATCTGGGCACTCTACTCTGTTCCACTATGTGTCTGTTTTTGTGCCAGTACCATGCTGTCTTGGTGATCACAGCTTTGTAGTAAAGCTTGAAATCAGGCAGTATGATGCTCCAACTGTGTTTTTATTTTTCAACATTTCCTTAGCTAGTCAGGGTCTTTTCTGGTTCCACAGAAATTGTAGGATTGATTGTTCCAGCCCTTTGAAAAATGCCAGTGGAATCTTGATCAGGATGGCATTGAAAGTATCGATTGCCCTGCACAGTATGGACATTTTAACAATATTTATTCTTCTGATCCATGAGCATAGAATGCTTTTCCACCTTTTTTGAGTCTTCTTCAATTTCTCTTATGAGTGTTCTGTAGTTCCTCGAGTACAGATCCTTTACCTCTTTGGTTAGGTTTATTCCCAGGTATCTTACAGTTCTCTTGGTACTAGGGTAAACAGAATCAATTCCTAATTTCCCTTTCCATATTTTCATTGTTAGTGTATAGGAAAGCAACTGATATCTGTGCATTGATTTTGTATCCTGCACATGACTGAATTGCTGCATGAGTTCTAATACTTTAGGGCTGGAGTCTTTGGCTTTTTCCATATAAATTATCATGTCATCTGTGAAGAGAGTTTCATTTCTTCTTTGCCAAATTGAATACCATTTATTTATTTTTGTTGTCTGATTGCTGTTTCTAGGACTTCCAGTACTATGTTGAACAAGAGTGGTTAGAGTGGGCATCCTTGACATGTTCCTGATCTCAAAGGGAAGGCTGTCAGATTTTACCCATTGAGAATCATATTTGCTGTGTGTTTTTCATAGAGAGTTTTATGAAGTTGAGGAATGTTCTTTCTATTGCAATACTTTGAAGAGTTTTAATCAGGAACGGATGCTTTATTTTGTCAAATGCTTTTTCTGTCTCAATTGAGAGGACCATGTGATTCTTCTTTCTTCTCTTATTGATTTGTTCTATCACATTGATTGATGTGCACATGTTGAACCACCATTGCATCCCAGGGATAAATCTCGCCTGGTCATGGTGAATAATCTTTTTAATGTTCTGTTGGATCCTATAATCTAGGATCTTGTTGAGAATCCTGGCATCCATATTCATCAGAGATATTGATTGGTCTAAAATTCTTTTGGATGGGGTCTTTGCCTTGTTTGGGGATCAGGGTAATAATGCTGGCTTCATAGAGTCTGGGAGTTTTCCTTCTGTTTCTATTTTTTGAAATTTTCAGGAGAATAGGTATTATTTCTTCCTTGAATGTTTGGTAGAATTCCCCATGGAATCCATCAGGTCCTGGACTCTTGTTTATTGGGAGTTTTTTGATCACTGCTTCAATCTCATAACAAGACTTTGCTCTTTTCAGGTTGTCAATTTGTTCCTGTTTCAATTTTGGAAGTTTATCAGTTTCCAGGAAGGCATCCATTTCTTCTAGGTTGTTTAACTTATTGGCATATAGCTGATGATTGTTTCTATTTCCTTTGGATTAGTCATGATTGCTCTCCTTTCATTCATAATTTTACTAATTTGTGTCCACTATCTTTTCCTTTGGATTAGTTTTTCTAGTGGTTTATTGATCTTATTGATTCTTTTAGAAAAACAACTTCTAGTTTCATTGATGTGTTCTACTAGGTCACTAACTTCTAACTCATTGATTTCGGCTCAAATCTTCATTATTTTGCTTCTTTTTTAAAAAAATATTTTATTTATTTATTTGACAAAGTGGGGTAAGATCACAAGTAGGCAGAGAGGCAGGCAGAGGGAGAAAGGGAAGCAGGCTCCCTGCTAAGCAGAGAGCCTGATGCAGGGCTCAATCCCAGGACCCAGAGATCATGACCTGAGCCTAAGACAGAGGCTTTAAGACACTGATCCAACCAGGACCCCTATTTACCATCTTGTGTGTGGGGTTGACTTAATTTGTTGTTGATTTTCCAATTCTTTAAGGTGTAAAGAGGCTGGTTTATTCAGCATTTTTCAGTCTTTCTCAGTGAGGCTTGAATGGCTCTGTATTTCTCCATTACGACTGCCTTTGCCGCATCCCATAGGTTTTGGATTGATGTGTCTTTATTCTCATTGTTTTCCATGAATTGTTTAAGTTCTTCTTTGATTTCCTTGTTGATCCAAATAATGTTGAGTAGGATTTTGTTTAGATTCCAAGTGTTTGAATTGCTTCCAATTTTTTTTTTTTTAATGCTGGTTTGGTGGTCATACACTCTTTTATAACTTGAGGTCTTGGAAGCTCTTTATCTCTCATTCCATTTTGAATGTCAGCCTTGCTGGATAAAGTATTCTTGCCTGTATGTTCTTGTCATTTCGTGTCCTGAATATGTCTTGCCAGCCCTTTCTGTATTGCCAGGTTTCTGTGGACAGGTCTGATGTTATTCAGATCGTCTTTCCTCTGTTTGTAAGGAATCTCTTCCCGCTAGCTTCCCTGAGGACCTCTTGTCTAAAATTATTATTTGTGAATTTCACAATTATGTGTGTGGGTGTTTTTCTAGACTCGCTGACATTGGGGGGTTTCCTTTCTGCCTCTATGGCATGAACACTCTTTCCATTCCCAAGATTGGGGAAATTTTCATCCAGAAATTGTTGGGCTATATCTTCTAGTTTTGTTCTTTCTCCACCCCCTCTGGGATCCCAATAATTCTGAGATTGGAACATTTCATTGCATCATTTATTTCCCTAATTATTTTTTCATGGCTTCTAAGCTGTTTGGTCTACTCCTTCTCCGGATCTTTCTTCTCTATTACCTTGTCCTCTAGATCACTAATCTATCTTCTGCCTCAGTTACCCTGGCTGTTAGAATACACGGATTACATTGACTCTTATTGTTCTTATTTTTAACTTCTGTCAGATCAACTCTCACTACTGCCTTTAGAAATTCTGTTTTCACTAATGGTCTTCTCCAACCTAAGAAATGCCTGGATAATTTTTACTCTGAATTTTGTTTCTGACATATTCTTTATGTCCATATCCAATTGTTCTGAGGGAGAGGGTACAGTCTTTGCATTTTCCCTCTCTTGGATGTTCCTCCTCCTAGTCATTTTGGTGAGAGGTGCTAGAGGGGATATATTGCTGAATATATCAACCACGATCCAGGCAACGTGCAGCCCAGAAAGTTTTGTAGCAATCAGAACTCACCACCAAATAGAAAGTAAAAAGAAAAAAACAGAAAGAGAGAAAAAGGAAAAAAAGAGAGTAACCCAGCCAAAATATGCCCCAAAAGGAAGATTTATAAGATATATAAACAAACATGAACAAATAGACCAACAAAAGTAAATGAGAAGGAAAAAAGAACCCAGCCAAAATAAACACCAAGAATAAGATTTATATAATACCAGAACAAAAACAAATACACAGAGACACTGAGAGAAGAATAAGATGGGAGGGCAGTTGTAAATCCTGGATGTGGGTGAGGAAGTTTATTTCAGTTCTTCCTGGGTGTATCTTGTTGTCTTGTTATGTTTGTTAATGGACTCAGCTTTCCAGAGATGCATGGAAATTAAAACCGGTTTATTTATATGGGTAGAATTGAATAGGGAAAGAACGATTACCTTGAAGCTTATTTCTATACGTATATCAAAAAAAAAAAAAGGGAAAGAAAAAGAGATACAGGTATACGTATGAAAAATGTTCAAGGTTTATGAACAATGAATCTTGGAAAACTGAAAAATAAAACAAAAGTTAAAAAGTTTTTATGAAATATATTGTATTAAACTTCTTGTTGTAGTCATAAGTAGGTTAAAGAAATAAAAAGAACAAGAATCATGAGAATGAATTAAAAAAAAGTTGTATCTATAAAATATACAGGTTTAAGGGCAATACCGAGAGATTAATATATCATTTCCCCCTGATGATGGGATTTTACAGTTTTATGGGCCCCTGTGGGTATTGTCTTCTTGCTTTTGGCTTATCTTCTGGGGAGGGGCCTGCTGCACCCTCATGCCACTAAAACCACTGGTCATATTGGTTAGAGGAATCAAGTTATAGTGGCTTCCATTGTCAGGACTGCTTTCTGGGGTCCAGGCCCATGCCGGGTGTGCTCAGACCCCTTGGCACTGCAGGCCTCAGAAGTTTGCTGGCAGAGGGATCACGACCTGAGATCATGCTGGGTTCTCTCAGGTTCTGGCTGGGAGCTCTCAGATCCCATGGTGGGTTGCAGAATGCTGCGGTCCTAGAGATTAATGGCTGGCACCCAGAGTAGGTTTTTTTTCAGCCATGGGCGGGAGTGCAACTGGTCCTAGTGGTGGTGGAAGCAAAAGCCATGGGTTCAGAGACCACAGACTGGAGGCCCCCCAGACTTTGTCTGACAAAGGTGGTTGCTGGTGGTGGCCGTTCTGGGCTTAGGCCCGTGCCCTGACCACTCGATTCCACCAGTTGCCTTAAGTTCTTTTGAGTACTTTTAACCAGACTCCAAGTTAATGCTGGTCCCCAATCACAGGGAACTTTTCTTTTGGGGTATTACATTCCTTGAGTCATTTTTGGTGGCTCACCCATGTTCTGTTTATCCTCTGATATCAGTCCATATGTTCCCACACTGCTTTACCTCTTCACTGCTGCCTTCTGCTCCCGTAGAGTTCCAGATGTATAATCTTACATCTGAGGCTGATTTCATGGGTGTTCAGAGTGTTCTGGTAGAGATTTAGCTCAATTCTGGGGACTGGTTGAAACAGAGTCTCCCACTTCTCTACCATTTTGCCCCTCCTCCAATTATAATATGTCTTGATTTTGGCCTCTTTTGTTGGTTTTAATCAAAGTTCTCTACGCCTCCTGCATCTTGATATCTGTTTCTTCCCCCCAGATTAAGGAAGATTTCTGCTCTTATTTCTTGAGATATATTATCTATCCCTCCTTTTTCCCCCTCTTCTCTAGGACTTTTATAATATTAATGTTATTATATTTGATGGGATCACTAATTTCCCTTAGTCTATTCTCACTTTTCTAATTATCCTGTCTGTTTTGTACAGCTTTGTTATTTTCCATTATTTTGTCTTTTAGTTCTCTAATTTGTTTCTCTGCTTCTTCCATCCTGTTCTTCATTGCATCAAGCCTGTTCCTAATGTTGTTTATTGTATTCTTCCTTTCTGATTGATTCCTTTCAAAAATCATTTTCTCAGTGTTAAGGATCCACTGTTGTCTTCTCTTATTTTCTCAGGTCCAGTGAATATCCTTATGATTTTGGTTTAATTTCTCTCCTAAGCATGTTACTTACATCTAGGTAGTTTAGATCTCTGAATGTGTCCTTACCTTGTAGAATAATTTGGGATTAATTACTATCTTCTAGCATTTTAGCTATATCTCTGCCTTCTTCTGTATTAGAAAAGCCAGTTACATCTCTTGCTTCTAAATGTAATGAGGTCATGAGAAAGAGCACCAGGGCCTGAGGCTTCAAGAACTGTCTCCAATGTGTGTTGTGTGTACTCTGCCATTGCATTTTGGCTGCTTTATTATTCAGGCTAGTGGTCTGCAGAGGCTCTTCTTACCTGCTGTAGCATTGATTTGTCCTCTGCCTGAATGTCCCACCTTTGGCTCTCTGTTCATCCGAGTGCTGGGAGAGGGTTATGGCACCAACCACCTCCTATGTTCATGGAAAGGTATCTCTGTGATTGCTTCTTCTCAGGGACACACTCCAAAAAGAGCATACAAACCCCTCCCCCCACATTGGACCTGGCTTTCTTCAGTTTGCTTTTTCCAGGTTGTCTGCCCTGCGTTATTGGCCTGCCTTTAGGCAGGATGTAACCCAGCTAAGCCCAATGACATTTAAAACTTCATTCTTGGGCACCCAAGTGACTCAGTCAGTTAAGCCTCTGCTTTTAGCTCAGGTCATGATCCTGGGGTTCTGGGTCAAGTCCCTCATCAGGCTCCCTGCTCAGCAGGGAGTCTGCTTCTCTCTCTCTCTCTCTCTCTCTCTCTCTCTCTCTCTCTCTCTCTCGGCTGCTGCTGCTTTCTCTGTAAAATAAATAAATTTAAAAAAATAAAAATAAAATTCCATTCTTAAACCCTGCTGCTTGCAAGAACTCATGAAAATTCACCCCTTTGTTTTTCCAAGCCAGTGGTTTTGGGGAAGACTTCTCCTTGTGTGTTCCCCTCTGTTCTCCTCTCTCTCTTTCACCCTTCTCTGTGAGTATGGTCCCTCCCTCCCATCTGCATCACCTGAGATCTCTTTCTCCCCTAAATTATTTCTCTGCACTTACTACCTTCATTCCCTTCAGTGGACATTGTAAAATGTGCCCTCTGGTTTTGGCCAGCCACTTGCAGTGGGCAAAGTCTTGTAAGAAAGACTGAGACATTTGGAAAGAATAATGTGGTACGCCAGCCTAAAAGTAGTGCTAAAGGTGTGGCATAGATGGAAATGCTATTATGTTGTTATAATAATGGAGAATTTAGTTGTAAAAATAAGAACTGGTGATGGACTAGTTATAAATAATCATGGAGTAAGGGAGTAGACAATCTCTAAAGTGTGAGGATTACTGACTTAAATAATGAGGGACCACTACAGGAGGGGTGTGTGTGTGTGTGTGTGTGTGTGTGTATGTATTTCTTCAAGGATAATGGAATGAAGTTGAATATTTTTCCTTCATAGAAACTTTCATAATTCAAGCATGTTTTGCAAGAAAATAATCAGTGAGGCAAAAAAGATACTTTATATAGAAATTAACAAAACAATATTTCAAAATGACACATAGAAAGAAACTTATTATTCAAAATTTAAAAGAAATATTAACTTTAGCAAATTTATATCACAGGAAAAGTTATGGCCAAACAGATAAGATTTTCACAATTTTTTTAAAGATTTTATTTATTTATTTGAGAGAGAGAGAGAGGGAGCATGAGAGGGGAGAAGGTCAGAGGGACAAGCAGACTCCCCGCAGAGCTGGGAGCCTGATATGGGACTCGATCCCGGGACTCCAGTGTCATGACTGGAGCTGAAGGCAGTGGCTTAACCAGCTTAGCCACCCAGGCGCCCCTCACAATTTTTTAAATAAAGAGACTTCTCAAATACTTATAAAAGTTACCTTTATATATATTATAATCTCATCTGGTAAAAACATGCCTTTGTAAATGTATGGTAAAGACTTAGCATAAACTTGTAAATAAATGTCCTCTGTATAAAATATATTTTGTTCCCTTTACATTTTTTGTCTTTTTCTCCCGAAATACTTTTATTTTATTTTTCCAGCATTATAAGATTAATTTTTCATGCACCACACCCAGTGCTCCATGCAATATGTGCCCTTGCATTCTTGAAATATTTTTGAAATTCTCTTCTGCTTTTATAATCAAAATAAAATATTTTTCACTTGGACTTTACACATTCTTATTAGATATAATTGTACACTGACTCACATTTGCATTTTGTTTTATTCTCTGTCTTTACTTTCCAACTGCATAGTGTTATGCCCAGAATTTGAGATCCCCAAACACCACCTGGGAGTGAGTCCAATGAAAGAGCAAAAGAGTCCTTTATTCAAGCTACCTTGAGCTCAGTCTCCCACACTCACAGACACAGTGGTGTGGTGTAGAGAAAGAGAGCGAGTTTCAGAAAGCACAAAAGTTTTAGAGGAGCCAGTGGCCAATGAGATTGTAACACACAGAAAGTTGCTTAGTAACTGTTTGAACTAGCCTATCACCCTGGCCAGAATTGGCGCTCAAGTTTGGCGGGCAAAAGGTGGGATTTATATTCTTTCTGGGTCAGGGGTCCTGCATTCCTATTGGCTAACCCAAACAAACCCACAGGCGGTCTGGGCCAATTAGCTCAAGGGAGGCCTGAGCTACACTCTGACCCTCCCAGAGACAGGTTCTGCGGGGGCCACAAACAACAAGGCGAGTGTAAGCAAATGGAGCCAGCCCTGCTCTGCTCCTTCACATAGCTTTTGAGATTCCATGAAAAGCTACTTTAATGAGAGTTCTCTAATGGAAATATGATGTTTATTATTATAACAAAATTTTCCCTTTTCAGTGAAATCACACTTATTGCATATTTTTTAAATAAGCTCTAAGAATTTATAAATACAATGCATGGTGAAGAAAAATGAATGCTGCATGAACAATCAATCTTGTAACACTGAAAAAATAAAACAAACATATTTGGGGAAAAATAAATAAATGAATGGTACAGACAAGCTTCTTTTTTATATCTTTAAATTGCAGTTGGATTAAGTTATACTTTCATTTCTTTATACTTCTTTCCTTTACTTTTTTCCTCTTCTTTCCCTTTATTTTATACTTTGTTTCCTTTTACACTTTTTTTCCCTTACCAAAACCACTCTGGTTGCCTTAGCAACAAATAAACAAAATAATAAATAAAATATAAATAAATAATAAAAGAAAGGAAAGAGAAGAAAGAAATACATAGCTTTAGGATCAATAAAGTTATAAATGGAAGAGGTCTTAGATATACATCGTTCCATAGAATTTGATTTCAGGAGGATTAGTACCATTAGTTGGATAAGGAAATATCTCTTCAATTGTAAGGGTTTCAGAAAATCCTAATCCAAAAATGCCATTTTGACATTTTGATTTTTGTTGATATATTTTATTTTATGGTGTAAATAGTGTTGTTTATTTTTACTAGCATATTATTAAAACATATTTTTCATTATAATTATTAAGAGGTTTGGATTTTTGTTATTAAAGTTGCTTTTTTCTTTTTTTAGACATTTTGTTATTTTTGAGCTGAAAGTACTTGAGAAACAGCAGATGGTGGAAGGGATCCTTGACTTTCCTTTTCTATCCAAAAGCAGACCACAATAGTTCCTGTGAGGAAATACCCTCTCTGTCCCCTGAACATGCATCACTGTAATTTAGTGGTTGAAGTGAAAGTAGACCCATATAGCAAACTTGCTAATGTAACTCTTTTTTTTCTTTAGTTTCTCCCATACATTGAGTGTGAAATAATCCACAATGTATTAATCCTAGCCTGAGCCCCTTGTTCTTGATACAACCCCACAATTTATTGTTCTCTGTTTAAAATGGTATGCAAGCTTTTGGGCCTAAAAGCTTCTTTGGGTCTTCATTTTCCTTTTAAAGACACCTATATAGGGACATAAAAATATTTCATAAAGTCTGTATGCTTTTCTACTTTTACTTGTCTTATAGCATTTTAATGTTCAGATTAAGCCATAAATCTTTAAAGATTAGAACAGACTTTTTCTTCCCAAGTACTTTCAGATGGCACGCAGATATAGCTGTGTGCCAAATCAGTATGCTTTACTATTATTAGGAAAGTTTCATTATTGCTTTTCATATGCTATTAGAAAAATAAGGGTTAGAAGAGATGACGCATGGCATAAGCTTCCCATGTACACATATGCTAATTTTGGTAATATTCAAAATTGTGTAGTTCTTTAAAAATGAAAATAAATTAGGCATTCAATTAAAAATTGATTTTAATATATACCAGAAAATGACATATCAATATTTAAACCAAGAAAAAAGATAAATATTAGCATATGTATTAACATATTGATTTCATTATCTAATTTTGCCATTAAAAAGATTATGCGTTAGCTAATTGATTCTAAATTAAAAATTAAAATAAAATAAAAAGATTGTTTAAAACTGAGGTTGCCTAAAATAGTGATTCTTTTTTTTCTCCCCAAATACGTTTATTTTAATTTTTCAGTGTTACAAGATTGATTGTTCACACACCACACCCAGTGCTCCATGCAGTACTGCATACCAATCAACTGGGAAGCTTTAACTCTTTATAGTCTCATTTAAGAGGCCAAGGGTGAGATTCTGCATTTTACAAAAATTTTCAGATTGCTCTGGTGCTGTGAATCCACTGACTCCACATTGAATAGAGACTTTAAGAAGTGATCCAGAGAAGAACATTCACCCTAAATGTTTGTTGTGATTTATTTCTTCAATATTCCTGTTGTCCCTAAATTACTATGCTGGACTGGAATAACTGAAAAGTGTAAAGCTTCATAATTTACATAGAAAAGCAAACTTAATGATGAAAGGCGAGTTATCTGTCCCTTTTGTTTTTCTCCATCTATTCCAGAATTGAACTGATTTATGCAGAAATAATTGTCTGCTTGTGTATTTGATAAGAATGTAAGAAAACTGATACCCATTTGACTGTATTAGATATCTCATTATTAGACTGCCCAATTCTAAGGTTTCCCTCTTTTTCCTCCAGTTCTTAATATTTTTACCTCTGTTAATACTTTAAAATCCTGTTATGGGGGGGCCCCTGGGTGGCTCAGTGGGTTAAACTTCTGCCTTCAGCTCAGGTCATGGTCTTAGGGTCCTGGGATTGAGCCCCGCATCAGGCTCTCTCCTCAGCTGGGAGCCTGCTTCCCCCTCTGTCTCTGCCTGCCTTTGTGTCTACTTGTGATCTCTCTCTGTGTGTCAAATAAATAAATAAAAATCTTGAAAAAAGTAAAATCCAGTTATGTTATCCACACATAATCTAATATTCTAGTAGTTTTCTACTATTTCTATTATCCAAAAAATAATTACTTAATATTTTCTAAATAAAGTTTCTATTTAAGGTTATATTCACAATTAAATCAGCTCCCATAATTAAGAATACCACCTGGCTCATATATGTTTGTAATAATGTTTGTTGATTGAATTATTTTGAGGCGCAAAGAGACACATTTATAATAGCCCATCTACAGAATGGTGTAACGTTGTTCCATTTAACAAAAAAAATTTTGGGTTTGTGGTTATTTTTAAGGTGTAAATTATGAAAACATTCAATTGATATATTCCATGGAATTAAAACAGGCTATTTTCTAATTATGAATGTCTTGTGAACAGAAAGTTTGTTTTATGTCTATCAGGATGGCTTTGCAGTAAGACATTCTTAAATGTAACAGTTAGAAATATCTATTTTCATAGAATTCAGCCCCAGATGTCCATACTAAGTAATATCAATTTTTTTAAAATATAATTTTCAATACTTACCATTTGCAAATGTGGTTTAAGAATCCACTCTAAATTGATTCTTGTAGAGTATCTCTCAAATCTTTGCAAGTTTCTAGTCAAAAGCAATCTCTTTCTTGCTAGAACTCTTCTGAAAGCTTTCTTTACCTCTTTGTTTCTCAGGGTGTATATGAGAGGATTTACCAATGGAGTAACCACACAGTAGAACACTGAGATCACTTTACCAATGGTGAAGTTGTGCTGGGCTGGAGGGTGAACATAGGCAAAGATGATGGTGGCATAATAAATGATGACCACAGTGAGGTGGGAGGCACAGGTGGAGAAAGTTTTCTTCTGAGCCTTTTGGGAAGATGACCTGATTATTGTGACCACAATGTATCCATAGGAAGACATAGTGACAAGGAAAGAACGTAGAAACATGATAGAGGTACATGTGTAGCCCAATGCCTCCACAAAAAATGTATCTCAGCAGAAGAGTTTAAAAATGGGGTCCGAGTCATAAAAGAAATGGTTGATCTGGGGACCACAGAAGTTTAGATGGGAGACAAGTATGGTTGGTGGGACGGGGACAATGAAACCCCCCATCCAAGATCCAGCTGAAAACTGCAGGCACACCTGAAAACTCATGAGAAGTGAATACCTTAAAGGGCTGCAGATGGCCAGGTACCGGTCATAGGCCATCACTGCCAGCAGGATGCACTCTGTAGCTCCCATGGAGAAAAAGAAGTAGCACTGGGTTATACAGCCAGAAACAGAGATATTCACAACCTGTGAAAGGCAGGTGGCCAGCAATTTTGGCACTGTGGTTGTGGTGTACCAGATCTCCAGGAATGACGAATTCCCTAAGAAAATGTACATGGGCATTTGGAGTGTGATATCCATGAAACCAATGAAAATGATATGGGTGTTTCCCATGAGGGAGAGCAGATACACAGTGAGAAATATCACAAACAAGGTGAGCCTCAGATGGAGAACACCAGAAAACCCAAGAAGGATGAACTCTGTCACTGTTGTTTGGTTTGTTAACATCCATATCTCATCATCTCTGATCTGGAAGAAACCAACAAAGCCCACAATATGGCAGATGAGCAAGAATGGAATAATTTTGTATTCATTTTTTTCATGATAATAGACTCCTAATAATAATAAAAGATAATGACTGACAATAACGTAGTTGGCATCATTACAACCTAATTCCATAGACTGGGTCACTTGATTTACAAAATAAATATCCAAAATAAATCATGTAATAATTCACTTCTCAAGGAAAGAAACTATGTTGGGAAATGATTTTCTCACAGTTACATCACTTAAAGATTAATAAAATCTTAAAAAAATATTTTTCCTGAGTTTGATTTCTTTATTTTCATAGGAAAAAAGCTGATATTTGTATGATATATACGAGGCCAAGTGTACAAAATATCTTTTACTGCTATTATAAAATAATTATTGCATGGACATTTTTCTCCTGGTATTAACAAAAGAAAAGTAGGCATTTGGGAAGATTATCCTTAGAGCTATGACAAAAGAATCATCCCCAAACGAATTTTCTTTTCTCTTTCTAAAACATTGTCATGACTATTTAATCCTGTCTATTTTTAATAAGAGGGTTACACCTGGGATGCCTGTGTGGCTCGGTTGTTTAGGCATCTGCTTTTGGCCCAGATCATGGCCTTGGGGTCCTGGGATTGAACCCTGAATTGGGCTCCCCATTCAGTGGGGGGTCTGCTTCTCTATCTCCCTCTGCCCCCCTCCTCTACTCTTGTGCACATTCTCTCTCTCAAAAAAAAAAAAAAAATCTTTAAAAAATGCATTGCAAAACTATATAATACGATAGAATGAAACTGAATCGCAGAAAAAATAAATTCAAATCATTTAACACTTTTATCATTTATCATCTATCATTTAAACATAAATGTTTAAAATTTATTATTTTATATATTTATTTTATGTTTATATATCTATGCATTTATATATAACATATTTACATTATTTACAGTACTGACCTATTTACAAAGTTATATATTTTAAAATTCATTAAAATTTAAAATTTATTTTCTCAAAGATTTTTATTTATTTATTTGACAGAGGGAGAGATCACAAATAGACAGAGGGGCAGGCAGAAAGAGAGGGGGAAGCATGCTCCCTACTGAGCAGAGACCCTGATGCAGGGCTGAATCCCAGGAGCCTGAGATCATAACCTGTGCCGAAGGCAGAGGCTTTAACCCACTGAGCCACCCAGTTGACCCTAAAAGTTAATTTATATGTTATTAAAATTTGCCTACATTGGTTTTTAATTTCCAAACTCTATTTGCCTACCCTACATGCCAAATAAAAATCTTAGAAAAAATATTGCCCCAGATTGCAGAAATATCAAAAATTATATAAGTACTATTAAGTACCTCCAATACTCTCTAAGTAAGTATAAAACAGTGCATATTATATTCATCAGGTGTACTCACAGACCTAATTCTGTTGGTTATTTTTCAGGAGTAGAATTTTATTAGTTACATGCTCTCTAATTGTTTCTTTTCAGAAAGCTATATATTTGAACATTCTACATTCAAGTTGTTTATAAAGGAAACAAGCTAGGTAATCTCCTTTCTGCTATTTTATTGGCTGTTTTATACCATCTATGCTATAAATAAACACCAAATTCCTTGTGTGTGTGTGTGTGTTTCTCAATTTTCCTACACCCAGTTGCCAAGATTCAGAAAAAATCATGGCCTGAAATCCCCCTAGTGAGAAGTGCTTGAATTTTATTAGCACTGAGCTTTGGAAATGTGCCTTTACCATGAAGCATCCATGTAGATTCTCTGAGGACTCTCTTTCAGACAGGGTCAGAGTACTCACCCCCTGGGTCCAAAGGAAGAACAAAACAACTTAGAGAATCATTAGAAAAATCTTTACAGAAACTGAAGGAATAGCTTCCTAGCTGGCTTCATTAACTGTTAATCCCCATAGTATTCACCGTTCTACCCTTTTATTACGAGTATGTAATTGCATCCTTCAATATTTCAGCCACCATAGACATGGCCAGAAAAGACTATTCCCTAGCTACAAAGTATATACTAGATCAGCATCAAAAAGTCTTCTTTTAAAATAAAAGAGTACAAAACAATTTAGACAAAACAAAACACTGGCGTGGCATCATTTTATAAGAATAACTAAGAAAGCATCAAGCAGGTGTGTTAAAAACAATACTACCCACTATACAGATTCAAAGGATGAATCATTTCTCAAAGGTTTTGAGTACAGGAGCATAATGCATATGTGCAGAGGATATGAAAATATGACAATCTTTGGTATCTGAAGATAAGAGTGATAATCTACAAAGTTAAATAAAATGAATCTGGATGATATTCACATATGTGTTATACTAAGGGAATTTACAATATGAGTTTGAACTTGTTCAAATTAATAAAAAATATGCTTTGTTCACTATGTTGTTTTGTAAACATTGGTTATTCCATACATAAAATAAAGTAAAAGCTCATATCTTAGACATAAATCCCAAGTAAATCAGCATTTATTTATTAATTTAAGAATAAACCTGTAAACAAGGGGTTATCAGTGTGTCAGTGGAAATGACCAAAAGATACTTGAAAATATGCAGAGCCAGTTTGTCTTCAGTGACATGGGATGATGATAGCATGTAATGATATGGACATGAACAATGCTAATTATCTAAAGATGCCAAGTAATGCACCAAGTATTGCTTTCACTGAGAATAATTCCCCCCAAGGCCACATGAGACAATATTTAAACAATCTTTTGTAGCTATAATTTACATATAAAATACACACATTTTAAGGATAGACTTCAATATATTCTAGCAAATGTATACATATGTGTAACTGCAACCACCACGAAGAAATATAGCTCTCTTTTCCACTCAGAAAGTTTTCTCAAGCCTCATGAACTCTATTAAATTCTCCCTTTAAATTCAAGCAATAACCGCTCTCCTTTTGTCACTATGACTTAGCTTTGCTCTTTCCAGATTTTCATATACGCACAGTCATGAAGCATATACATCTGGTGTTTGGCTTATTTCATCTACCATGATAAGTTAGAGATTGAGGGGCGCCTGGGTGGCTCAGTGGGTTAAAGCCTCTGCCTTCAACTCAGGTCATGATCTCAGGGTAATGGGATCCAGCCTTGCATCAGGCTCACTGCTCAGTGGGGAGCCTGCTTCCCTCTCTCTCTCTCTCTCTGCCTGCCTCTCTGCCTACCTTTGGTCTCTATCCTTTCTGTCAAATAAATAAATAAAATCTTAAAAAAATAAATTAGAGATTGAACTCATGCTGCTGTATGTTTTTCTTTTTAGGTCTTTCAAAAGATTTCTTTATTTAATTGAAAGAAAGGGGGAGTAAATGGGAGGGAGTGGGAAAGGGAGAGATTCTTCAAGATTCTTCAAGACTCAGGGCTATGTGTAGGGTCTGACTCACAGCTGGATCTCACAACCCATTCGGGTCATGACCTGAGTTGAAAACTAGTGTTGGATAATCAACTGACTGTGCCACCCAGGTGTCCCCAGAACTGCTGTGTGTTTTGTAAGCTTATTCCTATTTAGTGCTAAGTTATATTCCTTTGAATAAATAAACCAAAATTTAATCATCCACTTACATGTCGTAGATATATATGTTTATATATTTGTATGTATATATTTAATTTTTATTTATGTTCATTCTTATTTTGGTTAATGAGAATACAATGGCCACAATAGCCAAACTGTGGAAAGAACCAAAATGCCCTTCAACAGATGAATGGATAAGGAAGATTTGGTACATGTATACAATGGAATATTATGCCTCCATCAGAAAGGATGAATATCCAACTTTTGTGTCAACATGGACAGGACTAGAAGAGATTATGCGGAGTGAAATAAGTCAAGCTGAGAGAGTCAATTATCTTATGGTCTCACTTACGTGTGGAGTATAAAGAAAATCATGGAGGGTATTGTGAGAAGGAAGGGAAGGGCGAATGGGGGTAAATCGGAGGGGGTGATGAACCAGGAGAGATTGTGGACTCTGAGCAACAAACTGAGGGTTTTGGAGGGGAATGGGTGCGAGGGTGGGTGAGCCTGGTGGTGGGTATTGAGAAGGGCACATACTGCATGAAGGACTGGGTGTGGTGCATGAACAATCAATCTTGTAACACTGAAAAATTAAAATAAACATATTTGAGGAGAAATAATAATAATAATAATAATAATAATAATAATAACTGCTAAAAAAGAATAAAACTGCTTTGAATTATCATGTACAAAACCTTGGCATAGGTGTGTTCCTTTTTATTTGAATAAATAGCAAGGATTACAATTGCCAGTTTATATGGTAAGGGACTCTTTAACTTAATAAGAAATTACCACACATTTTCCAAAGTGATTACCTTTAACATACCCAAGAGTAGTGATGAGGGTTCTACTGCACACCTTCACCACTTCTCAGTATTGCCCCTATGTTATTTTAGCTGTACTAATGGGTGTGTAGCGTATCTCATTTCTCACTTTGAAATTTTCTCATAATTAAATGATAGTATTTTTTCATACGTTCACTGGCTGTTTTAATGAAATTCATCTTAAGTGTTCATATGTTGTGCATTTTTGTAAATTGTAACCGTCCCTCAGAACAATGTACTGCTTAAAATATAACTTATGAGAAATTATACTAGTTACCAAGCATGCTTAGATATAAACTTAAGAAAAACAGGTACTGCCAATGAACCTCTGGGGGAGAGGACAATATATGTCCTTGAAGCCTAGCAGCTGGGAATGCCCGGCCCCCTCAGGCCAGAACACCTCCTGCTTCATTTTTCTGTTATCTGACCTTCCTCAGAGAGCACCTGCAGTTAGTTAGATGACCCTCTTCTTTGGGTTTGCTCACTATAGGTCATGCACTATGTGACCAAACATATTTTGCCTTTCTTCTTACTTATCTGCAGAACTCATAGTCAGTGTGTGACCTACTCTGGCTTCTTTGTTGGTTGTTACGTACGTTCTAATAAATATGAGACTGAGGAGTGATTCGGAACGACAATCTTTTCTACTGTCATCCCCTGCTCCCTCTCTCTTGCAGCTGACTAGTTTGTGCCTCATTTTTCTCCCATGCGCCCTGAGGAGGAGGCAGTAAATGGATTATTTTTCTTGTATTATCAGTATTTCAGTTCCATATAAATTGTGCACGTGTGTGTTTGGTATGCATATGTGTATATCACTAATTCCTTTTTTATTTATTTAATAATGTCTCTTAAGGAGGAAAATACTTTTTTAAATTTTTATGAAGTCCATATTATAATTTTTATCTTGCAGAGTTTATGCTTTTTGATGTGTCTTATGTCAAATGATGCTGATATCTTCTGTTGCTCTCTTCTAGAAAATTTACAGTTCTACATTGTCCATTTATGTCAATGACCTAAATGTATTTTTAGGTATTAAAATTTTACATTTTACAGGAATTTTACATTTAGGTTATTTTCCAGTGTATTTTGTGTATGGCAACATCACATTTCAGTTTTTAGTGTCCCCTGAACAGATTTTCTATATCATTTCAAATACATAAACTTTTGAATTTGTTTTGATTCCTTGTCAAAATACTAGTTGACTATGAATTTGTGGGTCTATTTCAAAACTATATGATCTGTTTGTTTATATTTATGCAAGTTACACACTCTTAACTATCATAGGTTTATGGTTAGTTTGAAAAATGAGGTAGTAAAAACTTCCAACTCTTTCTATTTTTTAGTATTGTTTTGCCTAATCTAAATCTATAAACTCAGAAATTTTCAGAAGAAGCTTATCAAACTATGCACACACACACACACACTTCCTGAAATTTTGATTTATCTCAAGCATGAACATGGTGTACCTTACCATTTATTTGGCCTTCCTTAATTTCTATTAACACTAATTTATCATTTTAAGTGCACAAGTCTACCATATACTTAGTTAACTTTTCTCTGTACATTTAATGCTTTCATTGCTATTAAAATAGTGTTTTCCAGGGAGGGGGCAAGATGGCGGAGAAGTAAGAGATCCTGCAACAACCGGTCCCCAAAAGTGAGCTGGAAATCTACCAGAACACGCTGAACACCCATGAAATCACCCTGAGGAGAAAGATTTCTAACCCCGGGATCTCTCCGAGAGCAGAAGACAGCAGTGGAGAGGTAAAAGCAAAGTGGGATCACTCGAGCTGATATCGGAGGATAAATAAAAGGGGGAGGGAGCCACCAGAACCTAACCAAGGACAGTAATACCCCAAAGGAAAGTGTCCGGTAGCGGGGGACTAGCATAAATGTAAAATCCCTTAAAAACACTTAAAAAGGGCAGAAGGTTCGGAGGAATAACTAGTGGAAGGGGGTGGTCGCGGGCACCGGCACTTGGACCCACTCTCCCAGGAAGGAGCTGAGGAACTGGTGGGGGATCCAGTCCGCGATTCCTGAACCTGCAGATTTCCGCTCTCTGCAACAACCGGAGGGCCAGGCTCGCACCTGCAAACACCTTTTCTTTTTTTTTTTGAGAATCTGCGGTGGTTCAGGAGCCGCACTTTTTCCCGGTCCTCCTACCACCTCGACATTCGCAACGCACTGCAGAGCCTAAGCGATCCCCCCTGACCTCAGAGAGAACGCGGGCAAGTGGCCTAAACTCCCGGGGCGCCCCTCGCGGAGCCACAGAAAGGCGGCTGGGATCGCGACTTTCCCGGCCCGCTGCAGGCCTTCCGGGTCCGCGCTTGGGAGCCTCAGAAAGGTGGCTGGAGTCGCGCGCCACCTCGAACAGGCTGCACTGTGAGCTGAAATTTCACGGAGGGGAGTGTGTGTTCTGAACCACACAGAGGGGAGCAGAGACCTGGGCTTCCTGCAACTCAGAGGCCTGAGTGCTTCTGGGCAGATTCATGGCTTGGACTCCCTGAAAAGGTGAAAAGACTACAAAAGGCCAAAAACCTTCAGAGAGCAAGAGACTGAGAAACCGGTTTCCACAGAGCTCAGCCCCTTGACTGGGGGGCAGGGTGACACAACCCAAGCAAGACTGACTGGAAAACAACGCGGCAGGCCCCTCCCCCAGAAGACCAGCCAAAGAACAAAAGGACTATAACCACAGGGTCCCCATAAAACTTTAAACCCCCAAAGCCAGGGGAAAGCAATATATTAAGCTCCTGGTAATACCCTCAAACCTGTATATTTCATAGATACAAGTTTGTTTTTGCTTTAGTT
>CM052809.1:2721948-2735420 GCA_028533885.1 Nasua narica | reverse complement strand
GAAAGAACCAAAATGCCCTTCAACAGATGAATGGATAAGGAAGATGTGGTACATCTATACAATGGAATATTATGCCTCCATCAGAAAGGATGAATATCCAACTTTTGTATCAACATGGACAGGACTAGAAGAGATTATGCGGAGTGAAATAAGTCAAGCTGAGAGAGTTAATTATCTTATGGTCTCACTTACGTGTGGAGTATAAAGAAAATCATGGAGGGCATCGTGAGAAGGAAGGGAAGGGTGAATGGGGGTAAATCGGAGGGGGTGATGAACCAGGAGAGACTGTGGACTCTGAGCAACAAAATGAGGGTTTTGGAGGGTTTGGAGGGTGGGTGAGCCTGGTGGTGGGTATCGAGAAGCGCACCTACTGCATGGAGCACTGGGTGTGGTGCATGAACAATCAATCTTGTAACACTAAAAAATTAAAATAAACATATTTGGCGAGAAAATAATTAAACAACTATGGAAAAATAATCAAAATATGTAAGATATGTCAATGGAGTACTAGAAAATATTGCTAAAAATTAAAGAATAAATTGTGACTAAATTAAAAAAATAAATAAATTCTGAGTAAATTGAATGATACCTTGTGTTTTGTGTAATAACTTAATTAGGTCAACATGTCATTAATACAGAATCTGGAAAGTCAATGCATTCTCTATAACATGTCAATATTTTCCAGAAATTGCAAATTGTTCTCAATTGCATAGATTTTTTTAAATGTTTTAAACAGTCACTTTCTTGCAAAAGAAGACAATATTGGAGGACTCATTCACTTGATTTCAAAACAACTTAAGACTAACATAAGTAGAGATGTACCTTTGTATAGAATAGCATATCAGACATAAACACATCTATAAAAAACATTTTTTGATAAGATGTCTATTCCACTCAATGGGAATATTTAAAATTCTGTAACAGATGATATTTGGACGAATGAATTTCTATATAAAGAATAATAAATTTGGACTCTTATACCATAAACACAAATTAACCCAAGTAAATCAAAGACATAAATATAAGACTTGAAATCATAAAACTCTTAGAAAAATAAATAGCCATGATAATTCATGACTTGATTTTTCACAGTGGATTTCATGATATAGCAGGAAATGTACAAGAAACAAAAGAAAATAATGATAAATTGGACTACATCCAAATTCAAACCTTTTGTGTATGAGATGCCATTGTCAGGAAACTACAAAGACAACATACAGAATTTTACAAATAGCCCACTTCCAAGATGGCCATGGGTGGAGCTGACTAGGGAATAGTAAGTCACAAAGGGAGGAGCTGGACCCCATCCTCTTTCTTTTGAAAATATACTGCAATTTTTATCAGAACAAATTTTCTTTTGATGACGTTACCAGAATATAGGGGTGAGATTTTCTGATCATCTTCAACTTCTCAAATCAGAAGCTTTACACAGTATACAAGGTAGGAAGAAGGAGACAAAAGGCAGAGAGAAGGTGCACAGGAGAGATCAGTAGGATTCCCAAGTGCTCACTGGCCAGACCCTCATCCATGCCCTGGCTGGGAGACTAGTTAGCAACTAATTTTGGCCAAGTCTGGTCCTAACGTGGAGCTGTGGCAGCAGAAGTACAAGAAACTCCTCAAAACTGGCCGATATGGTAATGGACGAACCAGCAGGACTTAGTGGCAGACTGGTCATGAGGATATGGTTGGCTTCAGCTTGCATTTTATTGAGTACTTTTTCATCTAAATTTAAGAGAGACCTGGGGGAGACCAGACCAGAGTACCCCTGGTTAAAACTCACCACGTTCAGGTGAGGACAATTAATGCTACAGCAGGTGAGAATAACCTCTGCAGAAGCTCCTGAGTGGCTCAGTGGGTTAAAGCCTCTGCCTTCAGCTCAGGTCATGGTCTCAGGATCCTGGTTTCATGCCCCACATCGGTTTCTCTGCTCAGCTGGGAGCGTGCTTCCCCCTCTCTCTATGCCTGCCTCACTGCCTTCTTGTGATTTCTCTCCTTCTGTCAAATAAATATATAAAATCTTAAAAAAAAAAGAGAGAGAGAGAGAGAGAGAGCCTCTGCAGACCGCTAGCCTGAAAAATAAAACAGCCAAGATGCAATGGCAGAGCACACACAACTCACACTGGAGACACTTCTTGAAGCACCAGGCTCCGGACATTACATGACCTCTTTCTTAAAAGCTCATTACATTTAGGAGCAGGAGACATAACTGGGTTTTCTAACACAGAATAAGCCAGAGATATAGATAAAATGCTAGAATATAGAAATTAATCCCAAGTTATAGAACAAGATAAAGACACAGCCAGAGATCTAAACAACATAGATGTAAGTAACATGCTTTCAAGGGAACTTAAACCAACAACCAGAATATTCACTGGACTTGCGAAAATAAGAGAAAACATCAGTGGACCCTTAACACTGAGACAATGATTTTTAAAAGGAATCAATCAGAAAGGAAGAATACAATAAACAACATTAGAAACAGACTTGATGAAATGAAGAGCAGGCTGGAAGAAGCAGGGACACAAATCAGAGAACAAAAAGACAAAATAATGGAAAATAATGAAGCTGTACAAAAGAGAGACAAGAGAATTACAAAAATGAGAATAGACTAAGGGAAATCAGTGATTCCATCAAAGATAATAGCATTCATATTATTAAAGTCCTCGAAGAAGAGAAAAAAGGGAGATAGATAATATATTTCAAGAAATAAGAGCAGAAATCTTCCCTAATCTGGTAGAAGAAACAGACATCAAGGTGCAGAAGTCATAGAGAACTTTGATTCAAACCAACAAAAGAGGCCAAAATCAAGACATATTATGATTGGAGGAGGGATAAGATGGCAGAGAAATAGGAGACCCTGTTTCAACCAGTCCCCCAAATTGAGCTAAATATCAACCAGAACACTCTGATCACCCATGAAATCAGCCTGAGATATAAGATTATACATTTTATTTTAATAATTATACATATTGTTCTGGATCACTACATGGACAGAAGACAGCAGTAGAGATGTATGGAGTGGGAATGCACGGACTGATATTGGAGGATAAAAGGAAGGGGGAGGGAGCCACCAAAAGTGCCCCAAGGAAAGCAAAACACGAATATGAAGGTGCCGTGTGATTGGGGATGAACATTAACTTGGAGTCTGGTTAATAGTACTCAAAAAGAACAAAAGATCTTAAGGGGTAACTGGTGGAATCACTGTGGTCACTGGTGGTGACTGTCCTGGAAACATAGACTTAGGCCCTGTGCCCATGACTGCCTGATTCCACCAGTTTCTACGTGACCACACATATCAGAAAGAGTCTGTTGGGGCCTCCAGTCTGGGGTCCCTGAGGCCCTGGCTTTCCGCTGCTTGCATCATGACTCAGTTTTGGTGGACTCCTGCCCAAGCCCAGGAGAGCCTGATGCGGGCACCAGCCAGTGCTCTCTATGACCGCAGCATACCCCAACTCGCTGGGGGTCTGTGTGCCCCCAAGCCTGCTCCTGAGAGTACCTGGAGAAATCTGAGGTTGGGATCCCTCCACCAGCAGCCTTCCTAGAACTCCGAAACTGTGGGGTCTGAGCACACCCTGCATGGGCTTTGATGCGAAAAAGCAGTCCCAGCAATGGCAGCCACTGGAAGCGGATTCCCCTGACCAATATCACATGTGGTTTCAGTGACAAGGGGTGGAGAGACGAACAGGGGCCTTTTGTGACCACTGGGATGGAGACTGGGGTGTGCACCACATGTGAAAGGTGGAGCTATGCAGCAGAGTTTCCAGAGGGGGAGTCTGCATCCTGGTTCACACAGAGTAGAGTAGACAGAGACCTCTCTGACACAGAGGTCTGGGTACAGATAGACTATTTGCTCTGACACTCTAAAAAGTCACAAAAAGCTGCCAAAGAACAATAACCTCCAGAGAGGAAAAACTTGATTTTCTCAGAGCCCACCCCCTTGATAGCTGGTAGGGTGACTCAACTCAACCAATACTAACTGGAAAACAGTGCAGCAGGCTTCTCCCCCTGAAGAGAAGCCAAAAGCAAGAGGACAATAACCAAGGGGCACCCATAAAAGTATAAAACCCCAACATCAGGGGAGAACAATATATTAAGCCCCCAGTATTGCCGTAAAAATTGTGTATTTCATTAATATAATATTTTTAATTCCTTCTCACAATTCTTCTTCTTTTAATATTTTAATCTACTTACCATTACAACTAGAGGTTGAATACAACATATTCCATAATAACTTTTGACTTTTGAATAAATTTTGAACTATCCTTTGAAATTAGAACTCATCTACAACAGAAAGTTTGGAAGGAATTCAAACACTTGGAGGCTAAAGTTCAACCTGCTCAAGAATGTTTGGATCAACCAGGAAATCAAAGAAGAATTTAAACAATTCATGGAAAGCAGTGAAAATGAACCAAAAACTATGGGATATGGCAAAGGTGGTCCTAAGGGGGAAATATACAGCAATCCAACCCTCACTCAAAAAATTGAAAAATCGTGAAAACACAAGATCTCTTTACACCTTAAAGAACCAGAAAATCAACAACAAATTAAGCCAACCCCACATAGAAGAAGGGAAATAATCAAGATTAGAGCAGAGATCAATGAGAGAGAAACTAGAGATACAGTGGAATATATCAACAAAACTAGAAATTGATTTCTTAAAAGAATCAGTAAGACTGACAAACCACTGGCCAAACTATTCCAAAAGACAACAAAGAGGACCCAAATTAACAAAATTATGAGTGAAAGAAGAAAGATCACGACTAACACCAAGGTAATAGAAACAATAATCAGAAAATATTATCTACATTATATGCCAACAAGTTAAGTAACCTAGAAGAAATAGATGCATTCCTGGAAATCTATGAACTTCCAAGACTGAAATAAGAAGAAATTGACAACCTGAATAGACCAAGATCTAGTAACTAGATTAAAGCAATGTCCAAGAACCTCCCAAAAAACAAGATCCCAGGACCTGACAAATTTCCTGGGGAATTCTATGAAATATTGAAAGAAACGAGAATACCACTGGTCTATGTGTCTGTTTTTGTGTCAGTACCATGCTGTCTTGGTGATCACAGCTTTGTAGTAAAGTTTGATATCAGGCAATGTGATGCCCCCAGCTTTGTTTTTCTTTTTCAACATTTCCTTAGCAATTGGGGGTCTTTTTTGGTTCCATACAAATTTTAGGATTGTTTGTTCCAGCTCTTTGGAAAAAAAAAAAAAAAAACAGTGGAATTTTGATTGGAATGGCATTGAAAGGATAGATTGCTCTGGGCAGTATAGACATTGTAACGATGTTTATTCTTCCAATCCATGAGCATGGAATGCTTTTCCACCTTTTTGTGTCTTTTTCAATTTGTTTCATGAGCGTTATGTAGTTCCTCGAGTACAGATCCTTCACCTCTCATGTTAGATTTATTCCCAGGTATCTTATGGTTCTTGGTGCTGCAGTAAATGGAATCGATTCGCTAATTTCCCTTTCATATTTTCTTTGTTAGTGTATAGGAAAGCAATTGATTTTTGTGCATTGATTTTGTATCCTGACACATTACTGGATTGCTATATGAGTTCGAGTAGTTTGGGGGTGGAGTCTTTTGGGTTTTCCATATAAAGTATCATGTCATCTGTGAAGAGAAGTAGTTTTAGTTCTTCATTGCCAATTTGAATACCTTTTGTTTCTTTTTGTTGTCTGATTGCTGTCGCTAGGACTTCTAGCACTATATTGAACAAGAGTGGTGATCAAAAATTGAAGCAGTGATCGAAAACCTCCCAAAAAACAAGAGTCCAGGACTTGACGGATTCCCTGGGGAATTCTACCAAACATTCAAAGAAGAAATAATACCTATTCTCCTGAAACTGTTTCAAAAAATAGAAACAGAAGGAAAACTTCCAGACTCTTTCAATGAAGCCAGCATTACCCTGATCCCCAAACCAGCAAAGACCCCATCCAAAAGGAGAATTTCAGACCAATATCCCTGATGAATATGGATGCCAAGATTCTCTTAAAAAGATTATTCATCATGACCAGGTGGGATTTATCCCTGGGATGCATAGGTGGTTCAACATTCCCAAATCAATCCATGTGGTAAAACCAATCAACAAAAGAGAGAAGAACCACATGGTCCTCTCAATTGTTGCAGAAAAAGCATTTGATAAAATTCAGCTCCATTCCTGATTAAAACTCTTCAAAGTATAGGGATAGAAGGAACGTTCTTCAACATCAGAAAGTCTATCTATGAAAAGCCCACTTGAAATATCATCCTCAATGGGGAAAAGGTGACAGCCTTCCATTTGAAATCAGGAATATGACAGGGATGCCCACTCTCACCACTCTTGTCCAATATAGTGGGAGAGATATGTGATCTAACCAGAAAGTTTTGCCCCTATGTATTACCCAGGAGAAAAGAGGAAAATATGATACTTTGAATTCTGTGTTTTAATAAACGTGATACAGCCAACATTGGATTTCATCATTCACATGGTAGCTTATCCAAAATTAGTGGGTAAATTTATGTAGATTTGGGATAGGAAATTGCATTAAAGCCTTATTAATTTCTGTGTATATATGATAGGGGGTGATAAAGTGAAAGTATAATTGAGACGTTTTATATGCTACAGAGTTTAAAATGTGTCAATTCCCGAAAAAACGTATACATGCATATACATATAGTAACTTATGGAAAAAGAAAATGTGTTAATTTGATAGAAAATATTTGGAGGGCATTGTGAGAAGGAAGGGAAGGGTGAATGGGGGGAAAATAGAGGGGGTGATGAACCCTGAGAGACTGTGGACTCTGAGCAACAAACAGGATTTTGGAGGGGAGAGAGTGGGGGTTTGGGCAAGCCTGGTGTGGATATTGAGGAGGGCACGTATTGCTTGCAGCATGGAGCACTGGATTTGGTGCATGAACAATTAATCTTGTAACACTGAAAAAATTAAAAAAAAAACATATTTGGGAAAAAATAGAAAATATTAAGGACATAATTCACCTAAAGCATGGTTTATTATAGCTTTTGCATAAAATAAGCTATATATTCTCGAAGTATTCATATTTTCCATTTGTTCTGATTATAAAATCTGACATTTTACTAAATTTGGATTTGCGTGCTTATGAAATTAATCCAATAGTCTAGGAAACGTGAACATATCACATATAGTATTAAATTATTTCAAGGAAATTAAAGTGATTTTATATTGGGAAGACCTCACTTTTTTGCTCTTATTCATCAATATTAATGTTCTGTTATTTCTGGATGTCTAAAAACAATGGTTTCATTTTTGTCTTATCATGTTTCTCTCTCTTGCTAATATACGATATATAGATACTAATTGATCCAGGAGTATACCTTAGATTGATGTCTCTAGATTATTATCAGAATGTAACACAAGATTGTTTTATAATCTGGCATATTTCATATTTTTTTCATTTTCAATTCAAATGTCATATTCTCTAACAGAAATATCATTCTAATGTTCCACTCTGTTCCCTCAAAAACTACAGATAAATAAATTTGCAAATACTGCTTTTGAAAGAAGGGATATAAAGGACAAATTAGATGCCTTGAATCCAATTTCCTTGTCAGCCTGTGAATAATCTATTATGCAAACAGTAACCTAACCCTAATTATAAATACATTACACTCTTTGTTCCATATGTACAATGGAATAATATGCCTCCATCAGAAAGGATGAATACCCAAATTTTGCATCAACATGGACAGGACTGGAGGAGATTATGCTGAGTGAAATAAGCCAAGCAGAGAGAGTCAATTATCATATGGTTTCCCTTACTTGTGGAGCATAGGGAATAACATGGGGGGGCATCAGGAGAGGGAAAGGAAAAGTTAATTGGGGGAACTCAGAGTGGGGGATGACACATGAGACTATGGACACTGATGAATAAATTGAGAGTTTTAGAGGGGAGGGGATAGGGGTTTGGGTGAGTCTGGTGGTGGCTATTGAGGAGGACATGCATTGCATGGAGCACTGAGTGTGGTACATAAACAATGAATCTTGGAACACTGAAAAAATAAAATTAAATTTAAAAAAAAAAGAAAAGAAAAAGAAACACATTACCCTCAACATTAGACCTGAATGGACAAGTCAATTTCACATTGGGACTACAAATCAAAAAACTGAGTCTCTGAGCTCTGCTGTTTTACAACTTCCAATCCTGATGTCATCTGTTGCCCTAATCTTTCAAAATAAATAGAGTAGAACCATTACAAGAGCTTAGTTCCTGAGATCTTTGTATGAACCAGAATGTCATTGATTAAACTTATATGTAAACTTGTCATCATTACCATTTAGTATAATTCAATACAAGGGATAGCAAGACAAAAAAACTGACTCCAACAAATGAGAATGTTAAAATACACATTCTGGTAGGCAGACAACATGGCGGAGAAGAAGGAGGTTGAGATAGAGTCAGATCCCAGAAGTTCATCTAGATAGTTATCAAATCATTCTAAAAGCCAGCATACTCACCAGGAGAGAGAAGAGAGGAAGAAGAGCAATCCTAGGAGCAGAAAATCGACCACTTTCCGAAAGGTAGGACGTTTGGAAAAGTGATTCCAAAGTGATGGGAAGAGAGACAGTGGGGGGAGGGGCTGGCTCCCTGCAGCTGTAGAGCCACGGAGACCAAAATACGAAATTTTAAGAGTCTGCTCCTCTGAGGGACATCCCTCCAGAGGCTAAGCTGGAGGTTCAGCCCTTGCGGAAACAAAGTGGTTTCAGGACCGACAAGGTTACAAAGAGACTGGGGGTGTCTGAGTGGACCAGAGCTCCCAGATGTCGGGGCAGAGAAGCCGGCAGCAGAGAAAGAGCGACACAGTGTGTTTTCAACTGGGGCTTACCCTAGACCATGGCCGCGGCCCTTTGAGTGGGACCACATAAGGCATTCCAGAGAGACTCCCTCCTTCCTCCTCATAGAGGAGCAGTGCGGAGTGCTGTAGGAATCTTCTGGGTCTGGAGACTCCAGACAGGGCTGCGCCCCAGAGATGGAGGTGTTCCACTACCGGTGGCTGAGCTTGGAGCTTGTGCGGACCCAGGAGACAGAAGTGATTGACTGCTTTCCTCTGATGGTGTGCTAAGGAGCAGGGACTACAGTGCTTAGGGACTCCAGCACTCAGCTCCTCTGGCCTGAGACTGGGAGCCATCATTTGCATTCCCAACCTCCAGGGCGGTACGGAAAGCGCTAAGGGAACAAAGACTACTGAGAGCGAACATGAGCGAATTGCTTGGCCCCTCCCTGGGGAAGAGAGGGGCAATTCCGCCTCAGGCAATGACATCTGAGAACCAAGTTGTAAAGGCCCCTCCCCAGATCAGTGAGAATATCCAGCCAAGCCCAAGTTCATCAATCAGTGAGAACTGTAGAACTCCAGAGTACTTATCTCTCTCACTCATCTATTCTTAGCTCAATAAAATGACAAGACTGAAAAACTCACCACAAAAAAATGAAGAGACAGTACCGACGGCTAGAGACCTAGTTAATACAGACATCAGTAATATGCCGGAGATAGAGTTCAAACTGACAGTTATCAAGGTGCTAGCTGGGCTCAAAAAAAGCATGGAAGTGATCAAAGAATCTCTTTCGGGAGAATAAAATCCCTTTCAGGAGAAATAAAAGAAATAAAATCTAACCAAGATGAAATAAAAAAAGCTATTAATGAAGTTCAAACAAAAATGGAGGATCTTAATGCCAGAATAAATGAGACAGAAGAAACAATTAGCAACATAGAAGACCAAATGACAAAGAATAAAGAAGCTGAGAAAAAGAGAGACAAACAACTATTGGACCACGAGGGAAGAATTCGAGAGATAAGTGATACCATAAGATGCAACAATATTAGAATAATTGGGATTTCAGAAGAAGAAAGAGAGAAAGGGATGGAAGGTGTGCTGGAACAAATTGTTGTAGAGAATTTCCCTAATCTGCTGAGGGGAACAAGCATCAAAATCCAGGAGACACAGAGAACCCCCCTCAAAATCAATAAAAATAGGTCTACACCCTGTCATCAAATAGTAAAATTTACAAGTCTTAGTGACAAAGAGAAATCCTGAAAGCAGCTTGAGACAAGAAATCGGTAACATACAGGGACAGGAATGTTAGATTGGCAGCAGATTTATCCACAGAGACCTGGCAGGCCAGAAAGGACTGGCATGATATATTCACAGCCCTAAATGAGAAAAATATGCAGCCAAGAATACTATACCCTACTAGGCTGTCACTGAAAATAGATGGAGAGGTAAAAAGCTTCCAGGACAAACAAAAACGAAAGGAATTTGCACACACCAAAGCAGCCCTACAGGAAATATTGAAAGGGGTCCTCTAAGCAAAGAGAGAGCCTATAAGGAACAGAGACCAGAAAAGAGGAGAGACAATATACAGTTAACAGTCACCATAAAGGCAATGCAATGGCACTAAATTCATATCTGTCAATAGTTACCCTGAACGAAAATGGCCTAAATGCCCCAATCAAAAGACACAGTGTATCAGAATGGGTAAAAAAACAAGACTCATTGATATGCTGTCTACAAGAAACTCATCTAAGACCCAAAGACACCTCCAGCTTTAAAGTGAGGGGGTGGAAAACAATTTAGCATGCTTACGGACATCAAAAGAAAGCTGGGGTGGCAATCCTTATATCAGATAAATTAGATTTTAAGCCAAAGAATATAACAAGAGATGAAGAAGGACACTATATCATACTTAAAGGGACCGACCAACAAGAAGATCTAACAATTGTAAACATCTATGCCCCTAACGTGGAAGTAGCCAATTATATAAACCAATTAATAACAAAGTCAAAGAAATACATCAACAATAATACAATAGTAGTAGGGGACTTTAATAACCCCCTCACCGAAATGGACAGATCATCTAAGCAAAAGATCAACAAAGAAATAAAGGCTCTAAATGACATGCTGGACCAGATGGACATCAGAGACATATTCAGAACATTCCATCAGAGAGCAACAGAATACACCTTCTTCTCTAGTGCACATGGAACATTCTCCAGAATAGATTATGTCCTGGGACACAAATCAGGTCTCAACCAGTACCAAAAGATTGGGATCATTCCCTGGATATTTTCAGACCTCAATGCCATGAAACTAGAACTCAATCACAAGGGGAAAGTTGGAAAGAACTCAAATACATGGAGGCTAAAGAGCATCCTACTAAAGAATGAATGGGTTAACCAGGAAATTAAAGAAGAATTAAAAAAATTCATGGCAACAAATGGAAATGAAAACACAACTGTTCAGAATCTCTGGGACACAGCAAAGGCAGTCCTGAGAGGATAATTTATAGCAATACAAGCCTTTCCCAGGAAACAAGGAAGATCTCAAATACATAACCTAACCCTATACCTAAAGGAGCTGGAGAAAGAACAACAGATAAAACCTAAACCCAGCAGAAGAAGAGAAATAATAAAGATCAGAGCAGAAATCAACGAAATAGAAACCAAGAGAACAGTGGAACAAATCAACGAAACTAGGAGCTGGTTCTTTGAAAGAATTAATAAAATTGTTAAACCCTTGGCCAGACTTATCAAAAAGGAAAGAGAAAGGAACCAAATTAATAAAATCATGAATGAAAAAGGAGAAATCACAACCAACACCAAAGAGATACAAACAATTATAAGAACATATTATGAGCAGCTATACACCAGCAAACTACACAATCTGGAAGAAATGGATGCATTCCTAGAGACACAGAAACTACCAAAACTGAACCAGAAAGAAAGAGAAAACCTGAAAGACCCATAACCAGTAAGGAGATTGAAACAGTCATCAAAAATCTCCCAAGAAATAAGAGCCCAGGGCCAGATGGCTTCCCAGGGGAATTCTACCAAACATTTAAAGAAGAATTAATACCTATACTCCCGAAATTGTTCCAAAAAATAGAAATGGAAGGGAAACATCCAAACTCATTTTATGAGGCCAACATTACCTTGATCCCAAAACCAGAGAAAGACCCCATCAAAAAGCAGAATTATAGACCAATATACTTGATGAACACAGATGTAAAAATTCTCCCCAAAATACTAGCCAATAGGATCCAACAGTACATTGAAAGGATTATTCACCACGACCAAGTGGGATTTATTCCTGGGATGCAAGTTTGGTTCAACATTCACGAATCAATCAACATAATACAATATATTAATAAAAGAAAGAACAAGAACCATATGATACTCTCAATTACTGCTGAAAAAGCATTTGACAAACTACAACATCCTCTCCTCATCAAAACTCTTCACAGTTTCGGCATAGAGGGCACATTCCTCAACATCATCAAAGCCATTATGAAAAACCGACAGTGAATATCATTCTCAATGGGAATAAGTTCTCAGCTTTCCTGATCCTGAGATCAGGTGCACGGCAGGGATGCAAACTATCTCCACTGCTGTTCAACATAGTCCTAGAAGTCCTAATCTCAGCAATCAGGCAACAAAAAGTAATAAAAGGCATCCAAATTGGCAAAGAAGAAGTCAAACTCTCACTCTTTGCTGATGATATGATACTTTATGTGGAAAACCCAAAAGACTCCACTCCAAGACTGCTAGAACTCATACAGGAATTCAATCAAGTGTCAGGATATACAATTAATGCACAGAAATCAGTTGTATTCCTATACACAAACAGCAAAACAGAAGAAAGAGAAATTAAGGAGTCGATTCCATTTACAATTGCACCCAAAACCATAAGATACCTAGGAATAAACCTAACCAAAGAGGCAAAGAATCTGTACTCAGAAAACTACAAAGTTCTCATGAAAGAAATTGAGGAAGGCACAAAGAAATGGAAAAATGTTTCATGCTCATGGATTAGAAGAACAAATATTGTGAAAATGTCTATGCTACCTAAAGCAATTTACACATTTAATGCAATCCCTATCAAAATACCATCAATTTATTTCAAGGAAATGGAAAATATCCTAAAATTTATATGGAACCAGAAAAGACCACGAGTAGCCAGAAGAATATTGAAAAAGAAAACCAAAGTTGGCGGAATCACAATTCCAGACTTCAAGCTCTATTACAAAGCTGTAATCATCAAGACAGTGTGGTACTGGCACAAAAACAGACACATTGATCAATGGAACAGAATAGAGAGCCCAGAAATGGAACCTCGACTCTATGGTCAACTAATCTTCGACAAAGCAGGAAAGAATATTCACTGGAAAAAAGACAGTCTCTTCAAAAAATGGTGTTGGGAAAACTGGACAGCCAGATGCAAAAGAATAAAACTGGACAATTTGTTTACACCACACACAAAAATAGACTCAAAATTGATCAAAGAGCTCAATATGAGACATGACTCCACCAAAATCCTGGAGAAGAACACAGGCAACAACCTCTTCGACCTCAGCCAGTGCAAGTTCTTCCTACAAACATCTCCAAAGGCAAGGGAAGCCAGGGCAAAAATGAATCACTGGGACTTCATCAAAATCAAAAGCTTTTGT
>CM052809.1:2702564-2721848 GCA_028533885.1 Nasua narica | reverse complement strand
TGACAGAATGGGAGAAGATATTCACAAATGACATATCAGATAAAGGGTTAGTATCCAAAATCTATAAAGAACTTCTCAAACTCAACACTCAAAGAACAAATAATCCAATCAAGAAATGGGCAGAAGATATGAACAGACATTTCAGTAAAGAGGACATCCAAATGGCCAACAGACACATGAAAAAATGCTCAACATCACTGGGTATCAGAGAAATACAAATCAAAACCACAGTGAGATACCACCTCACACCAGTCAGAATGGCTAAAATCAGCAAGTCAGGGAACCACAGATGTTGGCGAGGATTCGGAGAAAGGGGAACCGTCCTACACTGTTGACGGGAATGCAAGCTGGTACAGCCACTCTGGAAAACTGTATGGAGGTTCCTCAGAATGTTGAAAATAGAGCTACCCTACGACCCAACAATTGCACTCCTGGGTATTTACCTTCAAGATACAAATGTAGTGATCCGAAGGGTCACATGCACCCAAATGTTTATAGCAGCAATGTCCACATAGCCAAACTATGGAAAGAACCTAGATGTCCATCAACAGATGAATGGATAAAGAAAAGTGGTATATATATTCAATGGAATACTATGTACCCATCAAGAGAAACAGAATCTTGCCATTTGCAAAGACGTGGATGGAACGAGAGGGTATTATGCTAAGTGAAATAAGTCAGTCAGAGAAAGACAATTATCACATGATCGCTCTGAAATGAAGAATTTGAGAGGCAGGGCAGGGGTTTATGGGGGGTGGGGAAGAGAAATGAAACAAGATGGAATGGGGAAGGAGACAAACCATAAGAGACTTCTAAACTCACGAAACAAACTAAGAGTTGCTGGGAAGTGGGGTGGTGTAGGGATATGGACATTGGGGAGGGTGTGTGCTATGGCAAATGCTGTGAAATGTGTAAGCCTGATGATTCACAGACATGTACCCTGGGGTAAAAAATACATTATGTGTTAGTAAAAAATTAAAAAATATATATACATTCTAACTTCACTGTGTAGAGATTTCTGAACAGGCTTTTTTATAACATATAGAGGATTTTGATGCATATTTACTCTTCACAAAAGCAGATTTGTATGAAGACTAACATATAAAAGCGTGAAGGGAATCCAGTGTCATATATGAACTTCTTCCACAAGGAGAAATATCTCTAAACTTTATGGCATACAAATAGGCCATTAGTGGTTCTCATTTAAAGGGTTCTTAGCGGTGCCTGGGTGGCTCAGTGCATTTAAGCCTCTGCTTTTTGATCAGGTCATGATCTCAGAGTCCTGGGACCCAGCCCTGCATTGGGCTCTCTGCCCTGCAGGGAGCCTCCTTCCCCCACTCTCTCTGCGTCTCTGCCTACTTGTGATCTCTCTCTCTGTGTCAAATAAATAAATAAACTCTTTAAAAAAATAAAAGATTCTTATCATTCTCAGTAAATACAGAAACCAAATTTATCTGAAAATATGTGTGTAAGAACAAATTTAACATATCTATTTGTTAAAAATAATTATGTATGTATGTTGAAGGGAAGGCTAGTGATGGATTATAAAATTTTCATCTACACTGAAACATAATTAAGATGTTGGCTCGCTTTGATTGTGTCACATTTTTCTTTCCTAATATTCACCCTTCTCTTCTTCAGTTGGAGGAACCTCCACTTTGGAAATGGCTCACCGCGGTGGTATGACAGATTTTATCCTCAGGGGATTCTCAGAAGTCCATGAATTTCAAATTGTACCACTAACTTACTTTCATTTACCTATGTGACAGCTGTAATAGGAGATATTCTCACCACTGTCATCACTTCACTTGACCAGCATCTTCCTATTCTTATGTACTTTTTCCTAACATACCTCTCTTTTATTTTTTTTATTTAAATTCAGTTACCTAAGGCATAGTATATTAGTTTTTTATATAATGTTCAATGATTCATTAGTTGAGTGTAAGACCCAGTGCTCAGCATATCACATGCCCTGTTTAACGCCCATCACCAATTTACTCAAACCCCTACCCATCTCCTTTCCACACCCCTCAGTTTGTTTCCTGGAGTCAAGAGTCACATATGGTTTGTTTCTCTTTCTGATTTCTTCCCATTCAGCATCCCCCACCGCCTCTAATTTCCTCTGCATTACTCCTTATATTTCACATATGAGCGAAACCATATGATAATTGTATTTCTCGGATTGAGTTATTTCACTTAGCATAATACCCTCCAGTTCCATCAGTGTTGATGTAAATGGAAGATATTTATCATTTACAATGGTTGAATAATATTCCATTGTATATCTGAACCACACCTTTTTCATCCATTCATCCATTGAAGGACATCTCAGCTCCTTCCATAGTGTGACTATTGTGGACATTGCTACTAGGAACATTGGGGTGCATGTGCTCCTTCTTTTCACTACACCTGTATTTTGGGGTAATTACCGAGTAGTGCAATTTCTGGGTCATAGGGTAGCTCTATGTTTAACACCCAGAGGAGATCCCATACTGTTTTTGAGAGTGGCTGTAAAAGGTTGCATTCCCACGAACAGAGTAAAAGCCTTCCCCTTGATCCACATCCTCCCCAACACCTGCTGTCTCTTGTCTTGTGAATTTTAGCCATTTTGATGGCTTCTGAGGTGATATCTCATTGTAGTTATGATTTGTTTTCCCTGATGGTCAATGATTTAAGCATCTTTTCATATCTCTGCTGGTCATATGTATGTCTTCTTTGGGGAAAAAAAGTCTATTGATGTGTTCTGACCATTTGTAAAGATTTTATTTATTCTTCAGACAGAGAGAGAACAAGCAGGGGGAGTGGCAGGCTGAGGGAGAAGCAAGCTCTTCACTAAGCAAGGAGTCTGATGTGGAACTAAATTCCAGGACCCTGCCTGGGATCCTAACCTGAGCCAAAGGCAGATGCTTAACCGACTGAGACACTCAGGAGTCCCAGACTGGTTATATCCAAATGAATCTCATCTGGTTGTCTTTCCATTCCATTCACTTATATGTCTATTTTTTTTGTTTGTTTGTTCAGTAGTACCATAATGTCTTGATTAATGTGGTTTACAGCAATTATTTAAATCAAGTTATGTGAGTCATCCAACATTGTTGTTAAGTACTGTAGTAGTAAATTTAAATCTTTTGTTTCTCCATATAAAATTTATGATTTTGTTTATTCAATAAAATTTATAATTACAAATATTCACAAAATATTTATTTTAATGGATATTTTATTAAATCAATAGGCCAAATGAAGGATAACTGACATTTTAGTATGTTTAGTCTTCCAAAGCATGAAGATGAAATATTTTTATTTATTAATTTAATAGATCTTTTATTTTCCCCCAATATTTTGTTACTTTTTCCGGAGAGATAGTCTATATGTTTTCTGAAGCTTAGTGTATATGTATTTTTTAAATGCTGTTGTAAATATTATTTTTCAAAAAAACCTGATTTTAAAAGATTTTACTTACTTCTTTATTTTAGATCAAGGGAAAGAGAGTGGGGGGGGTGTAACCGCCTCTCAAAGCAATGCACTAATTAAAATATAACAGTGTGAAATTGTATTAGCCTGGCAAACATGCTTAAATGTTACCTTAAGAAAAACATGCATTAGCAACAAGTCTCTGGGGGAGAGGATGATTTACGTCTTGGAAGCGAAGCTGCAGGGAACGCCTGGCCCACTAAGGATGGAACACCACCTGCTTCATTTTTGGTGTTATGTCCCCTGCCTCAGAGACAGCCTACCGTTAATTAAGACTATCCTCTTAATTGTCCTTGCTCAACTGTAAATTCTATACTGCTTGACCATATATAATCTACTGTCCTTAGTTATCTATGAGATTTGTAATCAATGGATAACCAATATTCCTTCTTGTTTATCTACAAGGCATATGGTTAATGTATAGCTATTTTCTGCTCCTTTGTTAGTTGTTATCTAGTGTCCAATACATACGGGACTGAGGAGTTGTTTGGGGCAACAGTCTTCTCTGCTGTCAACCCCTGCTCCCTTTCTCTTGCAGCTGACTTTTTTGTACCTCATTCTTCTCCTGTGCACTGTTAGGAAGAAGCAGGTGGGACAGAGAGAGAGAGAGACAGAGAGAAAGAATCCCAAGCAGACTCCCTGCTGAGTGTGGAGCCTAATGCAGGGCTTGATCCCATGCCCCTGAGATCATGACCTGAGTCAAGATCAAAAGAGGAATGCTTAACTGACCGAGCCACTCAGGTGTCCCAGAATACAACTGACTTTTATTTCAATTTTTATCCTGACACTTGGCTTCACTCAATACTTCCAAATGTTTTGTTGTTAAGTTTTAGAAATTTTAGAATTTAAAAATATTGAATTTTGTCAACTATTTTTTTTTCCTATTACTCTAATGATCTGGCCTTTTTTTTTTTTTTTTTTTCCCTTTTCCTATGCCTGGTTGACTTGGCAAATTGTATTAACTTTCAAATGTTAAAAAGACAACAATTAAACAAGACTTTCATAGTGGATAATAATTACACCGTGTTGGGATTCACATGCCTATAATCTTTGTTATTATTTAAATATAGTTGATATAAAATATTATATTACTTTCATGTGTTCAGTATAGGGATTTGAAGAGTATATACATTATGCAATGCTTACAATGAAGAGTACAATTACCATTTGTTATCATACAATGTTATTAAATATTAATGACTGCATTCCCTATGCTGTACTCTATATTATTGTCATTTCTTTTTTCCATAATTGTAAGTTTGTACCCTTTAATCCCCTTTAGCTATTTTATCCACCCTCCACCCAACTTCCTTTCTGGTAAGCACCAGTTTAGGAGTCTCCTGTGTGGCTCAGTGGGTTAAAGCCTCTGCCTTCAGCTCATGCCATGATCTCAGGGTCATGGAATTGAGCCCTGCATCAGGATCTCTGGTCAGCAGGGAGCCTGCTTCCAGCTTTCTCTGCCTGTCTCTCTGCCTACTTGTGATCTCTCTCTCTTTGTCAAAAAATAAATAAATGAAATATTTTTAAAAAGCATGAATTTGTTCTCTGTATTTATGTCTTTTTGTTCGTTTGTTTCTCAGTGCGTTTGTTGTAGGGTGATTGGCTGATTTTGACTTTTTAATTTAATTTAATTTTTTCAGTGTTCCAAAATTCATTGCTATGCACCACAACCAGTGTTCCTTGCAATACATGCCCTCCTCAATATGCACCATCAGGTTCACCCAAACCCCCCACTCCCTTCCCTCCAAAAGCCTCAGGTTGTTTCTCAGAGTCCACAGTCTCTCATGTTTCCTCTCCCTCTCTGATTTTCCCCAAATTACCGTTCCTTTCCTTCTTCAAATGCCCTACATGCTTTTCCTTCTGCACCACATATAAGAGAAATCATATGATCATTGATTCTGTCTGCTTGATTTATTTCACTCAGCATAATCTCTTTTACTCTCTTCCATGTTGATACAAAAGTTGGGTATTCATCCTTTCTGATGGAGGCATAATATTCCATTGTATATATGGACTATATCTTCTTTATTCATTCGTCTTATGAAGGGCATCTTCGCTCTTTCCACAGTTTGCCAATTGTGGCAATCACTGCTGAATATCGGGGTACATGTGGCCTTTATTTGAAATGCATCAGTATCTTTGGGGTAAATACCCGGTAGTACAATGGCAGGGTCATTGAGTACTCTATTTTTAATTACATCAGGAATCACCACAACGTTTTCCAATGCGGCTACAACAACTTGCATTCTCACCAACAGTGTAAGAAGGTTCCCCTTTTCCCTTTTTCCACCTGCTCTCCAACATTTGTTGTTTACTGTCTTGTTGATTTTGGCCATTCTAACTGGTGTAAGGTGGTATCTCAATGTGGTTTTGATTTGAATCTCCCTTATGGATAATGATGATGAACATTTTTTCATGTGTCTTTAAGATATTTGTATGTCTTTTTGGAGAAGTATGTGTTGATGTCTTCTGCTCCTTTTTTTTTTTTACATGATTATCAGGATTTTGAGTATTGAGTTTGAGAAGTTCGTTCTAGGTCTTTGATAGCAGCCCTTTGTCTGTAGTGTCATTTGCAAATATCTTCTCCCATTCTGAGGGTTGCCTTTGTTGTTGTTGACTGTTTCCTTTGCTGTGCAGAAGCTTTTTAACTTGATGAAGTCCCAAAAGTTCATTTTCATGTTTGTTTCCTTTGTCTTTGGAGACATGTCCTTAAAGAAGATGCTGTGCCTGATGTCGAAGAAGTAACTGCCTATGTTCTTCTGTAGGGTTTTGATAGATTCCTGCCTCACTTTGAGGTCTTTTATCCATTTCAAGTTTATCTTTGTGTATGTCATAAGTGATTGGTCAAGTTTAATTCTTCTATACATAGCTACCCAATCTTCCCAGCACCATTTATTGAAGAGACTTTTTTTCCACTAGATATTTTTACTGCTTTATCAAAGATTATTTGACCTGGTGTTGTGGATCCATATCTGAGCTTTCTACTCTTTTCCATTGGTCTATGTGTCTGTTTATGTGGCTGTACCATGCTGTCTTGATGATCACAGCTTTGTAGTAAAGCTTGAAATCAGACAACGTGAAGCCCCCAGGTTTTGTTTGTTTGTTCATTTGTTTGTTTGTTTGTTCTTTTTCAATATTTCCTTAGAGACTCAGGATATTTTCTGGATTCATATAGATTTTGAGATTGTTTGTTCTAGCATATTAAAAATACTGATGGAATTTTGATCCGTATTGCATTGAAAATGTAGATTGTTCTGCACAGTATAGACATTATAGCAATGTTTATTCTTCTGGAAGGAGGGATAAAATGGTGGGGAAGTAGGAGACCTTGTTTCAACAGGTCCCCTAAAGTGAGCTAAATATCGACCAGAACACTGAACACCCATGAAACTAGCCTGCAATGTAAAATTATACACTTTGGATCTCTACATGGGCAGAAGGCAGCGGTGGAGAGGTAAAGTGGTGTGGGAATGCTCAGTCTGATATCGGAGGATAATCAGAAGGGGGAGGAAGCCACCAGAAGCAACCTAAGTAAAGTTTTACCCCAATGGGCAAGTTCCCTGTGATTAAGGATCAGCATTGACTTAGAGTCTGGTTAAAGACAATCAAAAAGAAGAAAAGATCTTAAGGGGCAACTAGTGGTATTAGGTGGTTACAGGCATGGGCCTAAGCCCATGTTTCCAGGAAAGACACCACCACTGGTGACCACTTGCATCAGAGACTGGTGGGGTATATAGACCATGGTCCATGAGCCTGCAGCTTTCCACTGCTTGTATCACCATTCAGGCTGGGTGCACTCCTGCAAGTGCCTAAGAGAGAGTGGTGTGGTCACCACTTGGTCACCACTTTAGAACCTCAGCTGTCCACATCCCATCTAGGGGTCTCAGCACTTGCAACTCATGCCTGATAAAACATGGCGTGATCTCATTGGGAATCCCATTGCAACCTTCATGAACCACAGGGTCTGAGCGAACATGACTTTGGCTTAGGCCATAGAAAGCAGTCCCAGCAGCAGGAGCCAATGGAAGTGGGTTCCCTGGGATCAATATCACTTGCAATTTTAGGGGCACCAGTGTGCAGAGATGAAAGGGTGCCTCGGGTGACCACTGGGACAGTAGCTGGGGGTGAGCACCACTTGTGGGAGGCTGAGGATGCAGTGGAGTTTGCAGAGGGGAGGCTGTGTGTTCTGGATCACCCAAGGGGAGCAGACTGAGGCTTCTTTCTAAGGTGGACATCTGGGTACAGGCCAATTCTTTGCTTTGACCCTCCAAAAGGCTGCAAAAAGCCTACAAAAAACAAATCCTCTAGAGAGCAAAAGCCTGAAAAATGAATTTCCACAGAACCCAGCCCCTTGGGAGCCTGCAGAGCAGCTCAATCCAAGCAAGATTGACTGGCAAACAATGTGGCAGACCCCTCCCCCAGAAGACAAGCTGAAAGGAAGAGGACAATAACCACAGTGCCCCCATAGAACTATAAATCCCAACATCAGAGGAAAACTGTATATTAAACCATTGGCATTGCCCTAAAACCCATATGTTTCATAGATACAAGGATTTTTTATTCTTTCTCATGATTCTTGTTCTTTTAATTTTTTTAAAACTACTTAACATTACAAACAAACAAACAAAAAAACTACTTAACATTACAACCAGAGGCTTTATACAATGATACACCCACGAAGATCTGTGATAACCTTCCTTGCCCACATCGAAAATTTATAACCACTTCCCATCTTATTCTTCAGTCAGTGTTTCTGTGTATTGTGTGTCTGTGTGTGTGTGTGTGTGTGTGTGTGTGTGTGTGTGGTATTACATAAATCGTATTCCTTGGATTCATTTTTTGGAGTTCTTTTTTTTCTTGTCACTTACTTTTGTCAGTCTTTTTGTTGGTTTGTGTTCAATTATATACCTTATAAATTTTACTTTTGGGGCTCATTTTCGCTGGAATTTCTATTTTTTTCTTCCTCTTTCCCTCTGTTGGTCTTCTTTTCTCTTTTCTTTCTTTATGGTGGTGAATACCGATTGCTCTGAAACTTTCCAGGGTGCACCTTGCCTGGATCATGGCTGATCTATTCAGCTATACATCCCCTCAAATACTTCTCATCAGAATGACTAGGAAGAGGAACACCCAACAGAGGAAAAACCCAGTCAGTGCCAACTCCCTCAGAAGTATCAGATAGGGACATCAACATTATTTCAGAAAGGGAATTCATGGAAAAATTGATTCAGGCAATGACTAGGTTGGACAAGACCATTAGTGAATCTCTAAGGATGGAACTGAGAACCAAAATGGCTGAAGTTAAGAAATGCTATCAAAGAAATCCAAAAGAATCTAAACACTCTAACAGCAGGGTAACTGAGGCAGAAGATAGAATTAGTGATCTAGAAGAAAAACTGATAGAAAAAAGGACCAAGCGGAAGCCTGGAACGAACTTCTTAGAAGCCATGAGAACAGAATTAGGGAAATAAATCAGGCAATGAAACATTCCAACATCAAAATTATTGGAATCCCTGAAGGGGTGGCAAAAGATAGACGACTAAAAGATATACCTGAACAATTTCTGGATGAAAATTTCCCCATTCTGGGGAATGGAATAAGAGTTCATGTCCTAGAGGCCGAAAAGAACCCCCAAGATCAATGAGTCTAGAGAGACCTCCAGGCACGTGGTTGTGAAATTCACAAATTATAATTTTAAACAAAAGGTTCTGAAGAAAGCAAGGGGGAAGAGATTCCTTACATACAGAGGAAGACCCATCAGATTAACATCAGACATGTCCATAGAAACCTGGCAAGTGAGAAAGTGCGGGCCAAAACCTACTCAGGCCACTAAATGAGAAGAACGTTCTGCTTAGAACTCTTTACCCAGCAAGATTGACATTTGAAATGGATGGAGAATAAAGAGCTTCCAAGACTGTCAAGGTTTAAAAAAGAATGTGACCGCCAAGTCAGCACTACAAGAAATTTTAAGGGTCTTCAATAAAAGAGGGAACCCAAGGGGTACATAGAACAGAAACATACAGAGACAATGTATAGAAACAAGGAATTCACAGGCAACATGATGTCAATAAAAACTTATCTTTCAATAATCAATCTCAGTATAAATGGCCTAAATGCTCCCATAAAGTGGAGTGGCACAGGGTTTCAGGCTGGATAAAATGACAGGACCTGTCCATATGCTGTTTACAAGAGACACATTTGAAACCTAAAAATTCATCCAGACTAAAAGTAAAGGAATGGAGAACAGCTTTCCTGCCAAGGGGCTTCAAAAGAAAGATGGGGTAGCAATTCTCATTCCTGATTAAAACTCTTCAAAGTATGGGAATATATGGAACATTCTCCATGGAATGGGAGTAGATATTCACAAATGATTCAACAGACAAAGAGCTGCTATTTAAGATGTATAAAGAAGTCCTCAAACTCAACTCAAAAAACAGATAATCACATCAAAAAAGGGGCAGAACACATGAACATACATTTCTCCCAAAGAAAACATACAAATGGCTAACAGACACAAGAAAAAATGTTCATCATCATTAGCCATGAAAGAGATCGAAATCAAAACCACAACAAGATACCACCTTACACCAGTTACAATGGGCAAAATCAAGAAGACAATAAACAACAAATGTTGGAGAGGAATTTGGAGAAAGGGAAAACCTCTTCCACTGTTGGTGGGAATGCAAGTTGGTGTAGCCACTTTGGAAAACATTATGGATATTCCTTAAGAATTTAAAATTAGAGCTGCCCTTTGACCCTGCATTTGCACTCCTCGGTATGTACCTCAAAGATACAAATGCAGTGATAGAAGGTCCACATGTACCCCAATATTCATAGCAGCAATGGTCACAATTGGCAAACTGTGGAAAGAGCCAAGATGCCCTACAACAAATGAATGGATAAAGAAAATATGGTCCATATATATAATGGAATATTATGCCTCGATCAGAAAGGATGGATATCCAACTCTTACATCAAGATGGATGGCACTGGAAGAGATTATGCTGAGTGAAATAAGCCAAGCAGAAAGAGTCAATTATCATATGGTTTCACTTAAGTTTGGAGCATAAGGAATAACAAGGACGACATTGGGAGAAGGAAGGGAAGAGTGAATTGGAAGAACACGGATGGGGAGATGAAACATAAGAAACTGTGGACTCTGAGGAACAAACTGAGGCTCTTGGATTGGAGGGGGTGGAGGTTGGGTGAGCTTGGTGGTGGGTATTGAGGAGTGCACATATTGCATGGAGCACTGGGTGTGTTGCATGAACAATGAATCTTGGAACACTGAAAATATAAAATAAAAATAATTTAAATAAATAAATACACCTCAGACTAAAAGTAAGGGAGACCATTTATCATGGAAATGTATATTAAAAGAAAGTAGGAGTAGCAATACTTATATCGGACAAAGCACATTTTAATCCAAAGACTATAACAAAAGATTAAGGGCATAATATAATAATAAAGGAGTATATCCAACAAGAGGATTTAACAATTATAAATATTTAAGCACCCAGCATGGGACAACACAAATATATAAAACAATAATGAGGTAAAGAAATTCATTGGTAATAATCCAATAATAATAGGGGACTTTAATACCCCACTTACATCAATGCATGGCTCATCTAAACAGAAAATCAACAAAGAAACAATGACTCTGAAAATACACTAGACCCGATTGATTAACAGATATATTGAAAACCTTTCACCCTAAAGCAGTAGAGCACACGTTCTTTTCAGCACATGTGATATTCCCCAGAAATGATTCCAAATTGAGTAATAAATAAGGCTCAAGAAGTACAAAAAATGTGATATCATACCATGCATATTTTCGGACCACAATGCTACAAAACTTGAAGTAAACCAGAAGAAGACAAATAAAATTGGGAAGACCACAAATACTTGAAGGTTAAAGAACATCAACCAGGAAGTTGTTTAAGGATGCAAAATAAAATACATGGGAACAAATGTAATGAAAAATACAATGGTCCAAAATCTTTGGGATACAGCAAAAGCAGTCATAAGAGGGGAGTCTAAAACAATACAAGCTTATCTCAAGAAACAAGAAAAATCTGAAATAAGCAACCTAACCATAAATCCAACAAAGCTAGAAAAAGAACAAATTGAGCCTAAACACAGCAGAAAAAGGAAAATAATAATTATAAGAGCAGAAATAAATGATATATCCACAAACGAATAAAAAGTTGGACAAATTAATTAAGCCAGGAGATGTTTTTTTATAAAAAAAAATGAATAAAATTGATAAACTCTTATCCAGAATCATCAAAAAGAAAAGAAAAAGTACACAAATAAGTATAATCACAAATGAGAGAGAAGTAAAAACCAACATCACAGGAATACCAACAAGTGTAAAAGAGGTACCTGGGTGGTTCAGTCAGTTAAGTGTCTGCCTACAGCTCAGGTCATGATATTAGGGTCCTGGGATCAAGCCCCACATCAGAGAGCTTGCTTCTTCCTCTCCCCCTGCTGATTCCCCCATTTGTACTTTCTCTGTCAGATAAATGGATAAACAAAATCTTTTAAAGTGTTAAAAAAAAAAGATAAACATTAGAATATAATGAAAAAACTCTATGCCCCAAAATTGGAAAATTTGGAAGAAATGGAAAAAATCCTACAAACATATGAAATCCCAAAACTGAAACAGGAATAATTAGAAAACTTGAACGGAATGATAGCAGAGAAATGGAATCAGTTATCAAAAATCTCCCAACAAACAAAAGTCCTCAGCCAGCTGGCTTCCAAAGGGAATGCTAGCAAACATTCAAAGAAGATTTAATACCAGTTTTTTCAAACTATTCCTAACAATAGAAATGGAAGGAAAACTGCAAAACTCTTTCTATGAGGCCAGCATTACCCTCATTCCAAAACACCAGACTTGAATAAAAAGAACCACAGGCTAATACCTTTGATAAACAAGGATGCAAAAATTCTCAAAAAAAAAAAAAAAAAAGAGCAAATTGAGTCCAACAGTATATTTAAGAATTATTTATTATGATGAGGTAGAATTTATTCCTGGGTTGCGAGGATGTTTTCATTTTTTCAAATTAATCAGGGTGATACATCAAATTATTAAAAGAAAGATTAAGAATCATATCAATTCAATAGATGCATAAAAAAGTATTTGGCAGGGCCCCTGGGTGGCGCAGTTGGTTGAGTGACTGCCTTCGGCTCAGGTCATGATCCCGGAGTCCCGGGATCGAGTCCCACGTCGGGCTCCCAGCTCCATGGGGAGTCCGCTTCTCACTCTGACCTGCTCTCTCTCACTCTCTCTCTTTCCTAATAAATAAATAAATAAAATCTTAAAAAAAAAAAGTATTTGGCAAAATACAACAGCGATGCTTGACAAAAAACTCTTAACAAAGTAAAGGTAAAGGGAACATACCTCAATATAATAAAATATTGAATTTTATTTATACCATATGTGGGTATATGAAAAACCCACAGCTGGGGCACATGGGTGGCACAGTCAGTTGAGTGTCTGTCTTGGCTTGGTCATGATCTCCAGGTCCTGGGATTGAACCCAGTGTTGATACCCCTGCTCTGTGTGGAGTCTGCCTCTCTCTCTCACTCCTTGTTGCTCATGCTCTCTCTCAAATGAATACACAAAATATCTTTTAAAAATAACCTAATTTAAACGCATTTTTAATGACAAAAAAAAAGGAAAAAGAAGAACTTCTCTTCTGTGGTCAGAAAAAAAGACAGGGATGTTTATTTTCATCACTGTTATTTAATATAGTACTGGAAGTACTAGCTTCAGCAATCAGAAAACAAAAATAAAAGGCATCCAAACTGTCAAGGAAGATGTCAAAATTTCACTAGTAACAGATGGTGTGGTATTCTATATAGAAAACCTAAAAGAGGGCTCCTGGGTGTTCAGGGGGTTAAAGCCTTTGCTTTCAGCTCTGGTCATGATCTCAGGGTTCTGGGATAGAGCCCCATGTCAGGCTCTTATGTTCTGTGGGGAGCCTGCTTCCCCCTCTATATCTGCCTGCCTTTCTGACTACTTGTGATCTCTCTCTCTCTCTCTCTCTCTGTCTGTCAAATAAATAAATAAAAATCTTAAAAAAAGTAAAGAAAAAAGAAAACCTAAAAGATTCCACCAAAAAATTATTAGAACTGATAAACCAATTCAGCAACATTGAAGGATATAAAACCAATGTACAGAAATTTCCAAATAAAGTATCATGTCATTTGTGAAGAGAGAGAGTTGGACTTCTTCATTGCCAATTTGAATATGTTTTCTTACTTTTGTTGTCCGATTGTCGTCACTAGGACTTCTAGTACTATATTGAACAAGAGTGGCGAGAGTGGGCATACTTGACATATTCCTGATCTCAGAGGGAAGGCTGTCAACTTTTCCCCATTGAGAATATTTGCTATGGGCTGGAAAACCCAAAAGAATCCATCCCCAAACTACTAGAACTCATACAGCAATTCAATAATGTGTCGGGATACAATATCAATTCACAAAAATCAGTTGCTTTCCTATACACTAACAATGAAAATATGGAAGGGGAAATTAGAGAATCGATTCCATTTATTGTAGCACCAAGAACCTTAAGATACATGGGAATAAACCTAACCAAAGAGGTAAAGGATCTGTACTCGAGGAACTACAGAACACTCATGAAAGAAATTGAAGACACAAAAAGGTGGAAAAGCATTCCATGCTCATGAATCAGAAGAATAAACATTGTTAAAATGGTTATACTGCCAAGAGCAATCTATACTTATAATGACATCCCGATCAAAATTCCACCAGTCTTTTTCAGACCTGGAACAAACAATCCTAAATTTTGTATGGAACCAGAAAAGACCCCAAATTGCTAAGGAAATGTTGAAAAAGAAAAGCAAACTGGCGTGCTTCACATTGTCTGATTTCAAACTTTACTACAAAGTGATGATCACCAAGACAGCATGGTACTGGCACAAAAATAGACACATAGACCAGTGGAATAGAATAGAGAGCCTAGAGATGGACCCACAATTCTATTGTCGAATAATCTTTGACAAAACCGGCAAAAATACCCAGTATAAAAAAGACAGTCTCTTTAAATTTTGGTGCTGGGAAAACTGAACAGCTATATGTAGAAGAATGAAACTTGGCCATTCTGTGACACAATACACGAAGATAAACTCGAAATGGATAAAAGACCTCAACCTGTGGCAGGAATCTATCAAAACCCTATAGAAGAACATAGGTAGTAACACTATGAAGTAGTGGTAGGAAGTTAGCCACAGCAACTTCTTTCAGGACATATCTCCAAAGTCAAAGGAAACAAAAGTGAAAATAAACTTTGGGACTTCATCTAGATAAAAAGCTTCTGCACAGCCAAGGAAACAGTCAACAAAACAAACAGGCAACCCACAGAATGGGAGAAGATATTTGTAAATGACAATACAAAGAGCTGATATCTAAGATCTATAAAGAACTCCTCAAACTCAACACTCACAAAACAGAAAATCACATCAAAAAATGGGCAGAAGACATGAACAGACAGTTCTCCAAAGTAGACATACAAATGGCTAAGAGACAGATGAAAAAATGTTCACCATCTTTACCCATCAGAGAGATTCAAATCAAAACCACACTGAGATACCACCTTACACCAGTTAGAATGGCCAAAATCAACAAGACAGTATGCAACAAATGCTGGAGAGGATGTGGAGAAAGGGGAACCCTCCTCCACTGTTGGTGGGGATGCAAGTTGGTGCAGCCACTTTGGAAAACAGTATGAAGGTACCTTAAGAAATTAAACATAGAGCTACCCTATGATCCTGCAATTGTATTACTGGGTATTTACCCCAAAGAAGCAGATGCAGTAGAATGAAGGGCCACATGTACCCCAATGTTCATAGCACCAATGGTCACAATTGCCAAACTATGGAAAGAACCAAAGGCCCTTTAACAGATGAGTGGATAAGGAAGATGTGGTCTATCTATACAATGGAATATTATGCCTCCATCATAAAGGATGAATATCCAACTTTTGTATCAACATGGACAGGACTAGAAGAGACTATGCAGAGTGAGATACGTCAAGCGGAGAGAGTCAAGTACCTTATGGTCTCACATGTGGAGCATAAAGAAAATCATGGAGGGCATTGTGAGAAGGAAGGGAAGGGTGAATAAGGGGAAATCAGATGGGGCGATGAACCAGGAGAGACTGTGGACTCTGAGCAACATACTGAGGGGTTTGGAGTGGAGGGGATGGGGGGTTGGGCGAGCCTGGTGGAGGGTATGGAGCAGGGCATGTATTGCATGGAATCCTGGGTGTGGTGTATGAACAATCTTGTAACACTGAAAAAATAAAATAAACATACTTGGGAAAAAATAAATAAAATCAATGTACAGTAATTTGTTTTATTTCTAGATACTGATAGTACAGCAGCAGAAAAATAAATTGAAAAAGTAGATTCCATTTACAATTGCTCGAAAACCATAAGATATGTAGGAATAAACCTAGCCAAAGTAACAAAATATATGGACTCTGAAAACTATAAAACACTTATTAATGTAGTTGAAAAACACAAAAAGAAATGGAAAGACATTCCATGTTCATGGATTGAAAAAAACAAATATAGCTAAAGTTTCTGTAATACCCACAGCAATCTACACCTTTAATGCAATTCATATCAAAATACCAGCAAAGGGGAAACTTGGGTGACTCAGATAGTTGTGTCTAACTATTGATCTCAACTCCAGTCTTGATCTCAGGGTGGTGGAATTGAGCCCCACTTTTTGTTCCACACTTTGTGTGGAATCTGCTTGGGATTTTCTCACACTTTCTCCCTCTGCCTCTCCTGCCCACTCTCTCTAAAAATTAAGTAAATAAATTTATCTCTCCTTTTTTTTTAAGATTTTATTTATTTATTTGACAGAGAGTGAGAGATCACAAATAGACAGACAGGCAGGCAGAGAGAGGAGGGAAGCAGGCTCCCTGTTGAGCAGAGACCCTGATGCCAGGTTCAATCCCAGGATCCTGAGATCATGACCTGAGCCAAAGGCAGAGGCTTTAACCCACTGGTGCCCCTCTCTCTCTTTTTAAGAAAGATTTTATTTATTTATTCTACAGAGAGAAAGCGATCGCAGGTAGGCAGAGAGAGAGAGGGGGAAGCAGGCTCTCTATGGAGCAGAAAGCCCGATGTGGTACTCATTTCCAAGACCCTGAGATTATGACCTGAACTGAAGGCAGAGGTTTTAACCCACTGAGCCACCCATGTGCCCCAATAAATGTATCTCTTAAAAAAATAAATAACATATTTAAAAAAATACCAACAACATTTTTTATTTTGTTTCTTATTAGTAGATACTTGTATCATCTGTTTTCATTCATTTTTCCTCATATTTGATGGATTTATTAACGTAATCATTTCACAATATATACATATGTCAAATCATTATGCTGTACATCTTAAACTAATAAATTATATGATTACATAGCAATTTCAATTATTGCCAAATAGTTTCTTTAACCAATGTCTAGACAGTACAAAATAAAATCACGTGTCATATTCATTGTCTTCCTGAAATATTTGTATCCCTCTTAGGTTGATTAATTTCAAAAAAGTTATTCATGCTCACATAATGTTTAAATTTTATGCAGAAATTTTTATGTACACTTAATGACACATGTTCTTTTGTTGTTTCTTATTCATGAGACTTTCAAATTTTACCTGTGACTATATTTCTTCTGCTTGAAAATACATATTTCTAAGTTTTTACTTGATTTCCAGTTAACATACACTATAATATTAGTTTCAGGTAAACAATGCAGTGATTCAACACTTGCCTACAACACCTGCTACTCATCATCATAACTGCATACCCTAATCCATAACACCCCCTCTGGTAACCATCAGTTTCTTCTGTATGGTTAAGAAGTCCGTTTATTGGTTTGCTTTCCTTGTATTCCTTTTGCAAGAAAACATTTTAATTTATCAAAGTATAATCTCTACACAACAATCTGAATAAATCTAGTTTATATTTGATGAGTTATCAAATATTTGTACCAAAAACAAATCATTGCAATTGAGGTGGTTAAGTTATTGCTAACCCTCAAATATTTTCATATGCTCTGTATAATCTATCCTTCCTGCTATATTTTCTCATTATAGATTAGTTTTCATTATCTAGAGTTTTGAATGTAATTGAATAGTATGTACTCTTTTTGTCTCACTCATTCACTCAGATTAATGTGATTAATGCAATTTGTTGTATATATCTGTGAATCATTTAGTTTTCACTAATTAGTACTGGTTACATGGATATACTCCAATTTGTTTTTTTCATTCATATGTAGAACAGCTTTCCCAAATTTCAGTCTTTACAGATAATCTACTCTGAGTATTCATGGATTAGTCTTTGTGAAATTATATGTGTTTGGTTTCCTTGTGAAAAAAAAAAAAACAAACATATGGAATGGCCATATATTAAATATAACATAATTAAAAATATTGAAAGGATTTTCCAAAGTTCTAATTATATCAATAACTTTTTCAAAGTGATGTGTATGTTCTCATTGTTCCACATCTTCATGAACGCTTAGCAGTATTTGAAAGGGCACATGCACCCTGATGCTTATAGGAGCAATATTCTAATACCAAAACTATAGAAAGAGTCCAGATGCCAACCAACAGATGAATGGGTAAATATTATGCTGAATGAAATAAGTCAAACAGAGAGAGTCAGTTATGATATTGTTTCATTTATGTGTGGAACATATGCAAAAACATGGAGTACATTGGGGGAAAGAAAGGAAAGGTGAATTGAGGGAAATCGGATGGGGAGATGAACCATGAGAGACTGTGAACCCTGAGAAACAAACTGAGGGTTTTGGAGGGGAGAAAGGTGAGGGTATGTGTGAGCCTGGTGGTGGATTTTACCCTATTAGCAACTAAAACAAACTTAAATCATGTGTCTAGGTACACTGACAGTTAAAATGTTAAATGGATAAAAACACAATTATTTATAATTGATTCAATATGCTCGGTAATATAATACATGGTGACTGTTATTATATATACTTAATAATGAGTAAAATGTGTGTTTACTTTAAATATATTGTTTAATCTGCACCTGACACCATATACAAGGTAATGACACCAGAAAAGACAAACTAAATCTTTAGGAGTAATTAATAGGACATCTGTAACTAAATTAATGAAATTGTTTAAACCATTTTAGAAGGAAAGCATTTCTAAAAATGGATCAAATAACTCATATTAAACTGAAAATTAGAATATATAACTAAATACAAATAAAATATATTCTACTACTTAAAATAAATATTCTTAAAATGTTAATTTTTAAAATCTGTGTAAATATTTTCAACTCATATCCCTGAAAATGGGATGATGTTTTACTCTTTTAAAAACAAACCATCTGATATTGAAAATATACAATAACAACAGAAAAGTAAATAAAATCTATAAGGAAGAGTTCACATTTTTTTTAATTTAACAGTATAAATGATAAATTTCAACTTAAAATATGAAATATTTATTATAAAATACTTATTAAAGTAATCAAATATTTATTAAATCTTAGATTGGCAAAATTCATCATTTCGAAATATACCACTTGAAGAGTATATGGAAGAGGAACTGTTGTTGGAAGTGCAAATTACGATTTTGTGAAAAATTTTAAGGATCTAATAAATTTACTAATATATTTCTCTTGGATTACCAATTAAGTATGTGAGACTTAAACAAACACCGATACACCTGCAGTCACATATATTCTTTCATATATAACATATTTATAAAAGTTTCTTTTTTTCTCCCCAA
>CM052809.1:2670892-2702064 GCA_028533885.1 Nasua narica | reverse complement strand
TAGCAATTCGGGGTCTTTTCTGGTTCCATACAAATTTTAGGATTGTTTGTTCCAGCTCTTTGAAAAAAACTGGTGGAATTTTGATCGGGATGGCATTGAAAGTATAGATTGCTCTGGGCAGTAGAGACATTTTAACAATGTTTATTCTTTTGATCCATGAGCATGGAATGCTTTTCCAACTTTTTGTGTCTTCTTCAATTTCTTTCATGAGTGTTTTATAGTTCCTCCAGTACAGATCCTTTACCTCTTTGGTTAGGTTTATTCCCAGGTATCTTATGGTACTCGGTGCTACAGTAAATGGAAACGATTCTCTAATTTCCCTTTCCATATTTTCATTGTTAGTGTATAGGAAAGCAACTGATTTTTGTACATTGATTTTGTATCCTGACACATTACTGAATTGCTGTATGAGTTCGAGTAGTTTGGGGGTGGAGTCTGTGCTACAAGAACGGAGGAGGTGAGGTGGCACGCGTGACGTGAGCTTGTTGTTTTTTTTAATATTTATTTATTTGACAGAGATATTGGTGAAGAGAGACAAAGCACAAGTAGGGGGCGGTAGGGAGGGAGAAACAAGTTCCCCATGGATCAGGGAGCCTGATGTGGGGTTTTGACTTGAGCTGAAAGCAGGTGCTTAACCAACTGAGCCACCTAGGTGCTCCAGCAATTGATCTGTTTTAAGCAGAAAGGAGGCAGGTTCTATTTGACATAAAGCATTCCTTGTGATTGTGACAAAAGGAAGATGTCCTTTAAACAGTCAGAGGGGCGCCTGAGTGGCTCAGTGGGTTATAGCCTCTGCCTTTGGCTCAGGTCACAATCTCAGGGTCCTGGGATCGAGTCCCACATCAGGCTCCCTGCTGAGCAGGGAGCCTGCTTCCCCCTCTCTCTTTCTCTGCCTACTAGTGATCTCTCTCTCTCTCTGTCAAATAAATAAATAAAAATCTTAAAAAAAAAGAAACAGTCAGACACCTGAGGAGGATAAGGTGGTAACCAAATATGAACATGTATAACTCAGATTCTGATATCGTCTGTGGAAATGAAAATATGTTGATACATTAAAAAATAATTTTGTAACAAAAACAAGAATTGGTAATGGATGGCTCTGAACAAGATAGGAATGGGGGAAACAGAAAATTTAAGGTGTCCAGCTAGTAAACAATTTGGGTACACTACAGAAGATATTTGAGCTTTTTTTAATTTCCTCTAAGGCTGGAGGAATAATGCCAAGTTCAATTTTCTATACAAAAATGTCCACAATTCAGGGCTCCTGGGTGGCTCAGTTGTTGGGCATCTGCCTTTGGCTCAGGTCATGATCCTGGAGTCCCTGGATAGAGTCTCGCATTGGGCTCCCTCCTCAGCGGGGAGTCTGCTTCTCCATCTGACCTCTTCCTCTCTCTCATTCTCTCTCTTTTTCTCTCTCAAATAAATAAATAAAATCTTTAAAAAGAATGTCCACAATTCAAACTTGTATCACAAGGAAATAATTAAGGAGAAGATAGAGCTTTTCTATAGAAATTTTGTACAGTAATATTTCAAATGAGCATGTAAATTCAAAGGTAATATTTATAATAATAATAGAAACACTTGTTTCATAAAATTTATACTACAAAAAAGAAACAAGTAAGTTGTTTACAGTTTTTCAAATCTGAAAGTTCTTTAAATACTTATAAAAGTTATCATTATATGCCTGACCATACAGCAAAAAATATGTATAAATGTGTTGTCAAGTCCTTGAAAAGAGCTGTAAGTTGATGTCCTCCTTATAAAATATTTCTTGCCCCCTTTAAATTATGGAAACTTTCTTCAAATTCTCTTAAAATTTTATAATAAAAAAATAGGTTAACAAACACATGAAAATGTGTTCAACATCAATAATCAGGGAAATATAAATCAAAACCACAATGAAATACCACCTTACACTTGTAAGAATGGCTAGAATAATAGAAGCAAGAAATAAGCGTTGAAGAGAATGTTGCAAAAAATAAAAATAAATAAAAGAAACCCTACTGTAATGTTGATGAAAATGCAAATTGGTAGTCATTTTGAAGAATGGTATGGAGGTTCCAAATAAATAAATACATAAATAGATAAATATCACCATATAATCCAGTATTTCCACTGCTGGGGATTTATACAAAGGGGGAAAAAAACATTGATTCAACAAGATACATGAGACCTCATGTTTATTGTAGTATAACTTACAATAGCTAAAATATGAAAGCAACCTGAGTATTTATCAATAGGTTAATGGGTAAAGAACATGTAGTCTACTAACACACACACACACACACACACACACACACACACACACACACACATATGCACAATGGAATATTACTCAGCCATAAAAAATAATGAGATCTTGCCATGTACAAGATGAGTAGACCTAGAGGGTATAATATTAAGTGAAATAATTCAGACAGAGAATATGCATAGTATTAAATTTCACTCATATATGGAATTTAAGAAAGTAAACAAATGAACAAATAAGAGAAAAAATGCCCCCCCCCCAAAAAAAAAAGATTCTTAAATACAGAGAACAAACTGGTGGGTTGCCAGAGTGGGGAATAGGTGAAATAGATAAAAGAAATTAATAGTACATTTAATAGGGTGAGCATTGACTAATATATAGAATTGTTGAACCATTATTCTGTACACCTTAAACTAATATAATGATGTATGTTAAAGTAATTATAGAATAGCTATTTCAGTAGGATTCAATTCAAAATATAAAATAAGAGAAATGTCCAAAACAGAAATGTGGAGCAGATAGAATAACCAGGACGACATTGTGAGAAGTAAAGGAAGAGTGAAAGGGGGGGAATCAGAGTGGGAGAAGAATGTCATTTTCTTTGCTGGAAAGCTCTGGCAGACTTTTCTTCTAGAAAGCAGACTTTTAGGGAAGTTTCTAGGTGTGTTTCACAATGATTTCTCTTCCTTTCTTCTTGTTGTAACCAAATAAAACCATTTCTTGGATAGTTTCTATAAGTATCTTAGTATATTATTTGAGATAATACCCTTAAAAATGTAGTTACTCTCCCTTAAAATCCTGTTCTCAGGAGATTCTCTCACGCAATACTGCACACAGATCTTTCAAAAAATATATATCACAATTTTAATTGAAACATTTTTAACATTTGTGGTTTTATTTATTTTTTAAAATATTTTATTTATTTATTTGACAGAGAAGAGAGAGAGAGAGAGATCACGAGTAGGCAGTGAGGCAGGCAGAGGGAGAGGGGGAAGCAGGCTCCCCGCTGAGCAGAGACCCCAATGCAGGCTCTATCCCAGGACCCTGAGATCATGACCTGAACAGAAGGCAGTGGCTTAACCCTCTAAGCCACCCAGGTGTCCCAACATTTGTGGTTTTAATGTGTCCTTCAGATGATATCTTGGCTCTGGATTCACCTGTATTTAGACATTTTGGCTGGGTTTTTTTCGTTTGTTTGTTTTGTTTGTTTGCTCTTATCCTTAAATCTTAGTTTTCTGTTAGGTTAAAAAAATTGTTGACCTTTTCATGTCAGCTTTTTCTTATTGTAATGTCACAATTTCTAAGCTCTTTACATATTGTAGCTCAAACTGGAAGCCCATAAGTTTTATAGTAAGATAAAAATAAGCAAAATAGTGAGGTGCTGGTTCAAGATTCACCAGGTGAAAAGTGCAGTACAATGGACTGTTCAGAGAGAACCCACCCACACACATATATGCAAGTTTTAAGAGAATGTTGGCAATGCAAAAGAGAAACAATATTTTCAATAAATGATGCTTGATTAAACACACACACACACCAACATAAAATATAATTATATATAAATATATATATTTATACATTTTATATTCAAATTTGAGCACCTTAAGCCTAGTTAACAGTAACTATTTTTCATTATAAACAAGTCAGAATGTCCACTATCTGCTTTTTAAAAAATGTTTTAGAATTATTTAAAAAAGTAATTCAAATAAAAAAACAAATAACACAAAATGGAAATATATTAGTAAATATATTTTATTTTCTAATATGAGTATACACTTAACATATTCAAAAAAATCAACCAAAACCCAGTGTCAAAACTGATATAAAAAATAGAGCCATTCCTTTTTGATTAGTGTTTTGTAAAAATATTTTAGTCGTGTCAAATGATTGAATTTCGAGTCATAGTTTAGGTTTATTTGACACTTTAGGTTTGGTCAGATTTGCAAAAATTCCACAATACAGAAAATAGATTATTTTTCTATAGCATCTACAATATTTCTGAAACTCAGGATTATATCCTCTAAAAATTATGTGGTAGCAACTGTGCTAAGAGAGAGTTCATTAATACTCTGGCTACACACATAAATATAAATTAGCGAAGAAAATTTCAGTAGGCATTTAAATCACAAAATGAAGATGTAAATGAGGAACAATTAATAAAATCATGACTTACCTGTGTTTATGTGAAAATCTGAAAAATAATTTCTTCTGAATGGTTTTCCTAAGAACCCCTGTCAGCTGACTATTCCTTAGACTATAGACGAAAGGGTTTAACAAAGGAGTAATCACAGTGTACATGACAGCTGCTGCTTTGTCTCTTTCAGCTACATGGGAGTTGGAGGGACATAAATAAACACCAATTATTGTACCAAAAAAACAAAAGGACCACACAGATATGAGAAGAACATGTGGAGAATGCTTTAAATTTTCCTGTGGTCAATGGAATTCTGACTATAGCATAACCAATGAGTATGAAAGAAACTAAAATCGAGATAAAGCTTACCACCACCATCAGTCCCCCCTCAATAAAGACAAATAACTCATTGATACGGGTATCCGAACAGGATAATTTTAGCAGTGGACCAATATCACAGAAGAACTGAGGAATTTTGTTATCCTTACAGAAGGATAATTTAACCAATAAGATGGTATGTATCTGTGCACTCAAGATTGCAAAAATCCAGGAGCTGGCCACCAGTAAAGCCCACAGTCTGGGAGTCATAATGGATAAGTAGGACAAAGGAAGGCAGATGGCCACAAAACGGTCATAAGACACAGGGAGAAGTAATGTTTCCATCCCTGTAAAGCAGATAAACAGGTACATTTGCATCATGCAGTTATTGAAAGAGATAGTAGAATTTCCTGTCTGGATGTCTACAAGCATTTTGGGATCAGTAGTGGAAGACAAACAGAGATCAACCAAGGATAGATTGCTAAGGAAATAATACATGGGGGAGTGAAAGCAAGCATTTGATATAATGGTTAGGATGACCAGAATGTTTACAATCATGGTGGTCAAGTAAATACACAGGAGCAGGGAAAACAAGAGTGTGTGTTTGGCTGGATCATCAGAAAAACCCATGAGGATGAACTCCAAAGTGGTGGTTTGGTTTAACCTCTTTACAAATTCTATCATCTGCATGTAACTCTTGCGGTAAATACAGCATCATGAAGTTCATCAAACAGAATGAATCTGGCCATCAACCCATGTGAGGTGTTCACTCTGAAAATATAATAAGATTTGTTCAGTATATGCAATATTCATGGTTTCTTATCATCAAGTTGGTTCAAAAATAATGCCACTCTCTATTAATAAACATTTTATCACATTCAAAGAAGAAATTAGGATGCATAAAATTTTAAGACTTCCCCATGATCATAAAGTTACAAATAAGTGGAACGGATATTTCAACACAAATTTCCTGGCTAAATGTTCTTTTTCATTCACAAGTGGTTTAAATTTCACCAGGAAAATGCCAAATATGAAAATATTTAGGGGCGCCTGGGTGGCTCAGTGGGTTAAAGCCTCTGCCTTCGGCTCAGGTCATGATCTCAGTGTCCTGGGATCAAGCCCTGCATCAGGCTCTATGCTCAGTGGGAAGCCTGCTTCCCCCACTCTCTGCCTGCCTCTCTGCCTACTTGCAATCTCTCTCTCATTCTCCCTTTCTCTGTCAAATAAACAAATAAAATCTTTTAAAAATATTTAAACAGTGTTCTGTATTTACATCAAAAGCAAGAGTGATGATCTCTATTCAACTCTCTTTTGATTTCACAATCCCCAGAAGACTCATTCTAGATTATTTTAGTTCTGTGGCTCAGAGCTCATTGTCTTTATCAGAATAATTAAACCATAGCAATTTAATTATCCCTTAATGTGTGTTTCTTATTATTTATCTTCAAGATACTGGATAATAAGTCAATGTCGTGTTTACTTTCATATCTTAGTCATTTAAAAAGATATTCCCTGGAAATAGATGTAAATAACATAGATTTTAATAATGGGATAATTAGATGAATGAATAATTCTCACAAATGAATAATTTGTGTCATGAAACTATGTCTTATAATCAAGAAGATTGGGAATGGCTAACCTAGTTTCATATTATAAACGCTATGTGCTTCCATTTTCAGAAAGGACTGAGTTTATCTGAGTATTTATCTACTTCAATTTTTTTGAAGATTTGTTTATTTGAGAGACAGAGAATGAGCTGGGAAGGGCAGAGGGAGATAGAGAGGTGAAATAGACTCCCCACTGAGCAGAGGACTTGAGGGCTTGATCCACAACCTTCCCCAGGAAAGAAGGAACTGAGCTGAAAACAAGAGTCGGATGCATAACTGATTGAGACACTCAGGATACTTTGAGTAAGTTATTAATAAAAATAAATTAAAGTAATGCTTAATTTTGGTAGTCTCCATTTCTTTTCTTTCCCTCCCCCGCCCAGGAGGTTCCAAGATGGTGCAGTAGTAGGGGGAACTGGAACTTACCTTGCTTTCAAATACAACCATACCTACCTTCAGCTATATTGAACAATTGGTAAAAGGATCAGAGACATACAAACAAAACAAAACAAAACAAAAAACCCACACATTTAGAGCCAGTGAATTGGCAGAAGCAAGGTTTGGAACCCTGAATTGGGGGATTGGGGATCCTCAGCACTGGGATGTGGAGGAAGCATGATTCAGGAAGTGGAGTCAGGAAGAGAGAGAAAGTTGGAAAAATTGAAGCAGTTTGTGACTCAATAAGCTAGAGAGTTGTCTCCATTTCTGAGTGTAAATCCATACTAGGGAATTGTTGATTAACAAACAAATGATTTGACATAAAATTAATAAAAAAATACATAATAACACGTGAAAAACTTGGAGACAAAATCTTCAAAGATTATTAGATCTGTAGCTCTGAAATAAAATCTCTCATTGATATTTTCCTGATTCATAGACTACCAAATAAAAAATTATTTGAATTAATGATTCTGAAAAAAAATATGATAAATATAAAAATAAGGTAATGTGCTTTAAGAATAGCCCAGACCTATTTTAGGATTAAAATTTGTTGAATAAAATAGAGATTATATTATATCCAAGAGTAGGGTAATTATGGGAATGATTACACAGAGGGAGTATAAAGATCAGACATCCTGGGTCATCTGGGTAGCTCAGTCAGTAAAGCATCTGCCTTTGGATCAGGTCCTGCTCCCAGGGTACTGGAATCAAGCCCTGCACTGGGCTTCCTGCTCAGTGGGGAGCCTGCTTGTCCCTCTCCTCCTGCTCAGGCTCTTTCTAGCTATCTCTCTCTCTCAAATAAATAAATAAATAAATAAATAAATAAATAAATAAATAAAATCTTTAAAAGAAATCAGGCATCCTGTCATTTGTGTTGTGTCACCTCTGCCTATCTTTTCTTTTTCATTGTGTTATGTTAGTCACCATACAGTACATCGTCAGATTTGATGTAGTGTTCCAAGATTCATTGTTTATGTGTAACACCCAGTGCTCCATGCAATATGTGCCCTCCTTAAATGCCACCTATGCTTACCTTGTTGAAGGTTTTAACTCTACTCTTTAAAAAAAAAAAAAAAAGATTTTATTTGACAGAGAGAGATCACAAATAGGCAGAGAGGCAGGCGGAGAGAGAGAGGGAAGCAGGCTCCCTGCTGAGCAGAGAGTCCAATGCAGGGATTGATCCCAGGAGCCCTAGATCATGACCCGAGCCAAAGTCAGAGGCTCCAATCCATGGAACCACCCAGGTTCCCCTAACTCTATTCTTAAAGTTGAAGGAGAGGCTTGTTTTTAGAGTCAAAGGAATGCTCTTGGGGCGCCTGGGTGGCTCAGTTGGTTAAGCAACTGCCTTCGGCTCAGGTCATGATCCCAGAGTCCCGGGATCGAGTCCCGCATCGGGCTCCCAGCTCCACGGGAGCCTGCTTCTCCCTTCATCTCCCCTCTCATGCTCTCTCTTTCACTCTCTCTCTCTCAAATAAATAAATAAAATCTTTAAAAAAAAAAAAGGAATGCTCTTGAAGTGGATAGAAGCTGAGTTTGCAATACTTAATATATACATTCCAAGAAACAGTAAAGTGTGTGGGGTATTTTTAACATAAATTTTACGAGACCTATTACAAAAAAAAAAAAATCATATGTAAGCAGAACCTCAATTTTTCTCATATCATCCTGGTCATATACATTTATTTTTCAAAATATCTCAGGGGACCTTGGAGGCCTTAGGGCTAATCTGTCTTTTCAAATTACAATGACTTCTTATATTCATTGATACAAAGGGATTTTCCAAACATAAGCAATTATATGGTTCTACTGAAACACATATGGCCTCTAAAAGAAGAAAATAAACAAACAAACAAAAACAAGGGGTGCCTGGGAAGCTCAGATGGTTCAGCATCTGCCATCCTCTCAGGTCATGATCCCAGGGTCCTGGGATCTAGCTCTGCATTGGGCTCCCTGTTCAGCAGGGAGTCTGCTTCTCTGTCTTCCTCTGTAGCTCTCTCTCCTTTGCTCTCTCTTTGTCATGTAAATAAATAAAATCTTACAAAAAGAAAAGAAAAACACACACAATGTACTCATTATTCCATGGATCATAAAAGTAAAGAAAATAGAGTCAAACAGAAAATAGAGTCAAACTCCCATTTATTAAAGATCAAAAAACTCAAAATGGAAACTTCAAATGATACCAAATAAAATTAGTCCTTATGGAGTCTATGAAATTAATGATAATTTCTGACTATATTTATGGCCTAAATCAAGTGTATTATTTTCAGTTACCAAAATTTGGATGGAGTTGTTCTCTCTCAAATATCATGTTCTATCTCTGCTATAGACCAAATATGTAATATTTGTTGCAGAGGATCGTGTGTATGACATGCATATTTAGCAAACACACACTAAAACAATATATTGCATGTATGGACTGCATAGCAGTGTTTCATGACCTAAACATATTATTTGAAACATTGAATTTATCATATAGATTGAAGTGATATTGTTTAGATACTTTGTAGTCTCATCAGCATAAAATCAATGAGTTGTTTGTCTTATAATACAAAGAACACAGAAATTCAGAAATCTGTAATGTCATATATGCCGAGAACCACAGAAACCTCACCATTTGACAGGGTCCCGGCGAGGACATGGCAGGTTTGCATGGCTCCTGCCATCTGAATGGGATTGGTATCTCCTCCTATATCTCTTTGTGTTACTCAAATTCCTTTTTTCTTTTTTTTTTTTTCTTTTTGGCCTAAGTCCTTAGTTCAAGTTGAGGCTCTGACCCGCTTAACCCACTTCTACCTGGACTGAGACCTCCTTACAGAAACTATATAAATCAACCAAACCATTCCCCCACCATAAAACCATTAGAGCAGAAAACTGCGAGGCTCCCTTCCAATGTTTGTTCACCAAATTATTGCAGATAAGATGATAAGGTACTTAAAGGCCAAAAAAACATACACAGACCTTTAATAATCTACAGCCAACCTTAGTTCCCCCTAGGGATACACATTCCATCATCCACACCAACATTCCCTTACAATACATTCCCTTACAATGGAGAGTGCACATAAGATAATGTAGGTGTGGTTAAATATAAAGACAATAGAGTTTTACTTCAGGCTTTGCTAAAGAATATACACAAGATGAGGTTCCCGGGTGTCTGCTCACCCAGCAGCAAAAAAGGGCTTCTACAAACAGCTTGGGCCATTCTATAACAAACTCAAATGTCACCCCTCTTCCTTTGGTTAATGTGCAAAAGATATACGTGACTAAATCTTTTTCCAATACATAGAATCAGAGTCATAAAAATTGTTTTTAAGGGTCTTGCTCTTTAAAATAAGTTAAGCCTGTCTCTGCCTTGGTCTTAGAAAATTCTATAGGTTCTACAAAAAACAAACAAACAAACAAACAAAAAAAAATTTTGTTGATCTAAGCGTCCTTATCTAAGAAAATCCTTGACTGTTTTCCATGTAACCTGCTGCCTATAAACAGTCAAAAACCAATGAGGCAGAGATGACTGCCTAGTAATTGAAAGAAACCTCTGGCTCTCTCATTCTTTTCGCTGACATTGTCCATCCTTCAGGGAACCCCTGGACTGCCTGGGCTGGACGCTGGCACATATATTTGTAAATATTTCTACAAGAGCATTATGTGCACTTATAGAAGAAGAACAGTTAGAAGAACATTTATCTTAATGCTAATTTTTTTAAGCAATTTATTTCTTCGGGACACCTAGGTAGATCAGCCGCTTTAGTATCTGCCTTCAGCTCAGGTCATGATCTCAGTGTATTTTGAACAAGCCCTGTGTCAGGCTCCCTGCTGAGCAGGGAGTGTGCTTCTCCCTCTTCACTTCCCCTACTACTCCCATTTGTGACCTCTCTCTCTCTCTCTAATATATATAATTATATATATTATATAATATGTATATATTTAATTTAATTTTAATTAATTAAATTAATTATTTATACAAATTATATGTTAATATATATTAAATATTAATAAATATTAAAAAATAATATTTCATTTATTAATAATTAATAATCGTTGATATATTTTATTAATTAATATTAATTAATTGAATGATTTAATTAATTATTATTAATAATATCAATAAATTATTTAAAATATTAAAATATTATTGACAATAAATATTAAAATATTGATATTAAAATAATTAATAAATATTAAAATATTAATTATTTATATAAATCATATGTATGTTTATATAAAATATTAATTTAATTAATATTATTTAATATATAATTATTTATATGTATTATTTAATATATAATTATATTAATATAATTATATATATAAATATATATATTAGAGAGAGAGAGGTCACAAATGGGAGTAGTATATATATTATCATATATTATTTTATAATAAATCATATATAATTATATATTAAAAATATAAAATATAATGCATTACATAAAATAAATTTATGTATTAATTTTTAATTAAGAAAGAGAGTAGATCCCCTAGTGAGGGAGTGGCAACGGGAGAGACTCTTTAAGCAAACTCCCCATTGAGTACGAAGCAGGACTTGAAGTTCTATCTCATGATCCAAGAGATCATGACCTGAGCCAAAAACCAAGGGACAGATACTCAATTGACTGAGCCACCCAGGTGCTCCTATCTTAATACTCTTTCAAAAACTATCACCCATAGCTATATTTTTCATATAGTAAATAATATCAATATCCCTAAGCCTTATTAGAGTGTGTGTAGACATCTGTGTACTAAACATCTAGAATTAAATTCTACAATGGTAGGGGACTACTAATTCTATAAAACCTAATGGACTCTCACACAGAGATCATATGGATCACATTCAGTGAGGGGAGATTAATAGAAATCTGAAAAAACTTACCTTAATTAATGCTTTTGTTTTTGAATGCTCTTCACTGCTTTCACTTCTGATCCATCTCATCAACAAAATGAATTTAGTAGATCCACGAGTTTATTCTTCCATAGCAATGATTAAGCTTGTGCATGACAAATTGGTAATTGAACATAATAATGTAACTGAAGAACGTGGGACTAAATGAGGTAAATGAGGAAGCATGTTGAAAATTTACACATTCCTGGTAGCTTCACAAAGGACACAATCTATCCAGTGTCCCATGAGAAAGGGATACTAAGCAGGTATTTAACGTCAGTTATGCACCCAGAGACATTTTCTCTGGAGAATAATGAAGATTTATAATCGTAACCTTCCTTTTGGTTGTGCCCACAGTAACCCAACTACAGAAATTTTCACCAAAGATTGGAACATTATTAAATTACCCAAGAGTTTCAATTAAAATAGTATCTAGAGTAAAATATCAGGTATGAAATGATGGCGATAGCACATGATGGTCTCATTCTACTAGATTTAATTGTACTTTTATGAGTAAATAAATGTCATCCATCCAAATTAAGCTGTGCTACTGTTTTTCTTTTTCTAGTATGTTCTATAACTGGCAGCATATTTAACTAAGAGTGCTTATACTTTTAATGGCATTTATCTCTTCTCATTTAAGTTGTTTAACTTTGGGCTAAAAAGCTCTGCAATAAAGACTACATTTGCTATTTACATCAGAGATCTTTCTTTTTTTAAAGATTTTATTTATTTATTTATTTATTTATTTATTTATTTATTTATTTATTTGACAGAGAGATCACAAGTACACAGAGAGGCAGGCAGAGAGAGAGGAGGAAGTGGCTCCCCACCAAACAGGGAGCCAGATTAGTTCGGCCAATGGCTTATCAATCTTATTGATTCTTTCAAAAAACCAACTTCTGGATTCATTGATGCATTCCACTGTTTCTTTAGTTTTTAACTCATTGATCTCTGCTCTAATTTTGATTATTTCCCTTCTTGTGCATGGGGTTGGCTTCATTTGTTGTTGATTTTCCAGTTTTTTAAGGTGTAGAGAGAGCTGGTGTATTTGAAATTTTTCAATTTTTTTCAGTGAGGCTTGGACTGCTATGCATTTCCCCCTTAGGAGCGACTTTGCCCTATCCCATAGGATTTGGATCAATGTGTCTTCATTCTCATTGGTCTCCATGAATTGTTGAAGTTCATCTTTGATATCCTGGCTGGTCCCCACATGCGTGAGCATGTTGGAATTAGCCTCCACGTGTTTAAATTCCTGCCAAACTTTTTCTTGTAGTTGAGTTCCAGTGTTAAAGCATTGCGTCTGAGAAAATGCAGGGAATCATCTCTATCTTTTGGTATCGGTTGAGACCTGATTTGTGGCCCAGTATGTGGTCTATTCTAGAGAAAGTTCCATGTGCACTCGAGAAGAATGAGTATTCTGTTGTTTTAGGGTGGTATGTTCTGTATATATCTATGAGGTCCATGTGGTCCAATGTGTCATTCAAAGCTCTTGTTTCTTTATTGATTTTTTCTTCAGATGATCTGTCAGCAACTGAGAGTGGCGTGTTAAGATCTCCTACTATTAATGTATTCATATCAATATGACTCTTTATTTTGACTAACAGTTGGCTTATGTAGTTGGATACTCTTATATTGGGGGCAAAAATGTTTACAAGGGTTAGATCTTCTTGGAGGATAGACACTTTAAGAATAATATAGTGCCCTTCTTTATCTCTGACTATGGTCTTTAGCTTAAAATCTAATTTATCTGATATGAGAATCACTACCCCAGCTTTCTTTTGAGGTCCGTTGGCATGAAAGACGGTTCTCCATCCTTTCACTTTCAGTCTGGATGTATCTTTTGGTTCAAAATGTGTCTCTTGTAGACAGCATATGGACGGGTTCTGTTGTGTTATCCATTTTGCAACCCTGTGCCTTTTTATGGGAACATTTAGGCAGTTCACATTGATAGTGATTATTGAAAGATAAATGTTTATTGACATGATGTTGCCTGTCAAATCCTTTTTTCTATAGATGGCAAATTTCTGTTCTATGTCACTCATGTGTTTTTTCTACTTTTATAGAACCCCCTTTAATATTTCCTGGAGTGCCAGCTTGGTGGTTACATACTCTTTTAATCTTTGCGGGTCTTGGAAGCTCTTTATCTCTCCATCCATTTTGAATGTCAGCCTTGCTGGATAAAGTATTTTTGGCTGCATGTTCTTGTAATTTAGTGCCCTGAATATATCATTCCAGCCTTTTCTGGCTTGCCAGGTTTCTGTGGATAGGTTTGACGTTATTCTGAAGGGCCTTCTACTGTATGTAAAGAATCCCTTCCCCCTAGCTGCACTCAGGACCTCCTGTCTAAAATTATAATTTGCACATTTTAAGATTATGTGTCTGTGTCTTTTTCTAGACTCATTTATCCTGGCAGGGGTTCTTTTCACTTCTAGGACACGAACATTTCTTCCATTCCCCAGATTGGGGAAATTTTCATTCAGAATCTGGTCAACATTATCTTCTAGTCTTCTGTCCTTCTCTACCCCCTCTGGGATGCCAATGATTCGGACTTTGCAGTTTAATGGTGTTATATATTTCCCTAAGTCTGTTCTCATAATTCCTGAGCAGTTAGTTCCAGCTCTCCTCCTTACCATTCTTCTCAACCATTTTATCCTCTAAATCACTAATTCTATCCTCTGTCTCCATAACTCTAGCTGTTAGACTATTTAGATTGGATTGGATCTCATTAATAGCACTTCTTACATCAGCTATTTAGGATCTCATTTCTGCTCTTAGAGATTCTATAATGTTTTTCTCCAACCTAACCATTGCTTGGATAATTGTCACCCTGAACTCCCTGTCTGAGATACTGTTTATGTCCATGTCCAATGATTCTGTGGAAGAGGTTGTAGTATCTGGGTTTTTCTGTTGGGTGTTCTTCCTCCTAGTCATTTTGATGAGAAGTGGATGAGAGGATGTATAGCTGGACATATCGCCCAAGATCCAGGCAGGGTGCACCCTGGAGGGTTTTGAAGCAATTGGGATTCACCACCATAAAGAAAGAATGAGGATAAAAAAAGATAGAGAGGGGCACCTGGGTGGCTCAGTTGGTTAAGCAACTGCCTTCGGCTCAGGTCATGATCCTGGAGTCCCGGGATCGAGTCCCATATCGGACTCCCGGCTCTGTGGGAAGTCTGCTTCTCCCTCTGACCTTCTCCCCTCTCATTCTCAGTCTCTGTCTCTAATAAATAAAAAAAAAAAAAGATAGAGAGAAAGAGAAAACAAGGAAATCCTACCCCAAAAGTAAGATTATAAGATATGTAAGCAAACACAAACAAACATATAGACCAACAAAAATAAATGACAATAAATAAAAGAACCTAGCAGAATGAACCCCAAGAATAAGATTTATATAATACCAAAACAAAAGCAAATACATGGAAACACTGACAGAAGAATAAGATGAGATGTTGGTTATAACTCCTTGCAGGCAAGGAAGATTATTTCATGTCCTGCTAGGTTTATAGTTGTATTAAACTTCTGATTGTAATGTTAAGTAGTTAAAAAAAAAAGAAAAGAAAGAAAAATGGGGCACCTGGTTGGCACAGTGGGTTAAAGCCTCTGCCTTTGGCAAAGGTCATGGTCTCAGGATCCTGGCATCTAGCCCCACACCAGGCTATTTACTCAGCAGGAAGCCTTCTTCCCCCCCCTTTCTCTGCCTGCCACTTTGCCTACTTGTGATCTCTCTTCTCTCTGTCAAATAAATAAATGATATATTAAAAAAAGAAAGTAATGTGAATGCAAGTGAATAAAAGAAGAGAGAATAAGAAAGAGATAAAATAAAAACTTATATCTATGAAATATACAGGTTTGACAATATTACCAGGAGGTTAATATATATATTTCCCCTGGTGTTATGGGTTTAAAGTTTTATGGGGACCCTGTGGTTATAGTCCTTTCGTTTATTGAATGTTCTTTTGGGGGGAGGGGCCTGCCACATTGTTTTCCAGTCAGTCTTGCACGTGTTGAGTCACCCTGCCCCCCTGTAAAGGGGCTGAGCTCTGTGGAAACCATTTTCTCAGTCTTTCACTCTCAGAATGTTTCTGGCCTTTTATAGCTTTTTCACCTTTTCAGAGAGTCCAAGCAATGAATCTGCCCAGAAGCACTCAGACCTCCATGTCACAGGAAGCCCAAGTCTCTGCTCCCCCCTGTGTGGTCCAGAACACACAATCCCCACCGCAAAATTTCTGCTCACAGCACAGCCTGTCCCAGTTGACTTGGGACCAGAGCCACCTTTCTGCTTCTCTGCAAGTGTGGTCCCAGGTGATAAGACACCTGCCTTTGTTCTCTCCAGGGCATGTGGCGGGCCATGAATGTCACAACCCCAGCTGCGTTTCTGTGCCTCCGTGAGGGGGGACTAGGGTGGTTAGGCTGCTTGTCCACTTTCTCTCCAGTGCCGGCCAGGATCCCCCAGGCCCTGTGGCAGGTCATGAATGTCGCAGGTGCACCCACAGAAAAGCTGAGGCTCCTGGACCACAGCAGACTCTCTAAAGGTGCTTGCAGGTGTGCACCTAGCTCACAAATTGTTGCAGAGAGCAGAAAGTTGCAGGTTCAGGAATGATGGATGGAATCCCCCCACCAGTCTCACTTTGGGGCACTCCTTCTGGGGAGCGTGGGTCCAGGCCAATGCCTGTGACCACCTGCTTCCACTAGTTACTCCTCAGAACGTTTTGCTCTTTTTAAGGGTTTTTAATGGACTCTACATTAATGCTGGTCCCCCATCACCAGCACGTTCCTTTGGGGTATTACTGTCCTTTGATCCCTTCTGGTGTCTCCCTCCCCCTTTTGGTTATCCTCCCATATTGGTTCCAGTGTTCCCAGGTTGCTTTTACATCTCCACTGCTCTTTTCTGCTCTTGGAGAGATCCAGAAGTGAGAAATGTTGCTCCTCAGGGTGATTTCATGTGTGTTCAGAGTGTTCTGGTATATATATCCAGCTGACTTTTGGGGACCGGTTGCAACAGGATCTCTACTTCTCTGCCATCTTCAATAATTTGTATGGAACCAGAAAAGACACTGAATTATTAAGGAAATGTTGAAAAAGAGAAACAAAGCTGGGGGCATCACATTGCCTGTTTTCAAACTTTACTACAAAGCTGTGATCACCAAGACAGCATGGTACCGGCATAAAAATAGACACACAGACCACTGGAACAGAATAGAGAGCCCAGAGATGGACCTGCAACACTATGCTCAAATCATCTTTGAAAAAACAGGCCCAAATATCCAGTGGAAGAAAGACAGTCTCTTCAATAAATGGTGCTGGGGAAACTGGGCAGCTACATGTAGAAGGGTGAACCTTGAACATTTTCTTACACCATACACTAAGATAAACTCAAAATAGGTAAAAGACATCAATATGAGGCAGGAATCTATCAAAACTTTAGAGAAGAATATAGGCAGTAACCTCTGTGACATTAGCCACTGCAACTTTTTTCAGGACATGTCTCCAAAGGCAAAGGAAACAAAAGCAAAAATGACTTTTGGGACTTCATCAAGATAAAAAGCTTCTGTACAGCGAAGGAAACAGTCAACAAAACAAACAGGAAACCCACAGAATGGGAGAAGATATTCGCAAATGACACTACAGACAAAGGGCTGATATCGAAGATCTTTAAAGAACTCCTCAAACTCCACACTCACAAAACAGATAACCACATCAAAAAATGGGCAGAAGATATGAACAGACACTTCTCCAAAGACATACAAATTGCTAACAAACACAGGAAAAAATGTTCATCATCTTTAGCTATCAGAGAGATTCAAATCAAACCACACTGAGATACCAACTTACACCAGTTATAAAGGACAAAATCAAGAAGACAGTAAATAAGAATTGCTGGAGAGGATGTGGAGAAAGGGGAACCCTCATGCACTGTTGACGGGAATGCAAGTTGGTGCATCCACTTTGGAAAACAGTGTGGAGATTCCTCAGGAAATTAAAAATAGAGCTACCCTATGACCCTGCAATTGTACTACTCGGTATTTACTCCAATGAAGCAGATGTAGTGAAAAGAAGGGCCACATTTACCCCAATGTTCATAACAGCAATGGCCGCAATCGCCAAACTGTTGAAAGAACCAAAATGCCCTTCAGTAGATGAGTGGTTAAGAAAGATGTGGTACATCTATACAATGGAATATTATGCCTCCATCAGAAAGGAGGAATACCCAACATTTGTATCAACATGGACGGGACTGGAAGAGATTATGTGGAGTGAAATAACTAAAGTGGAGAGGGTCAATTATCTTATGGTCTCACCTCTGGAACATAAGGAAAAACATGGAGGACATTGTGAGAAGGAAAGGAAGGGTGAATGGGGGGAAATTGGGTTGGAAGGTAAACCACGAGTGACTGTGGACTCTGAGCCACAAACTGAGGTTTTTTGGAGGGTAGGGGTGAGGGGCTGGGTGAGCTTGGTGGTGGGTATTGAGGAGGGCAAGTATTGCAGAGAGCACTGGGTGTGGTGCATGAACAATTAATCTTGTAACACTGAAAAAATAAAGTAATTGGGGAAAAAACAAACAAGCAAAAAATAGGAAAAAACAGAGACACACTCATAGACAAAGGACATGAACTGTGATTTTTCAGTGTGGGGGCAATGATCAGGGTTCACCAAAAAGGTAAAGTAGATTAAAGATACAAATTACAGTTGTAAGACAAGTAAGTTATGAGTGTTGCAATGTTCAGCATAAGACATATAATCAATTATAGTGTATTAACTTTGTGTGGTAACAATGGTAACTAGACTTATTGTGGAGATTATTCTATAATTTAATAAAATGTTGAAGCACTATGATGTTGATATTGCATGCAAATTATGTTTCAACTAAGAAAATTTTCCAAGGACAAAAAAATTCTGTAAATGATTTTATATTGGTTTAACCATTAAATCTAGTAACTTAACGGGACATTCCTAGGAAAGTTACTTGAGTTAAGGTAAGTTAAGTTATTTGAGTTAAATAGACTCAGCACCTTAACCATTGAACCTTTTTCCCCCAAATACAGATCATGAAAAAGATATTATATATCATATGCAAAATGGGGGAATATGACTATCATCTAATCATATTTGAGGATATTGAATCATAGCTAGAGACACGGTTTAGATTCCATCTTTTATTTTTTTATTTAAAAAAATTAAAATGAATGTATTATTTGCCCAAGGATGTTTGTCTGTGAATCATCAGGCTTACACAATTACAGCACATACCATAGCACATACCAAATCCAATGTCCATAACCCAGCCAGTTTATCCCTACTCCGCCGTCCCCAAGACACTCTCCTGTTTTGTGAGTTTAGGCGTCTCTAATGGTTTGTCACCTTCCTGATCCCATATTGTTTCATTTCCATCCCCCACCCACACGACACCCTGCCCTGCCTTTCACATTCTTCATATCAGGAGATTATATGATAATTGTCTTTCTCTGAGTTATTTTGCATTGCATAATACACTCTAGTTCTATCCACATCATGGCAAATGGCAAGACATCATTTTTCTTGATGGTTGCATAATATTCCATTATATATATGTGTGTGTGTGTGTGAGTGTGTGTGTGTGTATGTGTGTATATATATATATATATATATATATATATATATATATATAATATATCACATATATCATATATCACATATATCACATATATCACAATATATATATATATATATATATATCACATTTCTTTATGCATTCATCCATTGATGGACATCTAGGTTCTTTCCAAGTTTGGCTATTGTGAACATTGTTGCTATAAAAATTAGGGTCCACGTGTCCTGTTGGATAACGGCATTTGTATCTTTGGAGAAATACCCAGTAGTTTGATTGCTGGGTTTTAGGGTATCTTTATTTTAAACTTTTTGAGGAAACTCCATACTGTTTTCCAGAGTGTTTTTACCAGCTTACATCTCCACCAACAGTGTCAGAGGGTTCCCCTTTCTCTGCATCCTCGCCAATATCTGTCGTTTCCTGTCTTGCTAATTTTAGCCATTTCGACTGGTGTGAGGTGGTATCTGACTGTGGTTTGGATTTGTATGTCTCTGATGCCAAGTGATGTTGAGCATTTTTTCATGTGTCTGTTGGCCATTTGGATGTCATCTTGGCAGAAATGTCTGTTCATATCTTCTGCCCATTTCTTGATCAGATTTTTTGTTCTTTGGGTGTTGAATTTGAGAAGTTCTTTATAGATTTTGGATACTAGCCCTTTATCTGATAAGTCATCTGCGAATCTTCTCCCTTTCTGTCAGTTTTCTTGGTTTTGTTGACCATTTCCTTTGCTGTGAAAAAGCTTTTAATCTTGATGAAGTCCCAATAGTTCATTTTTGCCCTTGCTTCCCCTGCCTTTGGAGATGTTTCTAGGAAGAAGTTGCAGCGGCTGAGGTCAAAGAGGTTGCTGCGTGTGTTCTCCTCCAGGATTTTGAAGGATTCCTGTCTAACATTGAAGTCTATCATCCATTCTGAGTCTATTCCTGTGTGTGGTGAAAGAGAATGGTCCAGTATCATTCTTCTGCATGTGGTTGTCCACTGTTCCCAACACCATTTGTTGAAGAGACACTTTTTTCTTTTCTATTTCTTTCTTTCTTTCTTTCTTTCTTTCTTTCTTTCTTTCTTTCTTTCTTTCTTTCTTTCTTTCTTTCTTTCTTTCTTTCTTTCTTTCTATTTTTTTCTGTCTTTTTTCCATTGAATATTCTTTCCTGCTTTGTCAAAGATGTGTTTACCATAGAGTTGGAGGTCCATTTCTGGGCTTTCTATTCTTATTTTATTTTTAATTTTAATTTTATTTTTTAGTGTTCCAAGATCATTGTTCATGGGCTCTCTATTCTGTTCCATTGATCTATATGTCTGTTTATGTGCCAGTACCACACTATCTTGATGATTACAGCTTTATAATAGAGTTTGGAAGTCTGGAATTGTGATTCCACCAACTTTGGTTTTCTTTGTCAACATTTCTCTCATTATTTGTGGTCTTTCCTGCTTCCATATAATTTTAGGATTATTTGTCCATTCTTTGAAATAAATTGATCATATTTTGATAGGGATTTCATTAAATATGTAGATTGCTTTAGGTAGCATAGACATTTTCACAATATTTGTACTACCAATACATTAGCATGGAATTTTTTTTCATTTCTTTGTGTCTTCCTCAATTTTTTCATGAGCATCTTATAATTTTCTGAGTACAGATACTTTGGCTCTTTGGGTAGGTTTGTTACCAGGCATCTTATAGTTTTGCGTGCAATTGCAAATTGGATTGACTCCTTAATTTCTCTTTCTTCTGTCTTGCTGTTTGTGTATAGAAATGCAACTGATTTCTTTTGCATTGATTTTATATCCTGACACTACTAAATTCCCATATGAGTTCTAGCAGTTTTGGAGTGGAGTCTTTTGGGTTTTCCACATAAAGTATAATATCATCTGCAAAGAGTGAGAGTATAACTTCTTTCCAATGTAAATGCCGTTTATTTCTTTTTGTTGTCTGATTGCTGAGGCTAGGACTTCCAAGACTGTGTTGAATAGCAGTGGAGATAGTGGACATCCCTGCCGTGTTCTGGATAATAGGGGAAAATCTCTCAGTTTTTTCTCCATTGAGAATAATATTTGCTGTGGATTTTTCAGAGATGACTTTGATGATATTGAGGAATATACCCTCTATGCCAATACTGTGAAGACTTTTGATCAAGAAAGGACTCTGTACTTTGTCAAATGCTTTAATCAGCATCAACTGAGAGTATCACATTGTTTTGTTCTTTCTTATATTAATGTATGGTATCACACAGATTGAGTTGTGGATTTTGAGCCAAACTTGCAGCCCAGGAATAAATTCCACTTGGTCATGGTGAGTAATCCTTTTAATGTACTGCTAGGTCTTATTGGCTAGTATTTTGGTGAGAAATTTTACATCTGTGTTGGTCAGTGATATTGGTCTGTAATTCTCTTTTTGATGGAGTCTTTGGTTTGGGGAACAATATAATGCTGGCCTCATAAAATGTGTTTGGAATTCTCACTTCCATTTCTATGTTTTGGAATAATTTCAGGAGAATAGGCATTAATTAATCTTTAAATGCTTGGTAGAATTACCCTGGGAAGTTGTCTGGCCTTGTGCTCTTGTTTGTTGGGAGATTTTGGTTGACTGCTTCAGTCTCTTTACAACTTATGGATCTGTTCAGGTTTTCTATTTCTTCCTGGTTCAGTTTTGGCAGTTTATATGTTTCTAGGAGTGCATCCATTTCTTCCAGATTGTCTAATTTGGTGGCACGGAGTTGCTCATAATATGTTCTTAAAATTTTTTGTATTTCTTTGGTGTTGGTTGTGATCTCTCCTCTTCCATTCATGATTTTATTAATTTCGGTTCTTTCTCTTTTCTTTTTGATAAGTCTGGGCAGGGCTTTATCAATCTTATTATTTTTTTCAAAGAAGCAGTTCCTAGTTTCATTGATTTGTTCTACTGTTCTTTTGGTTTCTATTTCATTGATTTTTTCTCTGATCTTTATTATTTCTCTTCTCTTGCTGGGTTAAGTCCTTCTTTGTTGTTTTTTCTCCAGCTCCTTTAGGTGTAGGTTTAAGTTATGTACTTGAGATCTTTCTTGTTTCTTGAGAAAAGCTTATATTGCTATATACTTTCCTCTCAGGACCGCGTTTGCTATGTCCCAAGGATTTTGAACAGTTGTGTTTTCAGTTTCATTTGTTTCCCTTGATTTTTTTTTAAAATCTTCTTTAATTTCCTGGTTAAGCCATTCAGTCTTTATTAAGATGCTCTTTAGCCTCCATGTATTTGAATTCTTTTCAACATTCCTCTTGTGATTGATTTCTAGTTTCATGGCATTGTGGTCTGAAAATATGCAGGGAATGATTCCAATCTTTTGGTGCTGATTGAGACTTGATTCGTTCCAAGGATGGGATCTATTATGGAGAATGTTCCATGTGCACTAGAGAAGAATGTGTATTCTGTTGCTTTAGGTACAAAAGTTCTGAATGCATCTGTGATGTCCACTGGTCCAGTGTGTCATTTAGCGCCTTTATTTTCCTATTGATTTTTTGCTTACGTGATCTGTCCATTTCAGTAAGAGGTTAATTAAAGTCTCCTATTATTATTGTATTACTGTTGGTGTGTCTCTTTGATATTGTTATTAATTGGTTTATATAATTGACTGCTCCCATGTTAGAGGCGTAGATATTTACAATTGTTAGATCTTCTTGTTGGATGGTGCCTTTAAGTATGATATAGTGTCCTTCCTCATCTCTTATTATTGTCTTGGCTTAAAACCTGATATATCTGATATAAGGATTGCCACCTGAGCTTTCTTTTGATGTCTATAAGCTTGGTGAATTGTTTTCCACACCCTCACTTAAAATCTGGAGGTGTCTTTGGTTATAAAATGAGTTTCATGAAGACAGCACATTGATGGGTACTATGTTTTCATCCACTCTCATACTCTGTGTCTTATAATTGGGGCATTCACCCCACTTACATTCAATGTAACTATTGACAGACATGAATTTAGTGCCATTGTATTGCCTATAAGGTGACTATTAACTGTATATTGTCTCTGTTCCTTTTTGGTCTATGTTCCTTTTAGGCTCACTCTTTGTTTAGAGGACCCCTTTGAATATTTGCTGTTGGGCTGGTTTGGTGTTTAGAAATTCTTTTAGTTTTTGTTTGTCCTGGAAGCTTTCTACCTCTCCATCTATTTTCAATGACAGCCTAGCTGGGTATAGTATTCTTGCCTGCATATTTTCCTTGTTTAGTGCTCCAAATATATCATGCCAATCCTTTCTCACGTACCAGGTCTCTGTGCATAGATCTGTTGCCAATCTAACATTTCTGCCTGTGTGTGTTACAGACTTCTTGTCCCAAGCTGCTTTCCGGATTTTCTCTTTGTCACTAAGACTTGTAAGCTTTACTATTAGATGAAGGTTGTAGACCTATTTTTATTGATTTTTAGGAGGGGATCTCTGTGCCTCCTCTATATTGATGCTTATTCTCTTTGACAAATTAGGGAAATTCTCTACAACAGTTGCTCGAATATACCCTCTGTCTTTCTCTTTTATCTTCTGGGATCCCAATTATTCCAATATTTTTGCATCTTATGGTATCACTTATCTTTTGAATCTTCCCCTCATGATCCAGTAGTTGTTTGTCATTCTTTTTCTCTGCTTCTTTATTCTCTGTCATTTGGTCTTCTATATCACTCATTCTCCTCTGCCTCTTTTATCCTTGCAGTAAGACACTTCATTTTTTATTGCATCTCATTAATAGCTTTTTTTTTTTTTTTCAACTTGGTTAGGTTTTAGTTCTTTTATTTCTCCAGAAAGGGATTTTAATCTCCAGAAAGGGATTATTTAATATTTTCCATGCTTCTTTTGAGCCCATCTAGCACCTTGATAATTGTCATTATGAATTCTAGTTCTGACATATTACTAATGTCCATATTGATTTGGTCCCTAGCTGTTTGTACTGCCTCTTGTTCTTTGTGTGTGTGTGTGTGTGTGTGTGTGTGTGTGAGAGAATGAGAGAGAGAGACAGAGAGAGAGACAGAGAGTTTTTCTGCCTTGTCATTTTAACGAGATAAGAATAGATGAATGAGAGGGGCACCTGGGTGGCGCAGTGGTTTAAGGACTCTGCCTTCGGCTCAGGTCATGATCTCAAGGTTGTGGCATCAAGCCCTGCATCAGGCTTTCTGTTCTAAAGGGAGCCTGCTTTCACCCCCCCCACCTGCCTCTCTGCTTACTTGTGATATCTCTCCTCTCTGTCAAATAAATCAATAAATCTCTTAAAAAAAAAGAATGGTAGAATGAGAGACCAAATTAATAAAAGGGTAGCAATGACCCCAGAAAAATCAGGACAGAGCTGAAAACAGTGGTTGAAGAAAAAGAGGAGGAGAAAAAAAGAAGAAGAAGCAGAAGAACAAGAAGGAGAAGAAGAAGAAGAAGAAGAAGAAGAAGAAGAAGAAGAAGAAGAAGAAGAAGAAAAGAGAAAAAGAAAAAATATATATACATATATATTAGACTTGTGATTAGAAGAGAGCCCCACACCGGATTTTGGGTGCATTTTGGCCTTTTAGAAAAACTACCTTCCAAAACTTGAAAGAAAGAAAAATTTATAAAGATGCAAAAATAAGGGAAAGCACTATGAAGGGATGGAATATGAGTATAAAGATGAAAATTAATAAAACGTTCTCAAAAAGGGATGGGTGTTAGTTGAAAAAAGAAAAAAAAAAGGAGGAAAGAATGTGATCAGGCTGGAGAATAGAACCAAGCTGTGTGCTAGATTTAGGGTATATATTGATCTGTTAGAAGAAATTGTATCCCAAAATTTTAAAGAAAAATGAAAACTTATGTGTATAACAAAAATAATGTTAAATACAATGAGGGGATAAAATATGAAAATAACGGTGAAAATTAGAAAAGATTTTTAAAAAGGAATTGATAAGACACTAGTTAAAAAAATGGTTAAAATAAGATGAGGTCCCTGCGTGGCTGTGCGTTAAAGCCTCTGCCTTCAGCTTGGGTGATGATCTCAGGGTACTAAGATCATGCCCTGTGTTGGGCACTCTGCTTGGCAGGGACCTGCTTCTTCCTCTCTCTGCCTGCCTCTCTACCTACTTGTGTTCTCTGTCTCTGTCTCTCTCTCTCTCTCTCTGTCAAATAAATAAATAAATAAAATCTTAAAAATCAAAATAATAAAGAGGAAAAAAATTAAAAATATAATTTAGAAAATTTAACTGAAAGACTAAAGGATCATTGGGAAAAAAGCCTTGAATTTTATGTGTTGCTTTTTCCTAAATCTGGAGTTCTGCAGTTCTCATTGATGTTGAAATTGGTCTTGTCTGGATATTCTCACTGATCTTGTAGAGGAGTATATTGCAGTGATTCTCAAATGCCTTTGCCCTAGACGAATTGCATTGCCTTTGCCAGGGGTCGGGCCAAGCAATCTGCTCAGGTTCACTATTGGGAGCTTTTGTTCCCTGAAAGTTTCTGTTCAGCTTTGGAGGATGGGAATGAAAATGGTTTCCTCCCAATCTCCGGCCCCATAGGAATCAAGCACTCAGTACCCCACTCCTCAGTGCACCCTAGGGGAAAAGCTGTCATCCATCCCACCTAGCTGGTCTCCAGCCGCACTCTGAGCTCAGCTGGCCTGTGACAGAGTGTTTCTATATCTGGTGCACAGTCCCATTTGGAGTCTCCAAACCCAGCAGATCCCTGCAGTGTACTCTCACACCTCACTTCCCATAGGAGGAAGGATGGGGTCTCTCTGGCTCTAGCACTTGCGTGGTTCCTGCTCAAAGGACAGCGGCCCAACTGTGCCTCGGATTATGGTTAAAGATGATCCTGAACTGATAGCTCACTTCTCTGCTCAGTCTCTACAGCCAGTGTCCCTGCTCTGATACCTGGGAGCTCTGCCACCCTCAGAAACCCCCAGTCTTTTTGCAACCCCACAGGTCCTGAAACCACACTGTCCCCATGAGGGCTAAACCCCTCTTAGCCTCTGGAGCATGTCCCTCAGTGGAGAAGACTTCTAAAAGTTCCAATTTTGTGCTCTGCTTCTCTGCTGTTTGCCAGGACTGCCCCCTGCCAATGTGGTCTCTCTTCCTGTTGCTTTGGATTCACTTTTCCACACATGATACATTCTGAAATGTGGTCGATTTACTGCTCCCAGAAATGCTGTTCTTCTCTTTTATCTCCTGTTGAGCTTGTAGGTGTTTAGAATGGTTGGATAACTATCTAGCTGAACTTCTGGGATCTGATACTATTTCAGCCTCCTACTCCTCCGCCATCTTCTTCCTCCCTAGATTCCACCTTTTAAAAATCTCTCTTGTTCAATTAAAGGTGATAATTTTCCTCTATACATTTATTTATTGTTGAATTAACATCAGCATGAGAAATAATTAAGCAAACTCGACTATTTAAGATAGTAGAAGTATGATATATAAATATATATTATATTCAAATTGTTTGTATTTTTTAATCTGCAAATTGCCATTTAAGAAATAAGTGTTACTAGACTAATCACATTTAAAAAAATAAAGAGATCTGTAAGGATTGACAACACAGAAGTACTGTTTAGGATAGAGGTGTAATCTTTTCTAAGAAGCCTTACTTGATTTCAATCTTAGACTTAATACTTAAATTGTATTTGAATTTTCATTGTACTATACACATGCATTATCATTTTTTACTGATAATGTATGTTTAATAATGGTTTACTGTACTTGAACTCCTTGATAAGAGTTCATTTTATTTTGTATTCCATCAGTTTAATCCAGGACTTGTAAATTTCTATGTATTTGATTAAAATTTTAAATAAATAGGTAAAATCACTAAATGTTATATATATACAAATATATGTATATATATAAATAGTATATGTAATATACTATATATATATTGGAGGGGGCCAGGGGTGGGCGAGCCTGGTTGTGTGTATTGAGAAGGGCATGTATTGCATGGAGCACTGTCTGTGGTGCATGAACAATCAATCTTTTAACACTGAAAAAATAAAATAAACACATTTGGGGAAAAATATATATATTTTATTGTTTCAATGTTTGTTTGTTTTTCTATTTACTGAAAGAGACCTTTAATAATTAAACATCCTCTGCCCCCAGGAAATGTAGAGCTAGATGTATTGGTGCTTTAACAAATTTGAATTACTCTGTTTTTACTGTTATTATCTTCATGTATAAATCTTGAGGTATTGTGTATGTGGATGTATATTTTCTGGCTGTACTGTGATTTCCTCACAGAGAAATCTTGATTTCATTCATTACTGTTTCTTACCAAATAGAGTGCCTAGCAGATGTCAAATAAATTTAAATTGAAAAAACAAAGAGAGAAAATTATGGAGATATATTTTCTTTCTTACTATTTTATTTTCCTCCAACTGTTTCTACTCAGATTGAAATATCCCAGGTGGGTCTAATGAAGATAGAGAGGTAGGTGGCACAGTATATTCTGTCTAGGAAGTAATCTGTGGCAGCCTTGCATATTCAACCTATTTGCCTGGTCAGTCTCCTAGACAGTCTCCTGGAAGCCCACAAAGAAGAGATTGCCAGATTAACAGATATATGGAAATATAAGATAAAAATGTATACTTATGATAATATATAATGTATTGTACATCAAACTTTCTGAAATATTTATTTTCTAATGTGCATACAAGGTGAAAATTCAATAAACGTGTCAATATTTTAATCGTCCAGACCCTCATAGCATGACCTCCTCTCCAACAAAATGACATATGACACAATACACAAATATATTTTTGGGAGGCATAAAACAAATGCCATTAAGTAGTTACATTATTTTATATTTACGTTATTCAAAAATCTAAGCTGAATTCTCTTGGTTCAAGAAAGAGTATTTTCCTGATGACAGCTTCATATTACTTTTTTAATATAAATGTATATTGGGGATATCAAAAGCAATTTATTCATTTATCATTTGTTTGTTTGTTTAAGAATTGATATATTTATTTGACAGAGAGAGACAAGCGAGAGAGAGAACACAAGCAGGGGCAGTGAGAGAGGGAGAAGCAGACTTCTCGCTGAACAGGGAGCCAGATTCAGGCCTTGATCCTAGGACCCTGGAAACATGACCTAGCTGAAGGGAGACACTTAAGTCACCCAGGTGCCCCATACTTTTTCAACATTACATTGTGAATTAATTTTGAAATTGATGTCTTCAGAGTTCTCTTTCTACAATCTGCTTTTAAAACAGTGCCCACACTTCATCTGATCTTTCCCCAAACAGGATCCATATACTAGTGTGTTAACTCCAGTGATGTGGTCACAGATAATCATCACTATGAGTCATGGATGTTAGTCTCAGTAAGATATTTATGTGTTTCCTCTGCCCTCTAGGCCTATCTCTGTGATTTTATTTTTGGGACCCTGGGAGAGAGAGAGTTGTATCTCTTATATGCATCTGTAAGTGGCAGAGATTATTACATAATATCAAAAATGCCTTGGGAGTTTTCAATGTCACACATGTAGTCAATGTCTGTTGAGAGACATTATATGATTTCTCATTCTGTGCTGAGTAGGATTAATGCTATGCAGATCTGATATTTTTCTCTAAATTTCAGGCATTGCCTAATAGTTTATATTAAATACATGGCATCTTCAGCACAATCATCTCCAGACCTACTCTGAAGATATGCACTACTTTCTGTTTAGGAAAAACATATTCTATTAACTGAGAAACTTTCCTTCCCGGAATCAAAATCCACCTGATACATCAGTGACATGAAATAATCCATATATATTTTTAGTTGTTAAACTAAATTTGCCAACCTTTCCCCATAGTACAAAAGAAGAAAAAGAAAGAAAAGGAAAAAAAAAGAAAAAATATGGCTTTTTCTTCTCTCTGGATAGTACTGAAGCATTCATAAATTTGAAGTTATTAACTACTTCAATCTCTATTTATAAATTCCATAAATAAATACTTGATACACACTGGGTGAAATGAAACACCCACCCTTATGGAGTCCTGAAACACTGGGATGTTTCTCTTAAAGAAAGTTCTTATTTTATATTCAGTAGCATTGTGCTAAGTCTTAGTGGTCCATATGATGCAACATGACCCTGTAGTTTGGATTATCAGAGAGGCTAATGAAAACTCAGTGACTATAATATTTTCAGGTTTGGGGGTTAATAAATTTTAAGTTTTGTGTTCTTTACTAATATATTCACTCATATTCTAAGAACTAGAGATGTAGAAGAAAGATTGAAAGAGGTTCCTGCTCCCATATTATCTCTATATCCCCACGGGAGAGAAAGGAAACACATTCTATATTGGATGGTGGCAAGTACTTTGGGGAAAGACAACACAAGGAAGGAGATAGGTTAGGGTTCTGGGGAGGATTATATTAAGGGCAGATCACTCTTCCAAACCTTATTTGAGAGCAACATCCTGCAGACACATTTCACTTTCTTGAATGTCTTAGGTGAAACCCTTTGGGAGCCCAAAAGCCAATATAAATGCTAATCATGCATCTCTACATGATTTATTTAGTTAGTTATATATGTGTCTTTTGAATATAATTAGTACTATTTTAGGCAGAGATAATTCATGTCTTATCCTCATAGTCTAGCATAATGACTTCCACATTGTCTATACTCAATAAAATGTTTCCTGAAAGAAAAAAAGTGAATTTATTTGTCACTGCTAAGAGAAGATAGGAATGATTCCAGGGGAATTTCATGGAGTTGGGCTAAATTATATTAGCAAACTCTTCCAAAGAAGTGTAATTATCAGAGTGACAATATCATATCTCCAGTTTAGAGCATTTTAATGAATTAATTCATAAGAAATTTTTGATAATAAAGAAATTATGGAAGACAGGGTGCCTAGCTGCCTCAGTCCTTGGAGGCTGCAACTGTTGATCTTGGGGTTGAGAGTTCAAGCTCCATGTTTGCTAAGCGATTCCTTAAAACTAAACTAAAATAAATTATGGAGGGCATGAAACAAGCCATTAATAATAAAGGTGAAGTAAATTGAAAGCATTCTGGAAATTGTGAAAAAGTTATTCAAGAATAATTGGATGTGGGGGAACATAAAATAATTAATGACATAAATGATGAGGTGTCATGCATCTGAAAGATTCAGGAAATTATCCTGTACCTAACCTTTATTTTTTTAATCTGTAAATATTTATTTTTATTTACTTTATATATTTTTTTATTTTTCCCCAAATACGTTTAATTTATTTTTTTAAGTGTTACAATATAAATGTTCATGCACCATACCCATGTTCCATGCAAAACGTTCCCTCCTCAATACCCACCACCAGGCTTGCCGAACCCCCAAAGCCCTCAGTTTGTTGCTCAGAGTTCACAGTCTCTCATGGTTCATTGCCCCATCCAATTTCCCCCATTCACCCTTCCTTTACCTCTCACAATGGCCTCCATGTTTTTCCTTATACTCCACACAAAAGTGAGACCATAAGATAATTGACTTCCTCTTCTTGGCTTATTTCACTCTGCATAATCACTTCCAGTCTGTCCATGTTGATACAAAAGTTGGGTATTCATCTTTTCTGAAGGAGACATAATATTCCATTGTATAGATGCACCACAACTTCCTTATTGACTCATCTGTTGTAAGGCATCTTGGTTCATTCCACAATTTGGTGATTGTGGTTCTTGCTGCAATGAACATTTGGGTATATGAGGCCCTTCTTTATACTGCAGCTGCTTCTTTGGGGTAAATACCAGGAGTGCAATTTTGGGGTCATATGGTACCTCTATTTTTAATTTCATGAGGAATCTCCACACTGTATTCCAAAGTGGCTGGATTAACTTCATTCCCACCAAGAGTGGAAGATGGTTCCCTATTCTCCAGATCCTCTTCAACATTTGTTGCTAAATATCTTGTTGATATTGGCCATTCTAACTGGTATAAGGTGATATCTCGGTGTGGTTTTGATTTGAATCTCCCTGATGGCTAAAGATAATAAACATTGAGAACATAGGCAGTAACCTCTATGACATTAGCCACAGCAA
>CM052809.1:2640536-2670792 GCA_028533885.1 Nasua narica | reverse complement strand
CAAAGGCAAAGGAAACAAAAGCAAAAATGAACTTTTGGGACTTCATCAAGATTAAAAGCTTCTGCACAGCAAAGGAATCAGTCAACAAAACAAACAGGCAACCCACAGAATGGGAGAAGATATTCACAAATGGCACTACAGACAAAGGTCTGATATCTAAGATCTATAAAGAACTCCTCAAACTCAACACTCACAAAACAGATAATCACATCAAAAAATGGGCAGAAGACATGAACAGACACTTCTCCAAAGAAGACATACAAATGGCTAACAGACACATGAAAAAATGTTCATCTTCTTTAGCCATCAGAGAGATTCAAATCAAAACCACACTGAGATACCACCTTACAACAGTTAGAATGGCCAAAATCAATAAGACAGTAAACAACAAATGCTGGAGAGGATGTGGAGAAAGGGGAACCCTCCTCCACTGTTGGTGGGGATGCAAGTTGGTGAAGCCACTTTGGAAAACAGTATAGAGATTCCTCAGGAAATTAAATATACAACTACCCTATGACCCTGCAATTGTGCTACTCGGTCTTTACCCCAAAGAAGCAGATGCAGTACAAAGAAGGGCCACATGTACCCCAATGTTCATAGCTGCAATGGCCACAATAGCCAAACTGTAGAAAGACCCAAAATGCCCTCCAACAGATGAATGGATAAGGAAGATGTGGTCCATCTATACAATGGAATATTAGGCCTCCATCAGAAAGATTGAATATCCAACTTTTGTATCAACATGGACAGGACTAGAAAAGATTATGCGGAGTGAAATAAGTCAAGTGGAGAGAGTCAATTATCTTATGGTCTCACGTGTGGAGCATAAAGAAAATCATGGAGGGCATCATGAGAAGGAAGGGAAGGGTGAATGGGGGGAAATTGGAGGGGGTGATGAACCAGGAGACACTGTGGACTCTGAGCCACAAACTGAGGGTTTTGGAGGGGAGGGGGTGGAGGGGTGGGCGAGCCTGGTGGTGGGTATTGATAAGGGCACGTATTGCATGGAGCACTGGGTGTGGTGCATGAATAATCAATCTTATAACACTGAAAAATTAAAAGAAACATATTTGGGGAGAAATAAAAGATAAACATTCGTTCATGTGTCTGTTAGCCATTTGTATGTCTTCTTTGGAAAGGTGTCTGTTCATGCTTTCTGCCCATTTTTTGAAGTGATTATCTGTTTTATGAGTGTGGAGTTTGAGAAGTACTTTATAGATCTTAGATATCAGACCTTTGTCTATAGTGTCATTTGTGAATATCTTCTCCCATTCTGTGGGTTGCCTGTTTGCTTTGTGGACTGTTTCCTTTGCTGTGCAAAAGCTTTTTATTGTAATGAAGTCCCAAAACTTCACTTTCACTTTTGTTTCCTCTGCCTATGGAAACATGTACTGAAAGAAGTTGTAGCTGATGTCAAAGAGATTACTTCCTATCTTCTCCTCTAGGATTTTGATAGATTCCTGCCTCACGTTGAGGGCTTTTATCCATTTTGAGTTTATCTCCATGTATGATGTAACAGAATGGTCAAGTTTCTTTCTTCTATATATAGCTGTCCAATTTTCACAACACCATTTATTGAAAAGACTGTCTTTTTTCCACTGGATATTTCTTCCTGCTTAATCAAAGTTTATTTGACCATAGAACGCGGGTCCTTATCCAGTCTCTATATTCTGTTCCACTGGTCAATGTGTTGGGTTTTGTGCCAGTACCATGTGCTTCTGGTGATCACTGTTCTGTAGTAAAGCTTGAAATCAGCAATGTGATGCCCCCAGCTTTGTTCAAATGTTCAACATTTTCTTTGCATTTCGGGTCTTTTCTGGTTCCATACAAATTTTGGGATTGCTTCATGCAGCCCTTTGAAAAAAAAAAAAAAAACCATTGTAATTTTGATCGAGATGGCATTGTTCTGGGTGTAGATTGCTCTGGGCAGTATAGACTTTTTAACAATGTTTATTCTTCTGATCAATTAGCATGGAATACTTTTCCACCTTTTTGTGTCTTCTTTAATTTCTTTCATGAGTGTTCTGTACTTCCTTGAGTAAAGATCATTTACCTCTTTGAGTAGGTTTTTTGCCAGGGGATCTTATGGTTCTTGGTGTTATAGTAAATGGAATCCATTCTCTAATTTCCCTTTCCATATTTTCATTGATATTGTATAGGAAAACAAGGGATTTCTGTGCAGTTATTTTGTATCCTGCCACATTACTGAATTGCTATGTGAATTCTAGTAGTTTGGTGGTCGAGTCTTTTGGGTTTTCCATATAAAGTATGAGGTCATCTGCAAAAAGAGAGTTGAGTTCTTCATTGCCAATTTGAAAAACTTTTATTTTTTTTTTATTGCTGACACTATGACTTCTAGTACAATGTTGAATAAGAGTGGTGAGAGTGTGCATCATTATCATGTTCTTGATCTCAAACGGAAGGCTGTCAGGTTTCCCCAATGAGAGCGATATTTGCTGTGGGCTTTTCATAGATAGATTTTTATGATGTTGAGGAATGTTCCATTTATTCTTATACTTCGAAGTGTTTTCATCGGGAATGGATGCTGAATTTTGTCAAATGCTTTTTCTGCATCAATTAAGAGGACCATGCGGTTCTTCTCTCTTTTGTTGATTTGTTCTAACACATGGATTGATTTCTGAATGTTGAACCAAACTTGCATGCCAGGGATAAATCCCACCTGATCATGATGAATAATCTTTTAAATGTGCTGTTGGATCCTATTAACTAGGATCTTGTTGAGAATCTTGACATCCCTATTCATCAGGATATTGGTCTGAAAATCTCCTTTTTAATGGGGTCTTTGTCTAGTTTGGGGATCACGGTAATGCTGGCTTCATACAGCCTGGAAGTTTTCCTTCTGTTTTTATTTTTTGAAACAGTTTCAGGAGAATAGGTATTATTTCTTCTTTGAATGTTAGGTAGAGTTCCCTAGGGAATCCGTCAGGTACTGGACTCTTGTTTTGGGGAGGTTTTTGATCACTACTTCAATCTCATTACTAGATATTGGTCTATTTAGGTTGTCAATTTCTTCCTGTTTCTGCCTTGGAAGATTATGGGTTTCCAGGAATGCTTCCATTTCTTCTAGTTTGTTTAGCTTATTGGCATATAACTGTTGATAATAATTTTTGATGATTGTTTCTATTTCCTTTGGATTAGTCGTGATCTCTCCCCTTTCACTCATAATTTGGTTAATTAGAGTCCTCTCACATTTCTTCTGGATTAGTTTGACCATTGGCTTATCGATATTATTTATTCTTTCAAAAAACCAACTTCTGGATTCATTGATGCTTTCTATTGTTTTTTAGTTTCTAACTTGTTGATCTTTGCTCTAATATTGATTATTTCCCTTCTCGTGCATGGGGTTGGCTTGATTTGTTGTTGATTTTCCAGTTCTATAAGGTTTAAAAAGAGAGCTGGTGTATTTGGAATTAATCAATTTATTTTGAGTGAGACTTGGATGGGTGTGTATTTGTCCCTGAGGACTGCCTTTGCTGTATCCATAGGTTTTGGATCAAAGTTTTTTCATTCTCATTGGTTTCTATGAATTGTGTAAGTTCATCTGTGATTTCCTGGTTGATCCCAGCATTCTTGAGCAGGTTGGTCATTAACTGCCAAGTGTTTGAATTCCTTCCTAACTTTTTTCTGGAGTTGTGTTACAGTTTCATAGTGTTGTGATCTGAGAATATGCAGGGAATCATCTCAATCTTTTGGTATCTTTTGATTTCTGATTTTTGACGCAGTATGTTGTCTATTCTGGATTAAGTTCCATGTGCGCTCGAGAAGAATGATTATTTTGTTGTTTTAGGGTGGAATGTTCTGTATAAATCTATGAGGTTCATTTGGTCCGATATTTTATGAAAGGCTTTCTTTCTTTATTGATTTTCTGTTTAGATGATCTGTCAGGTACTGAGAGTGATGTGTTAAGATCTCCTACTGTTAATGTATGCACATCGATATGACTATTTTGATTAAAAGTTGGCTTATGTAGTTGGCTGCTCCTTTATTGGGGGCAGAAATGTTTACAATTGTTAGATCTTCTTGGAGGATAGACCATTTAAGAATTATGTAGTGTCCTTCTGTATATCTGACTACAGTCTTTAGCTTAAAATCTAATTTATCTGATATGAGAATCACTACCCCAGCTCTCTTTTGAGGTCCGTTTTCATGAAAGATTGTTCTCCATCCTTTCATGTTCATTCTAGATGTATGTTTTGGTTCCAAATATGTCTCTTGTAGACAGCCTACGGAAGGGTGGTGTCGTTTTATCCATTCTGCAACCCTGTGCTATTTTAGAGGAGCATTTAGGCCACTATTAGTGTGATTATTGAAAGATAAATGTTTAATGACATCATGTTGCTTGTGTACTCCTTGTTTCTATTGATTGTAAACTTCTGTTCTGAGTCACTCATGATTTCTTTCTACTTTTATTAAACTCCTTTTAATACTTCCTGGAGTTCCAGCTTTGTGGTCATTTATTCTATTAATCCTTGCCATTCTTGGAATCTCTTTATCTCTCCATCCATTTTGAATGTTAGCCATATAGGATGAGTTTTTCTTGTTTGCATGTCCTTCTCATTTAGTGTCCTGAATATATCATTCCAGCCCTTGGCTCCATCCAAGCCATTCTGGCTTGCCAGGTTTCTGTGGACAGGTCTGAAGTTTTCCAATGAGTCTTCCTCTGTATGTAAGGAACCTCTTCCCCCTAGCAGCCCTCAGGACCTCTTGTCTAAAATTATAATTTGAAAATTATTCAATTATGTGTCTGTGTGTCTTTCTAGACTCATTAATCTTCTCATGTGTCCTTTTGCCTCTAGGACACTAACACTTGTTTCATTCCGCAGATTGGGGAGATTTTTAATCAGAATTTGGTCAGCTTTATCCTCTAGTCTTCTGTCATTCTCTACCCATGCTGGAATTCCTATAATTCTGACGTTGGAATGTTTTATGGCATCATTTATTTCCCTATGTCTCTTTTCATGATTCCTGAGCATTTTGCTCTAACTCTCCTCCTCACGTTTCTTCTCAACAATTGTAACCTCTAGATCAATTATTCTATCCTCTGTCTCCATAACTCTTATTTACATTGGATTGAATCTCACTGATAGCATTTTTAACATCTGCTATACTGGTTCTCATTTCTGCCCTTAGAGATTAAATATTGTCATTAATGTTTTCTTCATTCTAGCCATTACCTGGATAATTGTTGCCCTGAATTCCCTGTCCATCATACTGTTTATGTCTATGTCCTAGAGTTTGAGGGAGAGGATGCAGTCTCTGGGTTTTTCCTCTGTCGGGTGTTCCTCCTCCTAGTCATTTTAATGAGAAGTGGATGAGAGGGTGTATAGCTGGATTTATTGCCCACAATCGAGGCAGGGTGCACCCTGGAAGGCTTTGGAGCAATTGGGATTCACCACGAGAAAGAAATAATAAGAATAATAAAAGATAGAGAGAAAGAGAATAAGAAGAGATCCCAGCTAAACTGGGCCCCCCAAATAAGATTTGTAAGGTATGTAATCCAACACAAACAAACATACAAACCAACAAAAGTAAATGACAAGAAATAAAAGAACCTAATCAAAATGAACCCCAAGAATAAGATTTATGTAATACCAGAACAAAGGCAAATACATATTAACCATGACAGATGGATAGGATGGGAGGTTGGTTATAACTCCTTGCAGGTAAGGAAGGTTATTTCAGGTCTTCCTTGGTTCATTGTGGTATTAAGCCTCTAATTGTAATGTCAAGTAGTTTGAAAAGAAATTAAAAAGAAAACCAAGTAATGTGAAAACAAGTGAATAAAAAAAGTAAAAAGAAAATATGAAAGAAAAAAAGACTTGTATCTATGAGAGATACACAGGTTTGGGCATATTATCAGGAGCTTAATATATTGATTTCCTCTGATGTTGGGGATTTAAAATTTTATGGGGACCCTGTAGTTACTGTTCTTTTGTTTTTTGACTTGTCTTCTGAGGGAGGGGCCTGCTGCCTTGTTTTCCAGTCAATCTTGCTTGAATTGAGTCACCCTGCCCCCCAGTCAGGGGGCCAAGCTCTGTGGAAACCGGTTTCTCAGTCTTTCGCACTCTGAAGGCTTTTGGCCTTTTGTAGTTTTTTCACATTTTTGGAGAGTCCAATCAAGGAATCTGCCCCATGTACCCAGACCTCTGCATTACATAAAAGCCTCAGTCTGCTCCCCTCTGGGTGGTCCACAACACACACTCCCCTCTGCAAAATTCTGCTCACACCACAACCTATCAGAGGTGCTGTGGACCCCCAGCCACATTACAATGACTCTTTGAGTGCTCTCCGGGCTCCAGACTCATGCAGGGTGTGCTTAGATTCCTGTAGGAGATTAGGCGACCTGTCTGTGTTCTTTCTGGGCCGGTGGGAACAACCAGACACTGCCATAGGCCACGGATGTCCTAGATTTGGGGGTACACAGCCTAGAGAATGGTGTACACAGGGAAAAGCTGCAGGATCCTGGACCACACCAGACTCTCTCAGGCACTTGCAATAGTGCGTGGCCCCCAAGTTGGTGTGAGGAGTGGAAAGCTGCACTTTTGTGATCCAAGGACTGGACTCCCCTGCCAGTCTCTCTTTGAGGTGACTGGTGTCCTTCCTGGGAATGTGGGCCCAGGCCCGTGCCCAGGACCACCCCCTTCCACTAGTTGCTCCTCAGAACCTTTTGCTCTTTTTAAGTGTTTTTAACCAGACTCTAAGTTAATGCTGGTCCCCAACCACCGGCACTTTCCTTTGGATTGCTTCTGGTGGCTCCCTCCCCATTTTGTTTATCCTCCAATATGGATTCCAGTGTTCCCACTTTGCTTTACCTCTCCACTGCTATCTTCTGCTTGGGTAGTCATCAGAAGGGAAAAATCTTGCTCCTCAGGCTGATTTCATGGGTGTTCAGCTTGTTCTCTTACATCACCTTTAGATAAAGACCTTTCTTTAAAAATTTATTCAGCCATCAGTTAGGATGAATACCCAACTTTTGCATCAACAGGATTGGGACTGGATGAGATTATGTTAAGTGAAATAAGTCAAACAGAGAAAGTCAATTATCATGTGGTTTCACTTTTGTTGTTTGTTTGTTTGTTTGTTTGTTTGGAACGTAAGGAATAGCATGGAGGACATTAAGAGAAGGGAAAAATAAAGGGGGAGATATCAGAGCAGTAGAACAACCATGAGAGATTATGGACTCCAGGATACAAACGGAGAGTTTTAGAAGGGAAGGGGCTTGGGGGAAATGAGTAACCCTGGTGATAAGTATGAAGGAAGGCACGGATTGCATGGAGCACTGGGTGTTATATGCAAGCAATGAACCATGGAACACTACATCAAAAACTAATGATGTATTGTATGATGACTAACATACCACAGTAATATATCTGTATATATGTATATAAATACTAAAAAATTGTATGCCAATTTTTTTTCCTTGTCAAAGATTTTACTTACCACCCAACCTAATTTACAGAGATGTGATACATGGACTCCAGGTAAAGGTAGGTGGACTTATTTTGGTAAAGAAATTAAAAGTTTTTGATATAAATTTTAAATGATTTTATTGATCTTGCAATAAGTGCCAGCCAAATAGATACGTTTTTAAAGATAATATTAAAAAACAGTATATTGTATTATAATTTACATCAGAAAATACTGTAGATTTTTAATATACAAAACTTAATGGATTTCATACACCTATGAAACAGTTATCACAGTAAATTTCACTGACTATGAATCATATCCCAAAATTCCAACATCTTATTTTTTGTTTAAACTCAATTAACCAACATATAGATCATATTTAGATCAGATGTAGAGTTCAGTAATTCATTAGTTGCATATAACACCCAGTGTTCATCATATCACATGCCCTCCTTAATGCCCACCACACAGTTATCCCAATTCCCCACCCACCACCCCTCCAGCCAACCTGTTTCTTTCTGATACTCATGGCTTGTCTCCCTCTCTTATTTCTTCCCATTCCATTTTTCCCTTCCTTCCTTTAAGATAGTCTACACTGTTTCTTATATTCCTAATATGAGTGAAACCATATGATTGTCTTTTTTTGACTGACTTATTTCACTTAGCCCAATACCCTCTAGTTCCATCCATGTCAATGTAATGGGTAAGTATTCATCATTTCTGATGCCTGAGTAATATTCCATTGTACATATGAACTACATCTTCTCTATCCATTCTTCTGTGAAAGGATATTGCAGCTCTTTCCACAATTTGGATATTGTGGACATTGCTGCTATGAACATTGGGATGCAGGTGCCTCTTAGTTTTGCTATATCTGTATCTTTGGGTAAATACCTTGTAGTGCAAATGCTGGGTCATAAGGTAGTTTTATTTTCAACTTCTTGAGCAACTTCCATATTGTTTTCCAAAGTGGCTGTACTAGCTTAAATTCTCATCAGCAGTGTAATAGGGTACCCCTTTCCTACATCTTTGCCAATATTTGTTGTTTCTTGACTTGTTAATTTTAGTTATTCTGTCTGGAGTGAAATGTGTATTTCTTTTTTTGGTGTAAAAGCTTAAAATACAAATGGCACAGATTTACTGTTATTTTGTCAGTTTTATAGATATGTAAATGAAAAATTATATCAAAATTCTTTTTTAAGATTTTATTTATTTATCTGACAGAGACAAGTAGGTAGAGGCAGGTGGGGGGGGCGGGAAGCAGGCTCCCTGCCGAGCAGAAAGCCCAATGTGGGGCTTGATCCCAGGACCCTGGGATCATGACCTGAGCCGAAGGCAAAGGCTTTAACCTACTGAGCCACCCAGGCGACCCCAAAATTCTGATTAATAAGTAATTAACAGAGTCAAATACATAATAAAATTTTTTCCTTAAAATTCCTCTGTAAACTCTAAGTATCAAACAGACATAAGAGCAAGCAGGAGATCCTCAAGGCAGTGTTCTTGGACATTTTACATTAAAGTGTATACTTCAGGAATTGCATAATATCTAAAGTCAATTAATGACAAATATATAGAACAATAAATGTGTATAGCAACATTTATAGGAGCAATGTGCACAATAGCGAAACTATGGAAATATCCCAGTTGTCCATTGAAAGATTAATGGGTAAAGAAGATGTGGTATTTTTATACAATAGAGTAATTCTCAGTCATGACAAATGAAATCTTACCATTTAAAAAGATTTGGATGGACCAAAAGGTTATTATGCTAAGTGAAATAATTCAGTCAATAAAAGAAAATTATATAATTTCATTCATATGTGGAATTTAAGAAACAAGACAGAAGATCATGTGGGAAAGGAGGGAAGAATAAAATAAGACAAAATCAGATGAGGCAAACCTTAAGTGACTGTTAACCATAGGGGGGAAACAAAGGGATGCTGGAGGCGATGAGGTTCGAAAGTGGGTTAAATGGGCAACGGCCATTAAGGAGGGGATATGATGGATTGAGCAACTGATATTATATGCAACTCATGAATTACTAAACTCTACCAATGAAACTAGTAATAAACTATATATTAATTAATTAAATTTAAATTAAAAAATTCTGAAAGAATTCCCTAATCTATAAATGTATTTATTTATTTTTTAATTAGGTGGTATTTTATCTTTATTTTTTCTTTTTTTGTTTTTTCCCAAATACGTTTATTTTACTTTTTCAGTGTTATAAAGTTGATTGTTCATGCACCACACCCAGTGCTCATTGCAAAATGGGCCCTTCTAAATACCCACAAACTGGCTGGCCCAACACACCACCCCTACCCCTCCAAAACCCTCAGTTTGTTGTTCTGAGTCCACAGTCTCTCCTGGTTCATCGCCAAATCACATTTCCCCCCATTCACCCTTCCCTTCCTTCTCACAATGTCCTCTGTGATTTTCTTTATATTCCACACATAAGTGAGACCACAAAAAAATGACTCTGCTTGAATTATTTCACACAACAATGTCTTCTAGTCCCACCCATGTTGATATAAAAATTGGATATTAAACCTTTCTGATGGAGGCATAATATTCCATTGTATAGATGTACCACATCTTCCAGATCCACTCATCTGTTGAAGGGCATTTGGGTTCTTTCCACAGTTTGGTGATTGTGGCCATTGCTGCTATGAACATTGGGGTACATGTGGCCCTTCTTTGTACTACATCTGCTTCTTTGGGGTAAAAAAAAAACAGAAGTGTAATTGGGGTCATAGTGTAGCTCTATTTTTTATTTTCTTGAGGAATCTCCATACTGTTTTCCAAAGTGGCTCCACCAACTTGCATTCCCAACAACAGTGGAGGAGGGTTCCCCTTTCTCCACATCCTCTGCAGCATATGTTATTTACTGTCTTGTTGATTTTGACCATTCTAATTTGTGTAAATTGGTATCTCAGGGTGGTTTCGATTTTAATCTCTCTGATGGCTAAAGATGAGGAACATTTTTTCAAGTGTCTTGTTAGCCATTTGTATGTCTTCTTTGGAGAATTGTCTGTTCATGTCTTTTGCCCATTCATTGATGTGATTATCTCTTTTGTGAGTGTTGAGTTTGAGGAGTTCTTTATAGATGTTAAGTATCAGCCCTTTGTCTGTAGTGTCATTTGTGAATATCTTCTCCCATTGTGTAGGTTTTATGTTTGCTTTGTTAACTGTTTCCTTCGCTGTACAGAAGCTTTTAATCTTCATGAAGTCCCAAAAGTTCGTTCTCAGTTTTGTTTCCTTTGCCTTTGGAGATATGTCTGAAAGAAATTGCTGTGGCTGATGTCGAAGAGGTTAGTGCCTATGTTCTTCTCTAGGATTTTGATAGATTCCTGCCTCATGTTGAGCTTTTTTATCCAATTCAAGTTTATCTTCGTGAATGGTGTAAGAGATTGGTCAAGTTTCATTCTTCTACATATAGCTGTCCAATTTTCCCAGCATTATTTATTGAAGAGACTGTCTTTTTTCCACTGGATATTTTTCCTGTTTTGTCCAAGATTATTTGACCACAGAGATGTGGGTCCGTGTCTGGGGTCCTCTGTTTCACTCATCTATGTGTCTGTATCAGTGCCAGAACCATGCTGTCTTGGTGGTCACTGCTTTGTATTAAAGCTTGAAATCAGGCAAAAGATGCCCCCAGCTTTGTTTTTCTGTTACAAAATTGCCATAGCAATCCAGGGCCTTTTCTGGTTCCTTTGGGATTAAAAGGATTGCTTGTTCCAGCCCTTAAAAAAAAAAAAGTTGGAATTTTGATCAGGATGGTATTGAAAGTATAAACTGCTCTGGGCAGTATAGACGTTTGAACAATGTTTATTCTTCCGATCCATGAACATGGAATGCTTTCCACCTTTTTGTGTCTTCTTCAATTTCTTTCATGAGCGTTCTGTTGTTCCATGAGTACAGATCCTTTATCTCTTTGCTTAGGTTACTCCCAGGTATCTTATGGTTCTTGGTGCTATAGTAAATGGAATCAATTCTCTAATTTCCCTTTCTATATGTTCATTGTTAGTGTATAGGAAAACAACTGATTAACGTGCATTGATTTGGTATCCTGCCACAGTACTGAATTGAAGTATGAGTTCTAGTAGTTTGGGGGTGGGGTTTTCTGGGCTTTCCATATAAAGTATCATGTCATTTGTGAAGAGAGAGTTTGACTTCTTCATTGCCAGTTTGAGCACCTTTTATTTCTTTTTGTTATCTGATTGCTGTCACTAGGACTTCTAGTACTATTTTGAAGAGTGGTGAGGGTGGGCATCTTTGACGTCTTCCTGATCTCAAAGGAAAGGCTGTCATATTTTCCCTGTTGAGAATGATATTTGCTGTGGGCTTTTCATAGATAGATATTATGATGTTGAGGAATGTTCCTTCTATCCCTAGACTTTGAAGAGTTTTATTCAGGAACAGATGCTTAAATTTGTCAAATGCTTTTTCTGCCTTCATTGATAGGACCGTGTGGTTCCTGTCTCTACTCATTGATTTGTTCTAGCACATGGATTGATTCGCGAATGTTGAACCACTCTTGCATCCCAGGGATCAATCCCACCTGGTCATGATGAATTAGTTTTTGAATGTGCTGTTGGATCCTATGAGCTAGGATCTTGTTGAGAATCATGGAATAAATATTCATTAGGGATTTTGCTCTGAAATTATCCTTTTGGATGTTTTCTATGGCTGGTTTGGATATCAGAGTAATGGTGGATTCATAGAAAATGCCTGGAAATTTAACTCCTATTTATATTTTTTGAAACAGTTTCTTCCTTGAATGTTGGGTAGAATTCCCCATGGAATCTGTCAGGTCCTGGACTCTTGTTTTTTGGGAGATTTTTGATCACTGCTTCAACCTCATTACTAGATATTAGTCTATTCAGAATGTTCACTTCTTCCTGTTTCAGTCTTGGAAGATTATAGGTTTTTAGGAATGTATTCAATTTTTCTAGGTTGTTTAACTTATTGGAACTTATTAGATGTTGATAGTAATTTTTTATAATTATTTCTATTTACTTTGAATTAGTCATGTTCTCTCCCCTTTCATTCATAATTTTGTTAATTAGGGTCCTCTCTCTTTTATTTTTGATGAGTTGGGCCAGTGGCTATGTAATTCCCCCTAAGCACCACCTTTGTCGTATCCCATAGGTTTTGGATCGATGTGTTTTCATTTTCATTGGTTTCAATGAATTGTTTAAGTTCATCTTTGATTTCCTGGTTGTTCCCAGCATTCTTGAGCAGGTTGATCTTTAGCTTCCAAGTTTTTGAATTCCTTCCAATCTTTTTCTTGTGGTTGTGTTTCAGATTTAAAGCATTGTGGTCTGAGAATATGCAGGGAATCATCTCAATCTTTTGATATTGGTTGATTCCTGGTATGTGACCCAGTGTGTGGTCTATTCTGGAGAAAGTTCCATGTGAGCTCGAGAAGAATGAGTATTCTGTTGTTTTAGGGTGGAATGTTCTTTATATATCTATGAGCTGAATCTGGTCCAATGTGTCATTCCAAAGCACTTGTTTCTTTATTGATTTGCTGTTTAGATGTTCTGTCTGTTACCGAGAGTGGTATGTTAAGATCTCCTACTAGTTATGTCTTCATATCAGTATGACTCTTTATTTTGATTAACAGTTGGCTTATGTAGTTGGCTGCTCCTATTTTGGGTACATGGATATTTACATTTCTTAGATCTTTTTGGAGGATAGACTCTTTAAGAATGATGTAGTGGCCTTCTATATCTCTGACTACAGTCTTTGGCTTAAAATCTTATTTATCTGATATGAGAATCGTTACCCCAGCTTTCTTTTGAGGTCCATTGGCATGAAAGATGGTTCTCCATCCTTTTACTTTTAGTCTGGGTGTATTTTTTGGTTCCAAATGTGTTTCTTGTAGGCAACATGTGAACGGGTCCTGTTGTTTTATCCATTCTGCAACCCTGTGTCATTTTATGGAAGAATTTAGGCCATTCAGGTTGAGAGTGATTTTTGAAAGGTAGGTGTTTATTGATATCATGTTGCCTGTGTAGTCCTTGTTTCTGTATATTGTAAATTTCTGTTCTACATCAATCATGGATTCTTTCTACCTTTGCAGAACCCCCTTTAATATTTCTTCTAGTGCCAGCTTGGTGTTCACATAATCTCTTAATCCTTGCCAGTCTTGGGAGCTTTTTATCTCTCCAACCATTTTGAATGTCAGCCTTGCTTGATAAAGTATTCTTGACTCCATGTTCTTCCCATTTAGTGTTCTGAATGTATCATGCCAGTCCTTTTTGTCTTGCCAGGTTTATGCGGACAGGTCTGATATTATTCTAATGGGTCTTCCTCAGTATGTAAGGGATCTCTTCCCCCTAGGTACTCTCATGACCTTTGTCTCAAATTATAATTTGCAAATTTTACAATTATGTGTCTTGGTATCTTTCTAGATTCATTGATATAGTGGGTGTCCTTTCCACCACTTGGACATGAACACTTGTTTCATTCCCCTGTTTGGGGAAATTTTCATTCAGTATTTGGTCAGCTATATCTTCTAGTCTTCTGTCTTTTTCTACCCCCTCTGGGATTCCAATAATTCGGACATTGGAACGTTTCATGGTGTGATTTATTTCCCAAGTCTCTTCTCATGATTCCTGCACACTTTGCTCAAACTATCCTCCTGACATTTCTTCTCAACCATTTTTACTCAAATCACTAATTCTATCCTCTGTCTCTGTAACTCTAGCTGTTAGACTATTTAGATTACATTGGATCTCACTGATAGCGTTTTTTACATCCGCTATACTGGTTCTCATTTCTGCCATTAGAGATTCTATGTTGTCATTAATGTTTTGCTCCATCCTCACCATTGCCTGGTTAATTGTCACCCTGAATTTCCTTTCTTGGAATACTGCTTATGTCCATGTCCATTAGTTCTGAGTGAGAGGGTTCAATGTCTAGGTTTTTCCTCTGATGGATGTTCCTTCTCCTAGTCATTTGATGAAAAGTGGATAAGAGGATGTATATCTCAATATATCACCGACGATCCAGGCAGGGTGCATGCTAGAAGTTTTGAAGCAATTGGGATTCACAACCAAAAAGAAAGATTAAGGATAAAAAAAAAAAGATAGAGAGAGAAAGAGAAAAGGAATAAAATCAGAACCAGAATGATCCCCCCAAATAAGATTTATTTAAACAAACATGAACAATCATGTAGACTTACAAAAGTAAATAACAAGAAATAAAAGAACCTAGTCAGAATGAACCCCAGGAATAAGATTTATATAATACCAGAACCAAAGCAAATCCATAAAAACACTGACAGAAAGATAAGCTTTGAGGGTGGTTATAACTCCTCGCTGTCAAGGAAGGTTATTACAGGTCTTCCTGTTTTTATTGTTGTTTTAAACCTCTTGTTATAATGTTAAATAGTTTTAAAAAATTAAAGAAACCTAGAAATATAAAAATGAGTGAATAAAAAATAGAAACAACTGATAAAGAAAAATGACTTGTATCTATTAAATATACAGGTTTTAGGGTATTATCAGGAACTTAATATATCGATATCCCCTGATGTTGAGATTTAACATTTTATGGGTTCCCTGTGGTTCTTGTCCTTTTGTTTTTTGACTTGTCTTCTGGGGGAGGGGCCTGCCACATTGTTTTCCAGTCAATCTTGCTTGGATTGAGTCACCCTACTCCCCACTCAAGGGGCTGAGCTTTTCGGAAACCAGTTTCTTAGTCTTTTGCTCTCTAAAGGGGTTTGACCTTTTGTAGCTTTCTCACCTTTTTGGAGAGCCCAAGCAAGGAATCTGCCTGTACGTACCCAGACCTTTGCGTCATAGAGAAGCCTCAATCTTCTCCCCTCTGTGTGGTCCAGAACACACACTCCCCTTCCCAAAATTGTGCTCACGCTTCAACCTGTCAGAGGTGTTGCGCACCCCCAGCTGCCATTCTGATGCTCTGAGAGTGCTCTCTGGGCTCCATGAATGAGCAGGGTGTGCTCAGATTCCTGCCAGAGATTAGGCCACCTACCCTCATTCTCTGGGGCCAGCTGAGAGTGCCCAGACCCTGACACAGGCTATGAATGTCTTGTGGTTTAGGGTGCACAGTCCAGAGAGTGCTGTACACAGTGAAAAGCTGCAGGATCCTGGGCCACATCTGACTCTCTAAGGTGCTTGCAGGAGTGTGTCTTGCCCACAAAATGTTGCAAAGAGTGGAAAGCTGCAGGTTCATGAACTACAGACTGGTCCTCCACCAGTCTCTTTTTGACACGGGTGGTGTCCTTCCTGGGAACATGAGCTTAGGCCCATGCCCGCAGCCACCCCCTTTCACTAGTTGCTCCTCCGAACCTTTTGCTCTTTTTAAGTATTTTTAACTGGACTTTAAGTTTATGCTGGTCCCCAACCACTGGGAATTTTCCTTTGGGGTGTTACAGTCCTTGGATAGCTTCTGGTGGCTCCATCTCCCTTTTATTTATCCTCCATTATTGGTTTGAGGGTTCCCACTTTTCTTTACCTCTCCACTACTATCTCCATAGAGATCCAGAAGTGAAAAATCTTGCTCCTCAGGCTGATTTCATGGGTGTTCAGCATGTTCTGGTAGCTATCCAGCTCACTTTAGGGGATAGGTTGAAACAGGATCTCCTACTTCTCCACCATCTTGCCCCTATCCCCTATTCATTATTTTCTGACATATTAATATATTCGTTTAAAATACCCCACAAGCTGGAAATTGAATTAAATATCCAATACTAGTCATTTGAATGTTTTCCCACAGAAAGTGGCCTTATATTATGAGCCAAATGCCAGAAATTTTTCAATATGGTAATGCAAGTAGAGGATTAAGAAGACTGCAGGGAGTTGCCATTTTACTCAACAGTTTTAGGAAACTTATATGTGGGAATAACGATTTGAGACAGTATAATTTGAAAAGCATACCAGCAGAAAGGACAAAAAAAGAGACAAAACACACAGGTTTTTTGAAATTAATTAATTAACTGTTTTTTTTGGTCTGTGCATTTGTTTCCTTCATTTTTTATATTTTTTCTGTTATGTTAGTCACCTTACAGTACATCATTATTTTTTTATGTACTGCTCCATGATTCACTGTTTGTGTATAACATTAAGTTCTCCATGGAATCCGTGCTCTCCTTAATACCCATCACTGGGTCTTAAAATAACATCTGTTGAAAAAATTAAAAATAGGCTATTTATTTAGAAAAAATTATTCAAATAGACAAATTTTAAAGTTAAGTTATGTAGAAATATGCCATCAAAAAAGATGCCTATATTATTGCATGAAGCACTGAGTGTGGTGCATGAACAATTAATCTTGTAACAATGAAAAAAAAATAAATGCATTTGGGGAAAAAAAGGTGCTTATATGCACATGTGATTAAGGTGTTAAAATATGGCTAATATGGCTGAGGAACTAAATTAATTAGTATTGGTTAATTTAACTCAAAAATCAAATACTCAATTCAGTTATCGAACATTAAAAAGGCCATTTGAAAAATGAAGGGTGACTAGGTGGCTCAATCAACAAGTATCTGCCTTCAGCTCAGGTCATAATTACAGATCCCTGGGATCGAACCCCACATCTGACTCCCTACTCAGTGAGAAGCCTGCTTTTCCCTCTCTAACTCACCCTGCTTGTGTTCCCTTCCTCACTGTCGCTCTGTCAAATACATAAATAAAACAGTTTAAAAAAGAACAACCTAGATATAAGAATTCAAGAAAATATATGTATTTTTTGCATTACTTTGAAATTTATTTTATTTATTTTCACATAAATAAATAGTTGGAATTACATAGAATGAGTCAGACATAATTTTAATGGTAATTACCATGGTAGTTACCATTTAAGCACCATAAAGCACTATTTCAGATGATTCGATGATAAAGGGAGATGGAAGTGTGGATAGACTAGATGTTCAAGAGGGTGGCATTTTTTTTAACAACATAAAATATAATAGTAACCTGCAAAGGCCATGGTGAACCCAAGCATTGTAGTTCCCAAATCATAAATCTAACGAAGACACTGGACTGTATCTGTGACAGATATATAGCCTTCAGTGAAGGTCATTAATGTAAAATTCAGTCCAAATATATAAAAGTATAAAACTTACTCTCATTAGCATTTTCAGTGTGCTGCCTGTGTAAATTAAGATTGAGCAAATTACTATAATATGAAGTTATTTCATTTGTTTAATGGATACTGCAAGGAAACAAAACCCCCTTCCTTTCTTTGTGTATTATTTCAAATACCCATCGGGATAAAAACTAATAGAGTAACTCTTTACTTGATTCTTTCCTAATAGAATTTTTCCCAGAGTTGCATAGCCAAAAATGTATATGTACATTGAGGGTTGGTTAACCACAGGTTACTCCCACTCTGGTACTGAACAATATTTCTGTCCACCTAAGAAGACTCTCCATTTTCTTTTGTGCAACTGTCGAAAGTGTCTTTTGACAATCAAAACTGAACTTACTGTGGGAAATTCAGATAGACAAAGCAAATTTTATTAGCATCTGTGGAACTCACTTTGGCTAAACAGTCTGCTAAAATAATGCATGCCATTGTGTTTGGTGGCCATTCATAAGATATTGATGAGAATAACTCACGTCACTGCTATGAAGAGGGGATACTGAATGCCTACCACAGCGACTAAAGACAGAATGCTGGGCTTGGCTCCTATGTGAATCCCATGCTTGTCTCTCTTTATTTCATGATCTTTTGAGCTTCTCTGCTCTCATACCACAGGTCCAATTCCTCCATCTAGTTGAGGACTTTGCAGTTCTTTTCCCCATATATGATCATGGCCACACTTCCCAATTTGGTTCATGATTTTTTTTTTTTTCCTGAAAAATTAGCTTTAAGTCATAAAGCCAAGTTTTGTTCATGGTGTTCTTGCTTCTTACATATATTTAAAGCATTCATTTTGAATAATGCAAACTAAAAATGACTGTTCCTCTAGGCAACGGAGCTCTGACCATCCTAAATGACTAAATATCTCTGATCAATTAGGAGGTCTTCAGGTGAGACTTGACAGAAAAACACACACACAAATATATATCAAAAGCTAACCTATGGATAATAAATCATGATATACATATTCTACGGCATGAAATGAGAAAGTGAAACTTTTTGTGAGTTGAAAATTTTCAGGGATTTTTCCTCTAAGATTATAATACAGCATATCATTATATATATCCAAACTTTTGCATGAATAAAACATTTTCTACTGTCCCTCTGAATAACGTATTATATGGACATGTTCATGCATGTGTATATATGCATGTGTCTTTAAAATATATATATATTTGTATCCATAAATAATAAATTGATAGATGATAGATATAGGGGAAGATAGATTGTAGATACATTGATTAACAGACCACTCGAAATTTTACTTGTGAAATTTTATCATTGGATAAAATCAGAAGAAATGGTTTCACCATGTGCTTTTTTAGATTCCTCATATAAGTGAGATCATACAGTATTTGACTTTCTCTGTTTGACTAACATCTGACTTCTCACTTAGCATAATGCCCTCAAGATCCATTCACGTTGTCACAAATACCAATATATATATATATATCACATTTTACTTATCCATTAATCCGTCAATATATACTTAGGTAACAGATACATGTTTCCGTAACATGGCTAAGTAAAACTATTGAAATGAAAGTGTAGGTTCATATGTCTTCTTGAGTTAGTTTTTTAGGTTCCTTAGGATAATACCCAGAAGTGGAATTGTTGGATCGCTTGATATTTTTACTTTTCACTTCTGTTGAACTCCATACTCTTTCCATAGTGGCTGTGCCAATTTACATTTCCACCAAAAGCACACAGGATTCATTTTTCTCCACATTCTTATCATTATTGACTCTTTCTTATCTTTTTGAAAACTGCCATCCTAACAGGTCTAATAGGTATAGCATTGGTCATTCTAGGAGTGTGATTACTTGTTTAAGGGTTATACATATCACAAAACTAAATAATTTCAAATTGTTTTACAGTGTGGTTGCATCAACTTTCACTTCAAGTCATCTTCTTATGACAGTTCTTATGGCTGAAAAGTTTCAGGACCACATGATACTTGGTAATCTTTTAACTTCAGCCAAAGTCGTGGGTTTACATAGACATTTCACAGTGTTTTATTTTTTTCACTGTGTTTCTAATTTGCACTTCCCTGATGGTATTGACCTTGTTTTTAAATATTGTGGTTTCCTCTTTCATAAGTTGCCTATTCATTTTTTCTTTATTGATTTGTAGGAATATTTAAATAATCTGAATAAAAGTTATTATTATTATTAAAAGTAATGGTGGTTAGTTATGAGTATTGAGTATCATTTTGTTTTTTAGGACTTATTCTTTAAATTGTCTTAATGTTCTCTATAAAGAAAAATGTCCTTAATTCAGAATGTTGGAGTTACTAAAATTGTACCATTATGTAAAACATTTTTACATTCCAAGAAATTATTATTTTCCTAATCTGAAGTCATAAATACATTCAGTTATATCGACATTCAATTTATATTTTTCAATACAAATTTACATAAATTATCTACATGGAATTGATTTTTCATGCATCAAGTAAGGTAGGCACTACATTTATTTTAACCATAATGATAAAATTATTTGGTGGGCATCATGTCTTCGTTCTTTCTCCATTACATTGTCCTTACACATGTACATCTATACATTATAAAGTTTTTGTCCATTCTTGTGCACTACTTGAAGAAAAACCATAGTTTTTTAATGTAATTTTATAAGTCCTCATATTTAAAAACTTATTCTGTTTACACTAAAATTATTAACACCTTCCAACTAATTTGTATACAAACATTCCAACAAGCTCTCAAAGTTTCTGCAAATATGAAGAATGATTTTATTTATTTGTTTATTTATTTGCTTAATTGTTTATTTGTGTTTTTATTAATTTATTTTTAGTTTTATTTTACTTTTTCAGTGTTCCTTGATTCATTGATAATGCAAAACATCCAGCGCTCTGTAGAATATGTTCCCTCTTCAATACGCACCAACAGGCTCACTCAAACCCCAACCTCGGCCCCTTCAAAACGCTCAGTTTGTTTCTCAGAGTCCACAGCCTCTCATGCTTCATATCCCCTTCTGATTTCCCCCAATTAACCCTTCTTCTCCTCCTCCTAATATACTCCATGTATTTCCTTAGACTGTATACATAAGTGAAACTATATGATAACTGAATTTCTCTGCTTGACTTATTTCACTCAGCACAATCTCCTCCAGACCCGTCCATGTTGATACAAAAGTTCAGTATTCATCGTTTCTGATACAGGCATAAAATTCTCTTGTATATATGAAACATATTTTTTTTATCCATTTGCCTGTTGAAGGTCATCTTGGCTCTATCCACAGTTTGGAGATTGTGGCCATCATTGCTATGAACATGGGGAGCATGTGGCCCTTCTTTGTACTACATCTGTATCTTTGGGGTAAATACTCAGTAGTGCAAATGCAGGGTATTAGGATAGCTCTATTTTTAATTTCTTCAGGAATCTTCACACCACTGTCCACATTGACAGCAGCAACTTGCATTCCCACCAAAAGTGTGAGAGGGTTCTCCTTTCTCCACATCCTCTCCAACATTTGTTCTTTACTGTCTTGTTGATTTTGGCCATTCTAACTGGTGTAAGTTGGAATCTCAATGTGGTTTTGATTGGTATCTCCCTAATGACTAATGATGATGAACATTTTTTATCTGGCTGTTAGCCATTTCTTTGTCTTCTTTGGAGAAGTATCTCTACATGTCCTCTGCCTCTTTTTTGAAGTGCTTATCTGCTTTTTGAGTGTTCAGTTTTAGGAGTTCTTTATAGCTCTTGATATCAGACCTCTCTGATATCAGACCTCTCTCTGTAGTGTCATTTGTGAATATCTTCTCTCATTCTCTCATTCCATGGGTTGTGTGTTTACTTTGTTGAATGTTTCCTTTGCTGTGCAGAAGCAGTTTATCTTGGTGAAGACCCAAAAGTTCATTTTTTGCTTTTGTGTCCTTTCGCTTTGGAGACAGTCCCGAAATAAATTGCTACGGCCAACATCGAAGAGGGTATTGCCTATGTTGTCCTTTAGGGTTTTGATAGATTATTGCCTCATGTTGAGGTGTTTTTTCCATTTTGAGTTTATCGTTTTGTATGGAGTAAGAGAATAGTGAAGTTTCATTCCTCTACATATAGCTGTCCAATTTTCCCAAAATTCCCACTTCTGAGCAGGGAGCCTGATGTGGGACTCAATCCCAATGCCGTGGGATCACGACCTGAGCCTGAGGCAGAGATTTAACCAACTGAGTCACCCAGGTGCCCCAACAAAATTTATTTTAGTAATATAAAAAATGCAATGTTTCTAGTGGAGAATGATTAAAAGACTAGTACTATTAGATGAAATCAGAGAGTTAAACAATATTACATTTGTAATGAACTTTTAAATATACTATGAACCATTTCCATTATTCTTAATTTTTTCATTTTAAGGATTTCAGGATATGAGTGAAATAATTTGACCTTGAGATGTTCCAAGATGATGGAGGAGTAAGAGACAATAGTTCCATCTGGTCCCACGATTTCAGCTAGATATCACTCAAATCATTCTGAACACTTATGAAATCAACTGGTGATCTAAGGAAAGAATAGCTGCAACTCTGCAAATAGAAAAGTAGACCACTTTCTGCAAAGTAGGAGGTGAGGAGAAATGAAGTCAAGGTGATATATGTGAAGATACACCCAGGAGCAAGCTTTTCAATTCAGTGGTTCCTTAAATTGTGAACTGTGACATGGTTGGGTGGCTGCTCTGAGCAGGAGGTCAGCAAGGAGTAGAATCATTGAGCCCACCCTTCCTTCCCCAGAAGGAACAGTGCAAGTGATAACCACAGGAGTCTGCAGGGTTTGGAGACTCAAAACAGGATTGTGTGTTTGAGATACAAACTCACAGTCGCAGGCTGGAGGAGTGCAGAGTGGATAAAGACTAGGGAGACAGGAATGATTGAGTGCTTTTCCCCAAGAGCTCACTGAGGTACCCAAGATCTGGGCTCTGAGGCGGGAGATTGGGAGATATCTATTTTCATTCTCATCCTCTAATGCAGAATGGAAAAACTTTAGGAAACAAAAATAACATAGAGTGATCCAGCAGATTACTTAGCCTGTCCCCCTAGCAATGACAGTGAGATTCTATCCAGGGCAAGGCCACTTGAGAATGAAAGGAACAGATCCCTCCTCCAGAAGATCAACACGGATATCTAGCCAAGACCAAGTTTTACTGGATTTTTGTTTTATTTTGCTTTGTTTTGTTTTAATATATTACTTATTTATTTGGCAGAAAGAGAGACAGTGATAGAGGGAACACAAACTGAGGGAGAGGGAGAGGAAGGCTCTCCACACAACAGGGAGCCCAATGTGGGATTTGATCCCAGTCTCTGGGATCATGACCTGAGCAGAAGGAAGAAGCTTAAAGACTGAGCAACCCAGGTGCCCCAAGACAAAGTTTATACATCATTGAAAACAGTCAAACTCAGAGGTCTAAGGTAAAATAGCATATGGAATTCATGTTTTCCCCCCACAATTTATTTTTTTCTATTTCTTTTATCAACCAATGTCTTATTTTATCAAGTCTTTTTATTTTATTTTATTTTTTCAGTGTTCCAAGATTCATTGTTCCTGCACCACACCCAGGGCTCCTTGCAATATGTGCCCTCCTTAATACCTACCACCAGGCCCACCCAACCCCCATCCTCCTCCCCTCCAAAACCCTCAGATAGTTCTCCAGAGTCCACGGTCTCTCATGCTTCATCGCCCCCTCCAATTTCCCCCCATTCACTCTTCCTTTCCTTCTCACAGTGTCCTCATTGTTTTTCCTTATGCTCCACACAGGAGTCAAATCATATGATAATTGACTATCTCCACTTAATTTCACTTAGTATAATCTCTTCCCGTCCCATCCATATTGATAAAAATGTTCGGTATTCATCCTTTCTGATGGAGGCATAATATTCCATTGTATATGTGGACCATATCTTCTTTATCCATTTGTCTATTGAAGGGCATCTTGGTTCTATCCACAGTTTGGCTATTGTGGCCATTGCTGCTATGAACATTGGGGTACATGTGGCCCTTCTTTGTACTGTATCTGCATCTTTGAAGTATATACCCAATAGTGAAATGGCAGGGTCTTAGCTTACCTCTATTTTTTTTTTAACATATAATGTATTATTTGTCCAAAGGTACATGTCCGTGAATCGTCAGGCTTACACATTTCACAGCACTTCCCATAGCACATTCCCACACCAATATCCATAGTTCAGCCACACTATCCATAACCCCCTTACCTCCCAGCCACCCTTAGTTTGTTTCATAAGCTTAAGAGTCTTTTATGGTTTGTCTCATTCCCCATCCCATCTTGTTTTGTTTCATTTCCCCACCCCCTCAGGACCCCTGCCCTGCCTCTCAAATTCATCATATAAGAGAGATCATGTGATAATTGTCTTTCTCTGACTGACTTATTTCACTTTGCATAATAAATGGTAACTCTATTTTTAATATCTTGAGTAATCTCCACACTGATTTCTAAAGTGGCTACACAAAATTGCATTCCCACCAAAAGTGTAACAGGGTCCCCTGTCTCCACATCCCCTCCAACAATTGTTTTTTACTATCTTGTTGAATTTGTCCATTCTAACTGGTGTAAGGTGGTATCTCAGTGTGGTTTTGATGTGAATATCCTTAATGGCTAATGATGATGAATAGTTTTTCATTTGTTTGTTAGTCATTTGTATGTCTTCTTTGGAGAAATGTCTGTTCATGTCTTCTGCCCATTTTTTGATGTGATTATCTGTTTTTTGAGTGTTGTGTTTGAAGAGTTCATTATAGATCTTAGATATCAGCCCTCTGTCTGTAGTGTCATTTCTGAATATCTTCTCCCATTCTAGGGGTTTTCTGCTTGTTTTGTTGACTATTTCCTTTGCTGTGAAGAATATTTTTATCTTGAAGAAGTCCTAAAAGTTTATTTTCACTTTTGTTTCCTTTGCCTTTGGAGACATGTCCAGAAATACGTTACTGTGACTGATGTTGAAGACGTTCCTACCTATGTTATCCTCTAGGATTTTGATAGATTCCTGCCTCACATTGAGGTCTTTTATACATTTCGAATTTATCTTTGTGTATCATGTAAGAGAATGATCAAGTTTTGTTCTTCTGTGTATTGTTGTCCAATTTTACCAGCACCATTTACTGAAGAGACAGTTTTTTTTTCCACTGGATATTTTTCCTGCTTTGTCAAAGATTATTTGACCATGGAGTTGCAGGTCCATATATGGGGTCCCTACTCTGTTACACTGGTCTACATGTCTGTTTTTGTGCCAGGACCATGCTGTCTTGGTTATTACAACTTGCTAGTAAAGCTTGAAATCAGGCAATGTGATGCCCCCGGCTTTGTTTTTCTTTTTCAACATTTCCTTAGCAATTTGAGGTCTTTTATGGTTCCAATTAAATTTTGGGCTTGTTCATTCCTGCTCTATGAAAAAGGTTCATGGAACTTTTATTGGAATGGCATTGAAAGTATAGATTGCTCTGGGCAATTTAGATATTTTAACAAACTTTATTTTTCTGATCCATGAACATGGAATGCTTTTCTAACTTTTTGTATCCTCTTCAATTTCATTCATGAGGTTTCTATATTTCCTCAAATACAGATACTTTACCTCTTTGTTTAAGTTTATTCCCAGGTCTCTTATGGTTCGTGGTGCTAAAGTAAATGGAATCCATTCTGTAATTTCCCTATTGTAATTTCAATATTGTAGTTGTTAGTGTATAGGAAAGCAACTGATTTCTGTGCATTATTTTGTATCCTGTCACATTACTGAATTGCTGTATGAGGTCTAGAATTTTGTGGATAGAGTCTTTTGGGTTTTCTATATAAAGTATCATGTCATCTGCAAAAAGAGCGAGTTTGACTTATTTTCCAATTTAAATACCTTTTATTTCTTTTTGTTGTCTGATTGCTGTTGCTAGGACTCTTTGTACTATGTTGTACAAGAGTGGAGACCATGGGCATCCTTGTCGTGTTCCTTATCGCAAAGGGAAGGCTGTCAACTTTTCCCCATTGAGATTGGTATTCACTGTGGGCTTCATAGATAGATTTTATGAAGTTGAGGAGTGTCCCTTCTATTCGTATACTTTGAGGTGTTTTCATCCGGAATGGATGCTGAATTTTTTCAAATGCTTTTTTAAGTTCTTTTTTTGAAATATTTTTTTTCATTTTCATTTTTACAATAACGTCCTATCTTTTTTGTATTTAATTTTATTTCTATGAATATTTAAAGTTTTCCTTTTTCACTATTTTGGGATCCTGTTTTAATAATCAGACCAAAATTTACGCTAAATTCATTGCACTTCTGTGTTCTGTCCATCTGTCTGATTATATTCTATCTTTTTTTCACCCAGTTTTTGGCCTCATCCAATTTGTTTGGTGTATATTTTTCTGGGATTGTTGTTTCCATTTTAATATTTTGTTCTCTAATTTACCTATTCTGGACAGAATGACAAGACAGAACACTCACCTCAGAAAGGGAACAAGAGGCAGTGCTGACTATCAGGGATCTAATTAGTATAGACTTAAGTAACATGTCAGAGCTAGAGTCCAGGGTAAGGATTATAAAGATACTAGGCTGGCTTGACAAAAAGCACAGAAGACTCTAGAGAAACCCTTTATGGAGAAATAAAAGAATTTAATCAAGTCAAAATAAAAAAGGTATTAAAGAAATACAATAAAAATAGAGGGTGTACCTGCTACAATAAATGAAGAAGAAGGCAGAAATAGTGATATAAAAGACAAAATAATGGAGAAAAAGTAGTTGAGAAAAAGAGATAATCAACTACTGTATAGTGAGAGAAGAATATGAGATATAAGTGATACTATAAAACAAAATAATATTAGAATAATTGGAATACCAAAAGAGAAAGAAAGAGAAAGAGTGGCAGAGACATACTGGAGGAAATTATAGCAGAGAACTTCCCTATTCCAGAGAAGGAAACAGACATCCAAGACCAAGAGGCACAGAGACTCCGCTGAAAATCAATAAAAACAGGACAACACCCAACACATAATAATGAAACTTGCAAATTACAGAGAAAGAGAAAATCCTAAAAGCCACTCCAGACAGGAGGTATATAACATACAAGGGTAGAAACATTAGACTGACACAAGACCTATCTACAGAGACCTGGCCATCCAGAAAGGGCTGATGTTAGGTATTCAGAGAACTAAATAGAAAAATATGCACTCAAGAATGCTTTATCCAGCTAGAATATCATTCAAAGAAGGAGAGATAAAAAAAGCTCCCAAAACAAATAGAAACCAAAGAATTTGTGATCACCAAACCAGCCCTTCAAGAAATATTAAAAGGAGTCCTTTAAATGAAAAGAGAGCCCAAAGTAAGATAGACCACAAAGAAATAGAGACCATTTACAGATACAGGAACTTTACATATAATACAATGACACTAAATTCATAACTCTCAATAGTTATTCTGAATGTAAATGGGCTAAATGTTCCAATCAAAAGACACAGTATCAGATTGTATAAAAAAGCAAGACAATCAATATGCCATCTGGAAGAGACCCATGTTAATTCTGAAGGCATCTCCATATATAAAGTGAGGTGGTAAAAACAATTTATCATGATAATGGATATCAAAAGAAAACTTGGGTGGCAATTCTCATGTCAGACTAAATAGTTTTAAACCAAAGACTGGAATAAGAGATGAGGAAGAGGTTTCTGTGTATGTTCTTCTCTAGGGTTTTGATAGATTCCTGCCTCATTGAAATCTTTTATCCATTTCAAGTTTAATTTCGTGTATGGTGTAAGAGAATGATCAAGTTTCTTCTAAATATAGCTGCCCAATTTTCCCAGCATCATTTGCTGAAGATACTGTCTTTTTTCCACTGGATATTTTTTCCGGTTTTGTCAAAGATTATTGGGCCATAGAGTTGCATGTCCATATCTGGGCTCTTTATTCTGTTCCACTGGTCTATGAGTCTGTTTTTGTGCCAGTACCAAGCTGTCTTGGTGATCAACTCTTTGTAGTAAAGCTTGAAATCTGGCAATGTGATGCCCCCAGCTTTGTTTTTCTTTTTCAACATTTCCTTAGCAATTTGAGGTCTTTTCTGGTTCCATAGAAATTATAGGATTATTTGTTCAAGCCCTTAGAAAAAAAACGGTGGCATTTTGATTGGGATAGCATTGAAAGAATAGATTGCTCTGGGCAGTATAGACATTTTCACGATGTTTATACTTCTGATCCATGAGCATGAAATGCTTATCCACATTTTTGAGGCTTCAATTTCTTTCATCAGCATTCTGGGCACTGTGAGAAGGAAAGGAAGGATGAATGGGGGAAATCAGAGGAGGCTATGAACCATGAGAGTCTGAGGACTCTGAGCAACCAACAGCGTTTTGGAGGGAGGTTTGGGGTTTGGGGGAGCCAGGTGGTTGGTATTGAGGAGTGCATGTATTGCATGGAGCACTGGGTGTGGTGCATAAAAAATTAATCTCATAACACTGAAAAAATAAAATAAACATATTTGGGGAAAAAGGAAAAAAAAGAAAACATTTAGAAAATGCCTAGCATAAAAAAAAAGAGATGAGGAAGGACATTATATAATAATTAAAGGGTTTATATAACAGGATATAAAAATTGTAAATATTCATGTCCCTAACATTGAAGGAGCCAATTATGTAAGCCAATTAATAACATTAAGAAACACATAAATAGCCAAGGAGCAAGATGGCAGAGAATTAGGAGGTTGACAGAGAGTCGGATCCCAAAAGTTCATCTAGATAGTTATCAAATCATTCTAAAGGCCAGCATACTCAATAGAAGAGAGAAGAGAGGTAGAAGAGCAATTCTAGGAGCAGAAAATCAACCTCTATCTGAAAGGTAGGAGGTTTGGAAAAGTGAATCCAAAGCCACAGGAAGAGAGACCACATGGGGAGGGGCCAGCTCCCTGCAGCTGCAGAGCTATGGAGCAAAAAATCAGAACTTTTAGAGTCTGCTCCGCTGAGGGATATTGCTCCAGAGGTTGAGCCAGAGGTTGAGCCCTTGGGAGAACAGTGTGGTTTCAGGACCAGTGTTGCCACAAGAGACTGGGGGTTTCTAAGTGTGGCAGAGCTCCCAGATATTGAGGTGGAGAAGCCGGTAGCAGAGAAAGAGCCATGCAGTGCTTTTTCAACTGGTGCTCACCCAAGACCGTGGCCATGGCCCTTTGAGCGGGACCCCACAAGGCATTCTGGAGAGACCCCCTCCTTCCTCCTTGGGGAGGAGCAGAAAGGGAGCACGTGGCAGGAATCTGCTAGGTTTGGAGACTCCAGACAGGGCCAAGTGCCAGAGATAGAAATGCTCTGCCACCGGAACCTGAGTCCAGAGCTTCATCGGGGACCTGGGAGATGGGAGTGATTGATTGCTTTCCTCTGAGGGCCCCCTGAGAAGTGGGGACTCGAGAGATCAGCTCCCCTCCCTGAGACTGGGAGCCACCATTTGCATTCCCAATCTCCAGGGCAGTATAGAAACCACTCAGGGAACACAGTCTCCAGAGAGCAAACCTGAGCAAATTGCTTGGCCCATCCCTGGGCAAGGGTTGGGCAATTTCACCTCGGACAAAGATATTTGAGAATGAAGTTCAAAAGGCCCCACCCCAGAAGGTCAATGAGAATATCCAGCAAAGCTCAAGTTCATCAGTCAGTGAAAACTGTGGAACTCCAGAGTGGTTTTCTCTCTCACTCATCTATTCTTACCTCCATAAAATGACAAGGTGAAAAAACTCACAACAAAAAAAAAGAACAAGTTTCATAGAAAGAGTCTGGAAGTTTTCCTTCTGTTTCTATTTTTTTAAACAGTTTCAGGAGAATAGGTATTATTTCTTCCTTGAATGTTTGGTAGAATTCCCCAGGGAATCCGTCAGGCCCTGGACTCTTTTTTTTGGGAGGTTTTTGATCACTGCTTCAATCTCATTAATAGATATTGGTCTATTTAGGTTGTCAAAGTCTTCCTGTTTCAGTCCTGGAAGATTATGGGTTTCCAGGAATGCATCCATTTCTTCTAAGTTGTTTAGCTTATTGGCATATAGCTGTTGATAATAATTTTTGATGATTGTTTCTATTTCCTTTGGATTAGTCGTAATCTCTCCCCTTTCAATGATAATTTTGTTAATTAAGGTCCTCTCTCTTTTCTTCTGGATGAGTTTGGCCAGTGGTTTATCGATCTTATTGATTCTTTCAAAAAACCAACTTCTGGATTCATTGATGCGTTCTACTGTTTCTTTAGTTTATAACTCGTTGATCTCTGTTCTAATCTTGATTATTTCCCTTCTTGTGCGTGGGGTTGGCTTGATTTGTTGTTGATTTTCCAGTTCTTTAAGGTGTAAGGAGAGCTGGCATACTTGGTATTTTTCAGTGTTTTTGAGCGAGGCATGGATGGCAATGTATTTTCCCCTAAGGACCGCCTTTAACATATCCCATAGGTTTTGGGTCGATGTGTCTTCATTCTCATTGGTCTCCATGAATTGTTTAAGTTCATCTTTGATTTGCTGGTTGATCTCCTCATTCTTGAGCATATTGGTCTTTAGTCTCCAAGTGTTTGAATTCCTTCCGAACTTTTTCTTGTGATTGAGTTCCAGTTTTAAAGCATTGTGGTTGAGAAAATGCAGGGAATCATCTCTATCTTTTGGTATCGGTTGAGACCTGATTTGTGGCCCAGTGTGTGGTCTATTCTGGAGAAAGTTCCATGTGCACTCAAGAAGAATGAATATTCTGTTGTTTTAGGGTG
>CM052809.1:2619720-2640036 GCA_028533885.1 Nasua narica | reverse complement strand
TTGATAGATCCCTGCCTCACGTTGAGGTCTTTTATCCATTTCGAGTTTATCTTCGTGTATGGTGTAAGAGAATGGTCAAGTTTCATTCTTCTACATATAGCTGTCCAATTTTTCCAGCACCATTTATTGAAGAGACCGTCTTTTTTCCACTGGATATTTTTGCCTGTTTTGTCAAAGATGATTTGACCATAGAGTTGTGAGTCCATCTCTGGGCTCTCTATTCTGTTCCACTGGTGTATGTGTCTGTTCATGTGTCAGTACCATGCTGTCTTGGTGATCACAGCTTTGTAGTAAAGTTCGAAATCAGGCAATGTGATGCCCCCGGCTTTGTTTTTCTTTTTCAACATTTCCTTAGCAATTCGGGGTCTTTTCTGGTTCCATACAAATTTTAGGATGGTTTGTTCCAGCTCTTTGAAAAAAACTGGTGGAATTTTGATCGGGATGGAATTGAAAGTATAGATTGCTCTGGGCAGTATAGACATTTTCACAATGTTTATTCTTCTGATCCATGAGCATGGAATGCTTTTCCAACTTCTTGTGTCTTCTTCAATTTCTTTCATGAGATGTTCTATAGTTCCTCGAGTACAGAACCTTTACCTCTTTGATTAGGTTTATTCCCAGGTATCTTATGGTTCTTGGGGCTACAGTAAATGGAATCGATTCTCTAATTTCCCTTTCCATATTTTCATTGTTAGGGTATAGGAAAGCAATTGATTTTTGTGCATTGATTTTGTATCCGGACACATCACTGAATTGCTGTATGAGTTCGAGTAGTTTGGGGGTGGAGTCTTTTGGGTTTTCTATATAAAGTATCATGTCATCTGCAAAGAGAGAGAGTTTGACATCTTCATTTCCAATTTGAATGCCTTTTATTTCTTTTTGATGTCTGATTGGTGTTGCTAGGACTTCTAGTACTATGTTGAGCAAGAGTGGTGAGAGTGGACATCCTTGACGTGTTCCAGATCTCAAAGGGAAGGCTGTCAGCTTTTCCCCATTGAGAATGATATTTGCTGTGGGCTTTCCATAGATAGACTTTATGATGTTGAGAAATGTTCCTCCTCTCCCTATATTTTTAGTATTTTAATCAGGAACAGATGCTGAATTTTGTCAAATGCTTTTTTCTGCATCTATTGACAGAATCTTGTGGTTCTTCTCTCTTCTCTTGTTGATTTCGTATCTGTGCTATACTGGACCTAATTTCTGCCCTTAGCGATTCTATAATGTTTTCCTCCATCCTAGCCATTGCCTGGATAATTGTCATCCTGAATTCCCTTACTGACATACTGTTTATGTCCAGGTCCAATAGTTCTGATGGTGAGGTTGTAGTCTCTGGATTTTTCTTTTGTTGGGTGTTCCTCCTCCTAGTCATTTTGATGAGAAATGGATGAGAGGGTGTGTAGCTGGATATACCTCCCCCAATCCAGGCAGGGTGTACTCCACAGGATTTTGGAGCAATTGGGATTTACCACCAAAAAGAAAGAAGAAGGATAAAAAAAAAAAAAAAAAGATTGAGAGGAGGAGAAAAAGAGGAAATCCCAGCCAGAATGGGCCCCAAAACTAAGGTTTATAAGGTGTGCAAACAAGCACGAACAAACATATAGACCAACACGAATAAATGACAAGATGTAGAAGAACCTAGCAGAATGAACCCCAAGAATAAGATTCATGAAATACCAGAACAAAAGCAGATACGTTGAAACACTGACAGAGGGGATAAGATGGGAGGGTGGTTATAATTCCTCGCAGGCGATGAAGGTTATTTCAGGTCTTCCTGGGTTTATAGTGGTATTAAACCTCTCGTTATAATGTTACATAGTTAAAAAAAGGATAAAAGAAAAAAGAAATGTGAAAGCAAATGAAGAGTAAAATAACATAAAAAAAAGAGAGAGAATAAGAAAGAGAAAACAAAAACAAAAACTAAAACAAAAACAAACTTGTATCTATGAAATATACAGGTTTGAGGGTATTACCAGGAGCTTAATATATTGATTTCCCCTGGGGCTGGGGGTTTAAAATTTTATGGGGACCCTGTGGTTATAGTCCTTTTGTTCTTTGGCTGGTCTTCTGGGGGAGGGGCCTGCCGCATTGTTTTCCAGTCAGTCTTGCTTGGGTTGAGTCACCCTGCCCCCAGTCAAGGGGCTGAGCTCTGTGGAAACCGGTTTCTCAGTCTCTCGCTCTGAAGGTTTTTGGCCTTTTGTAGCTTTCACCTTTTCAGGGTGTCCAAGCAATGAATCTGCCCAGAAGCACTCAGACCTTGAGTTGCAGGAAGCCCGAGTCTCTGCTCCCCTGTGTGTGGTTCAGATCACACACTCCCCTCCCTGAAATTTCTGCTCATAGGGCAGCCTTTCCGAGGTGGCGTGCGACCCCAGCCGCTTTGCCTTTCTGCAGCTCCCAAGTGAGGACCCGGGAGGACTGCGGCGGGCCGGGAAAGTCGTGACCCCAGATGCCTTTCTTTGGCTCCGCGAGGGGCAACTGGGAGGTTAGGCTGCTTGCCCATGTTCTCTCTGCAGCTGGCGGGGATCGCTCAGGCTCTGCAGTGCACCGCGAATGTCACATAGGCGGGCGCACACCGGGAAAAACTGCTGCTAGTGAACCACCGCAGACTCTCAAAAAGGCGCTTGCAGCTGTGCGCCCGGCCCACAGGTTGTTGCAGAGAGCAGAAATGTGCAGGTTCAGGAATCACAGACTGGATTCTCCACCAGTTCCACTTTGGGACGCTCCTTCCTGGGAGAGTGAGTCCGAGTGCCGGTACCCACGACCACCACATTCCACTAGTTACTTCTCTGAACTTTTTGCCATTTTTAAGTGTTTTTAACGGGCTCTACGTTAATGCTGGTCCCCCGCCACTGGGCACTTTCCTTTGGGGTACTACTTTCCTTGGTTAGCTTCTGGTGGCTCCGTCCCCCTTTTTTTTATGTTCCGATATCAGCTTGAGTATTCCCAGTTTGCTTTTACCTCTCCACTGCTGTCTTCTGCTCTCGGAGAGATTCCGGCGTTAGAAATCTTTCTCCACAGGGTGATTTCATGGGTGTTCAACGTGTTCTGGCAGATTTACAGCTCACTTTTGGGGACCGGTTGCTGCAGGATCTCTTACTTCTCCGCCATCTTGCCCCCCTCCACCCCCTCAGTGCTTTTATTTTATTTTTTTTATCCACTTAACATTACAATGAGAGGTTTAATACAAGTATAAACCCAGGAGGACCTGAAATAACCTTCCTTGCCTGCGAGGAATTATAACCACCCTCCCATCTTATCCCTCGGTCAGTGTTTCTACATATCTGCTTTTGTTCTGGTATTAAATAAATCTTATTCTTGGGGTTCATTCTGCTAGGTTCTTTTACTTCTTGTCATTTATTCGTGTTGGTCTATATGTTTGTTCGTGCTTATTTGCATAACTTATAAACCTTAGTTTGGGGGCCCATTCTGGCTGGGATTTCTTCTTTTTCTCCTTCTCTCTATCTTTTTTTTTTTTATCCTTATTCTTTCTTTTTGGTGGTAAACCCCAATTGCTCCAAAACCCTCCAGAGTACACCCTACCTGGATCGGGGGCAAAATGTCCAGCTAAACTTCCTCTCATTCACTTCTCATCAAAATTACTAGGAGGAGGCACAACCAACAGAAGAAAAACCCAGAGATGGAGCAAAACATTATAGAATCGCTAAGGTCAGAAATTAGGTCCAGTATAGCAGAGGTAAGAAGTGCTATTAATGAGATCCAATCCAATCTAAATAGTCTAACAGCTAGAGTTATGGAGACAGAGGAAAGACTTAGTGATCTAGAGGATCCTCTAGAGGATCTAGAGGACTTTGAGATGAGAAGTCAAGAGGAGAGCTGGAACAAATGCTCAAGAATCATGAGAACAGACTTAGGGAAATAAATGACACCATGAAACGTTGCAACGTTAGAATCATTGGCATCCCAGAGGGGGTAGAGAAGGACAGAAGTCTAGAAGATATAGCTGACCAAATTCTACATGAGAATTTCCCCAATCCGGGGAATGGAACAAATGTTTGTGCCCTAAAGGCAGAAAGGCCACCAGCAAGGATCTATGGATCTAGAAAAACACCAAGACACATAATATTAAAATGTGCAAATTATAATTTTAGACAGGAGGTCCTGAGTGCAGCTAGGGGGAAGGGATTCCTTACATATGGAGGAAAGCCCATCAGAATAACATCAAACCTATCCACAGAAACCTGGCAAATGAGAAAGGGCTGGCATGATATTTCAGGGCACTAAATGAGAAGAACATACAGCCAAGAATACTCTATCCAGCAAGGCTGATATTCAAAATGGATGGAGATATAAAGAGCTTCCAAGACCGGCAAGGATTAAAAGAGTATGTAACCACCAAGCTGCAACTCCAGGAAATATTAAAGAGGTTTTTATAAAAGCAGAAAGAACACATGAGTGACTTAGAACAGATATTTTCCATCTATAGAGACAAGGAATTCACAAGCAACATGATGTCAATAAACACATATCTTTCAATAATCACTCTCAACGTGAATGGCCTATATGATCCCATAAAACAGCACAAGGTTGCAGAATGGATAAAATGACAGGTCCCATCCATATGCTGTCTACAAGAGACGCACTTGGAACCAAAAGATACATCCAGAATGATACTGAAAGGATGGAGAACCATCTTTCATGCCAATGGACCTCAAAAAAAAGCTGGGGTAGCAATTCTCATATCAGATAAATTAGATTTTAAGCTTAAGACTGTAGTCAGAGATGCAGAAGGACACTACATCATCCTTAAAGGGTCGATCCTCCAGATCTAATGATTTTAAACATTTATGCCCCCAATATAGGAGCAGCCAACTACATAAACCAACTGTTAATCAAAATAAAGAGTCATATTGACATGAATACCTTAATAGTAGGAGATCTTAACACGCCATTCTCAGTAACTGACAGGTCTTCTAAACAGAAAATCAATAAAGAAACAAGAGCTTTGAATGACACATTGGACCACATGGACCTCGTAAGTATATACAGAACATTCCACCCTAAAACAACAGAATGCCCATTCTTCTCGAGCACACATGGAACTTTCTCCAGAATAGACCATATCCTGGGCCACAAATCAGGTCTCAACCAATAGCAAAAGATAGAGATGATTCCCTGCGTTTTCTCAGACCACAATGCTTTAACACTGGAATTCAACCACAAGAAAAAGTTTGAAAGGAATTCAAACACTTGGAGACTAAAGAACAATATACTCAAGAATGCAGGATCAACGAGCAAATCAAAGATGAACTTAAACATTTCATGGAGACCAATGAGAATGAAGACACATCAGTCCAAAACCTATGGGATACGGCAAAGTCAGTCCTTAGGGGTAAATACCATAGCCATCCAAGCCTCACTCAAAAACATTGAAAAATATCAAATACAGCAGCTCTCTTAACAGCTTAAAGAACTGGAAAATCAACAACAAATCAAGCCAACCCCACACACAATAAGGGAAATCATTAAGATTAGAGCAGAGACCAACGAGTTAGAAACTAAAGAAACAGTAGAACACATCAAGGAATCCAGAAGTTGGTTTTTTGAAAGAATCAATAAGATCTATAAGCCACTGGCCAACCTCATCCAGAAGAAAAGAGAGAGGACCTTAATTATCAAAAGTATGAATGAAAGGGTAGAGATCATGACTCATCCAGAGGAAATAGAAACAATCACCAAAAATTATCATCAACAGCTATATGCCAATAAGCTAAACAATCTAGAAGAAATGGATGCATTCCTGAAAACCCAGAATCTTCCAAGACTGAAACAGGAAGACATTGACAACCTGAATAGACCAGTATCTAGTAATGAGATTAAAGCAGTGATCAAAAACCTTGGAAAAAACGAGAGTCCAGGGCCTGAAGGATTCCCTGGGGAATTCTACCAAACATTCAAGGAAGAAATAATACCTGAAAGTGTTTCAAAAACTAGAAACAGAAGGAAAACTTCCAGACTCTTTCTATGAAGCCAGCATTACCCTGATCCCCATTCCAGGTAAAGACCCCATCAAAAAGGAGAATTTCAGATCAATATCGCTGATGAATATGGATGCCAAGATTCTCAACAAGATCCTACCTAATGGGATACAACAGCACATTCAAAAAGATTATTCATCATGACCAGGTGGGATATATCCCTGTAATGCAAAGGTGGTTCAACATTTGCAAATGAATCCATGTGATAGAACAAATTAACAAGAGAAGAGAAGAGCCACATGGTCCTGTCAATAGATGTAGAAAAAGCATTTGACAAAATTCCTCATTCATTCCTGATTAAAACTATTCAATGTATAGTGATAGAAGGAACATTCCTCAACATCATAAAGTCTATCCATGAAATGCCCAAAGTAAATAACATTCTCAATGGGGAAAAGCTGACAGACTTCCCTTTAAGATCAGGAACAGGACAAGGATGCCCACTCTTGCCACTCTTGTTCACCATAGTATTAGAAGTCCTAGCGACAGCAATCAGACAACAAAAAGTAATAAAAAGTATTCAAATTGGAAATGAAGAAGTCAAACTCTCTCTTTGCAGATGACATGATACTTTACATGGAAAACCCAAAAGACTCTCCCCCAAACTACTGGAACTCATAGAGCAATTCAGTAATATGTCAGGATACAAAATCAATGCACAAAAATCAATTGCTTTCCTACACACTAACAATGAAAATATGGAAAGGGAAATTAAAGAATCGATTCCATTTACTGTAGCATCAAGAACCATAAGATACCTGGGAATAAACCTAACCAAAGAGGTAAAGGATCTGTTCTCGAGTAACTATAGAACACTCATGAAAGAAATTGAGGAAGACACAAAAATGGGGAAAGGAATGCATGCTCATGGATCAGAAGAATAAACATTGTTAAAATGTCTATACTGCCCAGAGCAATCTATACTTTCAATTCCATCCCGATCAAAATTCCATTAGTTTTTTTCAAAGAGCTGGAACAAACCATCCTAAAATTTGTATGGAACCAGAAAAGACCCTGAATTGCCAAGTAAATGTTGAAAAAGAAAAACACAGCTAGGGGCCTCACATCGCATGCTTTCAAACTTTACTACAAAGCTATGATCACCAAGACAGCATGATACTGGCACAAAAACAGACACATACACCAGTGGAACAGAATACAGAGTCCAGAGATGGACCCGCAACTCTATGGTCAAATCAGGCAAAAATATCCAGTGGAAAAAAGATGGTCTCTTCAATAAATGGTGCTGGAAAAATTGGACAGCTATATGTAGAAGAATGAAACTTGACCATTCTCTTACACCATACACGAAGATAAACTCGAAATGGATAAAAGACCTCAACGTGAGGCAGGAATCTATCAAAACCCTAGAAGAGAACATAGGCCGTAACCTCTATGACATTAGCCACAGCAACTTCTCTCAGGACATTTCTCCAAAGGCAAAGGAACTTTTGGGACTTCCTCAAGATAAATAGCTTTGGCACAGCAAAGGAAACAGTCAACAAAATAAACAGGAGACCCACAGAATGGGAGAAGATATTCACAAATGACACTACAGACAAAGGTCTGATATCTAATATCTATAAAGAACTTCTCAAACTCAACACTCACAAAACATAATCACATCCAAAAATGGGCAGAAGACATGAACTGACACTTCTCCAAAGAAGACATACAAATGGCTAACAGACACATGAAAAAATGTTCATCATCTTTAGCCATTAGAAAGATTCAAATCAAAACCACACTGAGATACCACCTTATACCAGTTAGAATGGCCAAAATCAACAAGACAGTAAACAACAAATGCTGGAGAGGATGTCAAGAAAGGGGAACCCTCCTCCACTGTTGGTGTGGATGCAAGTTGGTGCAGCCCCTTTGGAAAACTGTATGGAGATTCCTCAGGAAATTAAATATACAGCTACCCTATGACTCTGCAATTGCACTACTCGGTGTTTACCCCAAAGAAGCAGATGCAGTACAAAGAAGGGCCATAAGTACCCCTTTGTTCATAGCCTCAATGGCCACAATAGCCAAACTGTGTAAAGAACCAAAATGCCCTTCAACAGATGAATGGATAATGAAGATGTGTTCCATCTATACAATGGAATATTATGCCTCCATCAGAAAGAATGAATATCCAACTTTTGTATCAACATGGAGAGGACTAGAAGAGATTATGCGGAGTGAAGTAAGTCAAGCAAGGAGAGTCAATTATCTTATGGTCTCACTTATGTTTGGAGTATAAAGAAAATCATGGAGGGCATTGGGAGAAGGAAGGGAAGGGTGAATGGGGTGAAATCGGAAGTGGTGATGAACCAGGAGAGCCTGTTGACTCTGAGCAACAAACTGAGGGTTTTGGAGGGGAGGGGGTGGGGGGGTGGGCGAGCCTGGTAGTGGGTATTGAGAAGGGCATGTCTTGCCTGGAGCACTGGGTGTGGTGCATGAACAATCAATCTTGTAACACTGAAAAATTAAAATAAACATATTTGGGGAGAAAAAAAAAGAACTTCTGCTTCTCCACACACACACCCACACAAAATAGAAATGGAAGGAAAACCTCAAAATTCATTCTATGAAGCTAGCATTAACTTCATCCCAAAACTAGACATAGACTCCAACAAAAAGGACAATTTCAGAACAATGTAATTGATAAACACGGTTGCAAAAATTCTCACCAAAATAGTAGCTGATAGTATCCAATCTTACATAAAAAGGATTAATCACCATGACCACATGAGATTTATTCCTGGACTCTTAAGATGACTCAACAACTGCAAATCAATCAATGGGATATATCCCATTAATAAAAGACAGGGCAAGAAACATATGATGTTCTTAACAGATGCTAAAATTATTTGACAAGAGGGAGGAAAGATGGCAGAGAAGTAGGAGATCCTGTTGCAATCTGTCCCTAAAAGTTAGCTGGATATGTACCAGAACATGCTGAACATCCATTAAATCACCCTGAGGTGCAATATTCTTCACTTCTGGATCTCTACGGGAGCAGAAGACAGCAGTGGAGAGGTAAAGCAAAGTGGGAAAACTCAAACTGATATCAGAGCATAAACAAAAGGGGAAGAGAGCCACCAGAACCCATCAAGAATCTTAATAGCCCAAAGGAAAATGCCCAGTGGTTGGGGACTAGCATTAACATAGAGTCCGGATAAAAATACTTAAAAAGAGCAAAAGGTTCTCAAGAGCAACTAGTGGAAGGGAGTGGTCATGGGTACAGGCCTGGCCCCAGGCTCCCAGGAAGGACATCAATCGCCTCAAAGAGAGACTGGTGGGGGAGTCCAGTCCATGCTTCATGAACATGCAGCTTTCTACTCCTGCTACATTTTGTGGGCTGAGTACGCTCCTGCAAGCTCCTTTAGAGAGTTGGCTGTGGTCTAGGAGCTTGCAGGTTTTCTCTGTGTTCCCTGCTCTCTGGACTGAGTGCATCCACAATCTTGACATTCGCGGCCCATGGTAGAGTCTAAGTGCTCCCAGCTGGCCAAAGATAGAACGAGGGTAGGGGGCCTAATCTCCCTAGTGAGCAATCTTGGAGCCACAGAAAGGTGGCTGGGGGTGCACACCACCTCTGACAGACTGTGTTATGAGCAGAATTTTGTAGAGGGGAGTGTGTTCTGGACCACCCAGAGGGGAGCATACTGAGGCTTCTCTGTGATGCAGACCTCTGGGTACATACAGGCAGATTCCTTGCTAGGACTCTCCGGAAAGGTGAAAAAGATATAAATGGCCAAAAACCTTCAGAGAGTGGAAAACTGAGAAACTGGTTTCCACAGAGATCAGCCCCTTGACTGGGGGCTATAGTGACTCATCCCAAGCAAGATTGACTGGAAAACAATGTACCAGACCCCTCCCCCAAAAGACAAGTCAAAAAACAAAGGGACAATAACCACAGTGTCCCCATGAAATTTTAAATCCCAAACATCAGGGGAAATCATTTATTAAGCATCTGATAATACACTGAAACCTGCATATTTCATAGATACAAATTTTTTTCTTTCTTATTTTCTTTCTATATTTTTATTCACTTGCTATCACATTTCTTGTTTTTTTCTATTATTTTTATAAACTACTTAACATTACAACTAGAGGCTAATACAATGATAAACCCAGGAATATCTGAAAAAACCTTCCTCGGCCACGAGGAGCTATAACCACACTCCCATCTTATCCTTCTGTCAGTGTTTCTATATATTTGCTTTTGTTCTGGTATTATATAAATCTTATTCTTGGGTTCATTCTGACTAGGTTCTTATATTTCTTGTCATTTACTTTTATTGGTCTATATGTTTGTTTGTGTTTGTTTACATGCCATATAAATCTTATTTTTTGGGGTCCATTATGGCTGGGATTTCTTCTTTTTCTCTTTCTTTCTATATTTTTTTATCCTTATTCTTTCTTCTTGGTGGTGAATCTGTTTGCTCCGAAACGTTCCAGGGTGCACCCTGGATGGATCACAGGTGATATATCCAGGTATACATCCCTTCATCCACTTCTCATCAAAATGAAAGGAGGAGCAACATACAACAGAGGAAAAAGCCAGAGACTGCAAGGAATATTAGACATGGATATAAACACTATGTCAGAAAGGGAATTCAGGTTGACAATTATCCAGGCAATGGTGAGGCCTCACTCAAAAAACCTGAAAAATCCATAATACACCAGCCCTCTTTTCACCTTAAAGAACTGGAAAATCAACAACAAATTAAGCCAACCCCATGCACAAGAAGGGGAATAATCAAGATTAGAGCATAGACCAAAGAGTTAGAAACTAGAGAAAAAATTAGAATGCATCAATGAATCCAGAAGTTGGTTTTTTGAAAGAATCAATAAGATCGATAAGCCATTGGCCAAACTCATCCAAAAGAAAAGAAAAAGGACCTTAATTAACAAAATTATGAATGAAAGGGGAGAAATCACGACTAATCCAAAGGTAATAAAAACAATCATCAAAAGAATTATCAACAGCTATATGCCAATAAGTTAAACAACATAGAAGAAATGGATGCATTCCTGGAAACCCATTATCTTCCAAGACTGAAACAGGAAGAAATTGGCAACGGGAATAGACCAATATCTAGAAATGAGACTGAAGCAGTGATCAAAAACCTCCCAAAAAACAAGAGTGCAGGACGTGACGGATTCCCTGGGGAATTCTACTAAACATTCAAGAAAGAAATAATACCTATTCTCCTGAAAGTGTTTCAAAAAAGAGAAACAGAAGGAAAACTTCCAGATTCTTTCTATGAAGCCAGCATTACCCTGATCCCAAACCAGGCAAAGTCCCCATCAAAAAGGAGATTTCACAACAATATCCCTGATGAAGATGGATGAGAAGACTCTCAACAAGATCCTAGCCAATAGGATCCAACAGCACAATAAAAAGATTATTTATCATGACCAGGTGGGTTTACCCCTGGGATCCAATGGTGTTTTAACATTTACAAATCAATCAATGCGATAGAATAAATCAATAAGAGAAGAGAGAAGAAGCATATGGTCCTCTCAATTGATGCAGAAAAGCATTGGACAATATTCAGCAACCGTTCCTGATTAAAACTTTTCAAATTATAAGAATAGAAGGAACATTCCTCAACATCATAAAGTCTATCTATGAAAAGCCCACAGCAAATATCATTCTCAAAGTGAAAAGTTGACAGCCTTCCCTTTGAGATCAGGAACACGACAAGGATGCCCACTCTTGCCACTCTTGTTCAACATAGTATTAGAATTCCTAGCGACAGGAATCAGACAACAAAAAGGAATAAAAAGTATTCAAATTGGCAATGAAGAAGTCAAACTCTCTCTCTTCGCAGAAAAAATGATACTTTATGTAAAAACCCAAATGACTCCACCCCCAAAAAACTGGAACTCACACAGCAATTCAGTAATATGTCAGGATACAAACTCAATTGCACAGAAATCAGTTGCTTTTCTATACACTAACAATGAAAATAGGGAAAGGGAATTTAGAGAATGGGCTCCATTTACTGTAGCACCAAGTACCAAAAGATACCTGGAAATAAAGCTAACCAAAGAGCTCAAGGATCTATACTTGAGGAGCTACAGAACAGTCATGAAAGAAATTGAAGAAGACACAAAAAGGTGGAAAAGCATTCCATGCTCATGGATCAGAAGAATAAACATTGTTATAATGTCTATACTGCCTAGAGCAATCTATACTTTCAATGCCATCCCGATCAAAAGTATACCGATTTTTTTCAAGGGGCTCAAACAAACAATCCTAAAATTTGTATGGAACCAGAAAAGACCCTGATTTGCTAAGGAAGTGTTGAAAAAGAAAAACAAAGCTGGGGGCATCACAATACCTGATATCAAGCTTTACTACAAAGTGATGATCACCAAGACAGCATGGTACTGGCACAAAAACTGACACATTGACCAGTGGAACAGAATAAAGAGCCAACATATAGACTGGCAACTCTATGGTGAAATAATCTTTGACAAACAAGAAAAATATCCAGTGGAAAAAAGCCAATCTCTTCAATAAATAGTGCTGGGAAAATTGGACAGCTACATAGAGAATGAAACTTGACCATTCTCTTACACAATACACAAAGATAAACTCGAAATGGATAAAAGACCTCAACGTGAGGCAGGGATCTATCCAAACCCTAGAGAAGAACATAGGCAGTAACCTCTTCGACATCAGCCACAGCAACTTCTTTCAGGACATGTCTCCAAAGGCAAAGGAAACAAAAGGGAAAATGAACTATGGGACTTCATCAAGATAAAAAGCTTCTGCACAGCAAAGGATACAGTCAACAAAACAAAGGGGCAGCTCACAGAATGAGAAGAGATTCACTAATGACACTACAGACAAAGGTCTGATATCTAAAATCTATAATGATCTCCTCAAACTCAACAATCACAAAACAGATAATCACATCAAAAACGATCAGAAGACATGAATAGACATTTCTCCAAAGAAGACATACAAATAGCTAACATCACACAAACAAATGTTCATCATCTCTAGCCATCAGGGGCATTCAAATCCAAACCACACTGAGATACTAGCTTAAACCTGTTAGAAAGGCCAAAATTAACAAGATCGTAAACAACAAATGTTGGAGAGGATGTGAAGAAAAGGGAACCCTCTTCCACTGTTCATTGGAATGCAAGTTGGTGAAGCCACTTTGGAAAATAGTGTGTAGATTCCTGAAGAAATTAAAAATAGAGCTACCCTATGACCCTGCGTTTGCACTTCTGGGTATTTACCCAAAGCAGCAGATACAGTACAAAGGAGGGCCACATGTACCCCAGTGTTCATAGCAGCAATGTGCACTATCACCAAACTCTGGATAGAGCCATGTTGCCCTTCAACCGATGAAATGGATAAAGAAAATGTCGTGCATATATAGAATGGAATATTATGCAATCATCAGAACTGATGAATACCCACCTTTTGCGTCAAAATAGGTGGGACTGGAGGAGATTTTGCTGAGTTAAATAAGTCAAATAGAGAAAGTAAATTATCATATGGTTTCACTTACTTGTGGAACATGAGGAATAACATGCAGAACATTAGGAGAAGGAAAGGAAAAGTGAAGGGGTGAAATTCAGAGGGGTAGATGAAGCATGAGAGACTGTGGACTTTGAGAAACAAACCAAGGGCTTTTTTGGGGGGGGATGGGTGATCCTGGTGGTGGGTATCCAGGACGGCATGCACTGCATGGAACACCGGGTGTTATATGTAAACAATTAATCTTGGAACACTACATCAAAAACTAATGATGTATTGTATTATGTCTAACATAACACAATAAAAATTAAATAATTTACTGTTTAATAATTAGCATTTTAAAAAGTCCATTCTAGAATTCTGACAAATGGTGAAGTAACTGGAGAATTACTCTTCCAGTGGGAGGTACTGACAGATAGTTCTGACTCTCCCCCTCCAGCTTGAAAGCAATTCCTCAGTGAGCCCAAGACCACTAGCTCACACCAGCTCCAGCCATAACACCACACAGCCATACCACAACCACAGGATAGTGCACAGTGGGACACACCTGGGAGTACCCACACAGCTTCAAACTTCATGCTAAGGTGAGACTGGTGCAAAGCGCCTTGGGACATTCCAAACTAAAACAATTTGAGCTTCAGATAGGGCACCCCAGGTGCAGATCACTGTGGCGCCTGGTGGCTGATGTCTGCTTTGGATTGAGCCATATTACCAAGGTGCTGCTACATGGATTACCTCCGAAATATCCAGCCCATGCTCGTGTTAGGTGCACCTAACACAATCAGCCTGCAGCCATCACACTAGGAAGGCCCCTGCATAGAGCACCCTGGACTGCCCTCACCTACACAGTCTTTGCCTCTAGCTGTATAAGGAGGCATCTCCTGCACTGAAGACAGGAGCACAGCTTCTGCTGTCCTGTCAGGGAACCCTCAATGCGAAGAACCCAAGACACTCAGTAGTGTGATCACTATAGCTTTCACCTGAATAGAGAACTTAGTGCACAGACATCCCAGAGACCAAGTGGCCCATACCCACTTTAGATTTAGCTGTCCTCCTAGGACACCCCATTCTCTAGTCCAGCTCGACTCCAGCTACTCCTCCAAGGCATCATCTGTGAGGAGAGTCCCAGAATACCCATTAAATTTGACTTCAGCTTCAGCTACCCTGCAAGTTGTCTTAAGCGGATGGAACCCCAGGACACCCCAGATGGCAACCACATTAGTTTCTACTGCAGTGCCAGGGTACTTTCTGCACAGAGAGCTCAAGGACTTCCAGGCCTGAACACTGCCTCGACTCCAGCCGATCCAACAGGAAAGCCCTGGCTTAGAGCACCTCAGGACACCCTGGTCTGCATCCTTTCAGGTTTTGCTGTCCTGACAGGGTATCCACTTTATGGAAAGCACTGAAATCTCCCAGATTCCATTTTCTTCAACTCCAGATGTCCTATTAAGCACCCTTTCTTTACATAGCCCTGGGAAATCCCCAAATAACCCTTTAGCTTCAGCTACCCTGTTAAGTTGTCCTTTTCATATAGAGCTTAGAGACATACCAGATTGCACCTTCATTAGCTTTTGTTTTCTTGCCAGTGCACCTAATATATGGTGAGCAGAGGAACCTCATTGAACTCTATACACATTGGTTCCCATTTGTGAAGGGCCCTGGGACTCCGGACCACCCATGCCAGACAGAGTTCCATCCAGAAATCACCAAACACATACAACCTATAGAGGCGATAATCACATACAAGACCATTTTTTCAAGTACAGGACAAGTATCTGTTCCACCTGATCCATAGAAACAACATGAATTCAATCGATATGGGGATACAGAGGAATATTTTGCAAAAGAAGGAACAAAACAAACCTTCAATCAATCAATCAATTAAATAAACATAAACAGTATACCTAAAAAAAGTTTCAAGTAATGATCCTATAGTTGCTCATAGGGCTGGAGAAGAGAGTGGAAGAGAAGTTCTAAGAGGGAAGTATAGGTTTACCTTGATAAGTAAGAAAAATCTCAAATAAAAAACCTACACTTGCACCTAAAATAGCTAGAAAAATAACAATAGTAACAAAAAACAAAATGACAATAAATACATGGTTATCAATAATCATTGATACATGTCATGATAAACTTGTTTCAATGATATTGATACATAAACATGTAATAATAAACATAATGAAATACATGTTTATCAATAGTCACTTTGAGTGCCTTGGCATCAACCAACAGTTAATTACATCAGGTCATCATCTCAGAGTCATGAGATTGAGGCCCAAGTCAGGTTCTGCACTTAGAAGGTAGTCTGCTTGAGATTCTCTCACCCCTTATGCCCCTCTACACCCCCTTCTACCCTCTCTAAACAAACAAACACAAAATGACAAAGAAAACTAAAACCACCAGAAGGTACTAATAAATATTATAGCAGAAATAAAATATATCCAGTGGAAAAAAGACAGTCTCTTCAGTAAATGGTGCTGGGAAAATTGGACAGTTATATGTAGATAATGAAACTTGATCATTCTCTTGCACCATACACAAAGATAAACTCGAAATGGATAAAATACCTCAATGTGAGGCAGGGATCTATCAAAACCCTAGAGAAAAACATAGGCAAATATGCCTTCAATATTGGCCAGAGCAAATTCATTCAAGACATTTCTACAAAGACAAAGGAAACAAAAGCAAAAATGAACTTTTGGGACTTCATCAAGATAAAAAGCTCCTGCATAGCAAAAGAAACAGTCAACAAACACAGAGGCAACCCATGGAATGGGAGAAGATATTCACAAATGACACTACAGACAAAGGTCTGATATCTAAGATCTATAAAGAACTCCTCAAACTCAAAACTCAAAAACTGGATAATCATGTCAAAAAATGGGCAGGAGACATGAATAATCACTTCTCCAAAGAAGACATACATAATGGCTAACAGACACATGAAAAAATGTTCATCATCATTAGCCATCAGGGAAATTCAAATCAAAACCACACTGAGATACCACCTTACATCAGTTAGAATGGGCAAAATCAACAAGACGGTAAACAACAAATGCTGGAGAGGATGTGGAGAAAGGGGAACCCTCCTCCACTGTTGGTGGGGATGCAAGTTGTTGCAGCCCCTTTGGAAAACAGTGTGGAGATTCCTCAAGAAATTAAAAATAGAGCTATGCAACGACCCTGCCATTGTACTACTGGTAATTTACCCCAAAGATACTGATGTAGTGTGAAGAAGGTTCACATGTACCCCAATGTTTATAGTAGCAATTGCCAGAATTGCCAAACTGTGGAAAGAACCAAAATGCCCTTCAACAGATGAATGGATAAGGAAGATGTGGTCCATCTATACAATGGAATATTATGCCTCCATCAGAAAGGATGAATATCCAACTTTTGTATCAACATGGACGGGAAGAGATTATGCAGAGTGAAATAAGTTACATGGAGAGATTCAATTAACTTATGTTCTCACTTCAGTGCGGAGCATAAGGAATAACTTGGAGGGCATTGTGAGAAGGAAGGGAAGGGTAAATGGAGGGAAATCGGAGGGGGTGATGAACCATGAGAGACTATGGACTCTGATCCACAAACTAAGGGGTTTGGAGGGGATGGGTGGGGGTTAGGCGAGCCTGGTGGTGGGTATTGAGAAAGGCAAGTATTGTATGGAGCACCGGGTGTGGTGCATGGACAGTTAATCTTGTAACATTGAAAAAATAAAACATATTTGGGAAAATAAAATTAAAATAAAATAAAATAAAATAAAATAATAAAATAAAATAAAATAAAATAAAATAAAATAAAAATGTTTTATGTATATACCTAATAGTAGGATTGGATTATATGGTAATATGTTTTGCTTATTAAGGAACTTCCAAAATGTTTTCTATAGTAGCTGTGACATTATACATTATTATCAGCAAAGTATCAGGCCTCCATTTTTTTTACTTCCTTACCAATACTTGTTTATGCTTCATTATTATACTACTCCGTTTAGTAGGCATGAAGTCATTTCTAATTATGGTTTTAAATTTGTGTGTCTTTTTCTTAAACTTGTTTTATTTAAATCAATTTATTAACATGCAATGTATTATTAACTATTTATTGACATACAATGTATTATTGGTTTCAGAGGTACAGGCCTGTGTTCCATCAGCCTTATATAATATTCCGTGCTCATTACATCATGAGCCATCCTTAATGTCCATTCCCCAGTTACCCATCCTTCCACTCCTCTACCAGTCAAGAAACCTCAGTTTGTTTCCTATGATTAAGTCTTTTATGGTTTGTCTCCTTCTCCCGTTTCATCTTGGTTTTTTTTTCCTCTATTCCCCTATGATCTCCTGATTCATTTCTTAAATTCCACATATCACTGAAATCATATGATTTTCTTTTTCTGCTTAACTCATTTCACTCTAGTTCCATCCATGTCATTGAAAATGGCAAGATTTCATTTTTGATGGTTGTATAATATTCCATTGTAGAGCTATACAATGGAATTGTATATCTTCTGCTTTATCCATTCATCTGTCAATGTACACTTGGGTTTTTTCCATAGAAGTTTGGCTACTGTGGACATTGCTGCTATAAACATTTGGGTGCAGATGCCCCTTTGGATCACTACATTTGTGTCTTGTATGTAGCAGTAGCGCAATTGCTGGGTCATAGGTTACTTTTATTTTCAACTTTTTGATGAACATCCAAACTCTTTTCCAGAGTGACTGTACTAGCTTACATTCCCACCAACAGTGTAAGTGGGTTCTCCTATCTCCTCATTATCACCAACATTTGTCATTTCCTGACTTGTTAATTTTAGCCATTCTGACTAGTGTGAGGTGGTATCACATCTTGGTTTCAGTTTGTATCTCCCTGATGCCGAGTGATGTTGAGAATCTTTTCATGTGTCCATTGGCCAGGAATCCTTCAAAGTCCTAGAGGAAAACACAGGAAACAACCTCTTTGACCTTGGCCGTGGCAACTTCTTGCTAGACACATCTCCAAAGGCAAAGGAAACAAAGGCAAAAATGAACTATTGGGACTTCATCAAGATAAAACGCTTTTGCACAGCAAAGGAAACAGTTGACAAAACAAAGAGACAACTGACAGAATGGGAGAAGATATTGCAAATGACATATCAGATAAAGTACTAGTATCTGAAATCTATAAAGAATATATCAAACTGCACACCCAAAGAACAATTAATCCAAGCAAGAAACTAGCAAAGGACACTGACAGGGATTTCGCCAGAGAAGACATAATAATAGCCAAAGTTACATATATGTCTTTTTTAGAACACAATTTGTTAATTGTTTTTTTTTCTCCTGCAAGAGTTATTTGTATCTTTGAGATTTAAAACATGATCAGCTATATATCTTCCGTTTTTCTTTTTTCGCATCTGTATGTTTTCTATTCAATTTCCAGAAAATTATCTTGATATAGAAATTTTCTATTTTAATGTAATCTAATTTATCATTTTCCTTTGTTGCTTATATATTTGGTGTTATAGCTGGTATTCCATTGTCAAATTTGAGGGCATAAAGTCTTAGTTTTCTTTCTTTCTTTCTTTCTTTCTTTCTTTCTTTCTTTCTTTCTTTCTTTCTTTCTTCCTTTACTTTTTTTCTTTCTTATAGTTATATGTATTCAGATCTTATATTTAGGTCATTAATATGTTTGAATTAATTTTTGTACATGGTATGAAGTAGAAGACCAGTGTTATTCCTTTGCACTTCAAAATTCAGTTGTCCAAATGCGACCTGTTAAAAACATAAATCTTTTCTAACTGAATGGAATTTATATTTTTCTCAAAAAAGCATTTGGCCATAGACATTTGTGTTTGTTTCTGTTACTTTGGTTCTCTCCCTATGGTATATATTTTTCTTTCTGTCATTACATTGTTTTGAAATCAAAGACCAAGTACTTCAACATTTTTTTCTTTTTCAAGATTGTTTTCTTAGTTGAGGCCTCTCACAATTCCCTGTGATTGAGGATCACCTTTCCCATTTCTACAGATAAAACTATTTGAATTTGGTAAGGATTTAATTGAAGCTGTAGATTAAGCAGTAGTAACATGTTAAGAATATAAAGTCTTCTGATAACACATGGGCTCTTTCATTTTAATTATGGTTTATTATTTAATTCAGCAATAATTTATAAAAGTGTCCATGCCTTACATTATCTGCCTAAATTAATTTTAGGTGGTTAATTATTTTTATGTTATTGTATATGTCGCTGTTTACTATTTTTTGTTTATTTGTTACTATATGTCTTATCTGCTATTGTTTATGTAGATGTTTACTATTTTTTTTTGTTACTGTAGGTCTTGTCTACTTTTTATTCATTTCCTCTATAACTGCTGACATGTGTGTTTTTATATTTTGTAATGAATTTCTACGATTCCTCTTGCTATTTACTTTTGTGTATATTTTATTGACATTCACTTTTTTTACTATTAAAGCTATATTTCTCATTATAAAATAATAGCAATCAAATTTGATTTTGTACAAGCTTAATTTCAAAAACGTACAGTTTTCCTACCTAGGTTCACTCCAATTTTCTGATATATCAGAAATACACATTATATATAAAATACTGAACAATATCTGAAAAATACACACATATATATAATCTTTAGATAGCATGGCTAATAAAGTTATTATTTTTTTAAATTTTTTATTAATATATAATGTATTATTTACCCCATGGTACAGGTCTGTGAATCATCAGGCTTACACATTTCACAGCATTTTCCATAGCACATACCCTCCCCAATGTCCATATCCCTACCCCCCCCACCTCCCAGCAACCCTTAGTTTGTTTCATGAGTTT
>CM052809.1:2602205-2619220 GCA_028533885.1 Nasua narica | reverse complement strand
GAGGTAAAGGATCTGTACTCGAGGAACTATAGAACATTCATGAAAGAAATTAAAGAAGACACAAAAAGGTGGAAAAGCATTCCATGCTCATGGATCAGAAGAATAAACATTGTTAAAATGTCTATACTGCCCAGAGCAATCTATACTTTCAATGCCATCCCGATAAAAATTCCACCAGTTTTTTTAAAAGAGCTGGAACAAACAATCCTAAAATTTGTATGAACCAGAAAACACCCCGAATTGCTAAGGAAATGTTGAGAAAGAAAAAGAAAGCCGGGGGCATCACATTGCCTGATTTCGAACTTTACTACAAAGCTGTGATCACCAAGACAGCGTGGTACTGGCTCAAAAATAGACACATAGACCAGTGGAACAGAATAGAGAGCCCAGAGATGGACCCACAACTCTGTGGTCAAATCATCTTTGACAAAACAGGCAAAAATATCCAGTGCAAAAAAGACAGTCTCTTCAATAAATGGTGCTGGAAAAATTGGACAGCTATATGTAGAAGAATGAAACTTGACCATTCTTTTACACCATACACGAAGATAAACTCGAAATGGATAAAAGATCTCAACGTGAGGCAGGGATCTATCAAAACCCTAGAGTAGAACCTAGGCAGTAACCTCTATGACATTAGCCATAGCAACTTCTTTCCGGACCTGTCTCTAAAGGCAAAGGAAATACAAGTGAAAATGAACTTTTGGGACTTCATCAAGATAAAGAGCTTCTGCACGGCAAAGGAAACAGTCCACAAAACCAACAGGCAACCCACAGAATGGGAGAAGATATTCGCAAATGACACTACAAAGGTCTGATATCTAAGATCTATAAAGAATGCCTCAAACTCAACTGTCAAAAACAGATAATCACATCCACAATGTTCAGGAGACATGAACAGACACTTCTCCAAATAAAACATACAAATGGCTTACAGACACATGAAAAAAATGTTCTTCATTATTAACCATCAGGGAGACTCAAATCAAAACCACATTGAGATACTACCTTACACCAGTTAGAATGGTCATAATCAACAAGAAAGTAAGGAGAGGATGTGCAGAAAGGGAGACTCTCTTATACTGTTGGTGGAAAGGCAATTTCATGCAGCCATTTTGGTAAAACAGGGTGGAGATTCCTCAAGAAATTAAAAATAGAGCTACCCTATGACCCTGCAATTGCACTACTGGGTATTTATCCCAAAAAACAGATGCTGTACAAAGAAGGACCACATGTATCCCATTGTTCATAGCAGCAATGGCCACTATCGGCAAACTGTGGAAAGATCAAAGATGCCCTTTAACAGATGAATGGATAAAGAAGATATGATCCATATATCCAATTGAATATTATGCCTTCATCAGAAAGGTTGAATACCCAACTTTTGTATTAAGTGTATTGTTTAATAACTATGAAGCCTATTATTTTTGTATACCTATATCTTATCTTTAGTAATTTTGACACCACTTAAAAAAAATAGTGTCTTTTCTTTTTCTCTCTCTTTTCTTTCTGCGACTCAAATATGCATGTATTAGTTCGCAAGATCCTATATTATATGCTCCATAGGCTTTTCCTTATTTTTTCTTATGTTTTTAAGATCTTAGAATGATCTGTCTTCATGTTTTATAATACTTTCTTTGTCTCTTAGAGTTGGCTGCTGATCCCATCTAGTGATCTTTTCAATTCACTTATCAACTTGTCAAATTTAATTGTTCCTTTTAAAAAATTCTTATCTTTCTCCATTTAATTAATTTTACTTCACTTTTTCATGGTTTCTGGAGTTATAAATGACACATGACATTCTATGAGTTTTCGCTATATCAAATAATGATTTTATATATGCATTTTTGGGAAATTAATACAATAATGCTTAGGTTGACATACATCAACTCATCTAGTTGTAAATATTTTTTTGAGAAATCTTAAAATCTGTTCTCTCTGTGTATTTTAAATATACAATATAGTAATTTTAACAACAACCACCATGTTTCACGGTTCATCACAAAACATATATATCTGATAACTAAGTTTATATTTCTGGAAAACCTTTACCTATTTTCCCATGCCCCACTCCTGTCTTCTTGCAACAATATAATCATCCCTCAGAACAATGTACTGCTTAAAATATAACCCATGATAAATTATAATAGGTATCAATCATGCTTAGATATAGCCTTAAGAAAAACATGTACTGGAAAGAGGCCTCTGGGGGAGAGGACAAAATACAAAATACTTCTTTGAAGCCCAGCAGCTAAGGATGCCTGGCTTTGCTCAGGGTGGAAAGCCACCGGCATCATGGATGCCAAGAGGCTGGGAACGCCTGGAGCACTCAGGGTGGAACACAGCCTGCTTCATTTTTCTGTTATTTCTCCTTCCCCTGAGAGCACCTGCAGTTAGTCAGACAATTCTTTTGTTTGGGCTTGCTGACTATAAATTATGTATTACATGACCAGATGTATTTTGCCTTTCTTCTTATTTATCTACAAGACTCATGATCAATATGAAACCTACTCTGGCTTCTTTGTTGGTTGTTACCTATTTTCCAATAAATATGAGACTGAGGAGTTGTTCCAGGAGACAGTCTTTTCAACTGTCAACCCCTGGTCCATTTCTCTTGCTGTTGACTTGTTTGTGCCTCATTCTTCTCCCATGTGACATAAGGAAGCAGCACACCAATCCATTTTCTTTTTCTTTTTTGAAAAGATTTTTATATATTTATCAGAGAGACAGAAAGAAAGAGACAAAGAGTCTGTCAGTCTGCTGACAAAGGTCTGTCCACAGAGTCCCCCCATTCCATTTTCTATAAGTTTAACATTTTTGTATTTGACATATAAGTCATATCATACATAATGTGTCTTCACTTCACTTAGCATAAGACCCTCAAATTTTATCCACATAGTCACAAAAGTCAGAATTTTCTTCATTTTTTATGTCTGAATAACACCATATTTTAAAATCTATTTCTTTATTTATTTAATTTTCACATTTCCTTTATCCATTTAGCCTTTGAAGGACACTGAAGTGTTTCCATGAGTGGGGGAGAACAAATATTACTTTTGAGATTGTGATTTTCTATCCTTTGGATATGAATTCACAAGCGGAACTCCTGGATTATATGGTGGTTCTATTAACTTTTTGAGAATCATCATATTATTTTCCATAGCAGCTACAGCGATTTAAATTTACACTAGCAAAGTTCAATCCCTTTTTTACTCCTATTCTTAGTAATTCTCCTTATCCCCTATTTGGTGATAGAAAGTGTAATAAATGTGAAGTGATGTCTCCTTGTGATTTGATTTACATTTCTCTAAGTGTTAGTGTTAAGCATCTTTTGATGTGCTTGTTGGACGTTGGTACATCTTCTTTGGAAATATGTCTATTCAATCCTACTATCCATTTTGCAGCTGCATTATTTTTTTTTGCTTTTGAGTTGTATAAATTATAGATTTTGGATATTAATTTTTATCAGATATGTGACATACAAATATTTCCTCCTATTTGGTAGGTTATTTTTTATTTTTGTTGATTGTTTATTTGCCATCTAAAATCTCTTCAGTTTGATGTCATCCAAAATATTTTTGTTTGTAGTATATTTCCAAAAAAGAAATATTACTGAGATCAGTGTCAAGTATTTTGCTCTTTATTTTATTTTCTTTTTGGCATTTTTTGGTTTCAGGTCTTCTATCTTTGATCGATTTCAAGTTAATTTTTGTGAATAGTGAAAGATAAGGGTGCTAGATAATTTTTGCATGTGGTTGTCCTGTTTTCCCAAAGTCATTTATCAAAGAGACTATTTTTCCTCATTGTGTACTGTAAGTATAAGTATATTTCTAGATTACTTATTTTGTTCCATTAATGTATGTGTCTTTTATGTTAATTATATATTGTTTTGATTACTATAATTTACATTATAGTGTTAAATTAAAAAATATAATGCTTCTGGCTTTATTCTCAAGATATTTTTGGCTATTCAGGGTCTTTTGTGGTTTCATTAAAAACTAGTGATTGTTCTGTGGCTGTGCAAAATTGCATTGCAATTTTTTAAAAAAACCTTATTTATTTATTTGAGAGAGCACATGAAAGAGAGAACAAGTGGGGTGCAGGGAGAAGTAGTAGCAGGCTCCCCACCAAGCAAGGATCCCAACATGTGACTTGATCTTGAGACCTGGGAACATGACCTGAGCCTAAGGAAGATGCCCAACTGACTACAGCCAGACCCTCAGTCCAGTCACTTGCTTTTAAAGTATGCAAATAGGGGAGCCTAGATGGCTCAGGTCATGATCTCAGGGCCTTGGGATCAAGCCCAGCATCAAGCACTCTGCTCAGCAAGGCGCCTGCTTCCCCTTTCTCTCTGCCTGCCTCTCTGCCTACTTGTGATCTCTCTCTCTCTCTCTGTCAAATAAATAAATAAAATCTTTTAAAAAATTAAAAAAATAAAATATGCAAATAAGCCCCTTCAAAGAGAACATGGGGTGTTTCATTGGCTGGCCCTGTGTTGAGCCCTGTGGGGATAGCTAGTTCAAACCTTTTGTTTGTTAGAATACTGTGGAATTCAGAAACGCAATTCCTGTTGACCACCAAAGTTAGGGGATCAAGTATCGTGTCCTCATTTCGGCTGCTGCAAATTCAAAGGGTCAAAATGTGCATATACTGCATTTTGGAAGCATATTTAAGATATTTATTTATTTATTAGTATGTGCTATGCCTAGTGTTGCTGAAAATATTTCAATTTCAACAGAAGTTTTTTCCCTTTTTTTCAGTTGACTATGTTTTCCTGTATTTTGAAAAGCCTTAATGATCTTTTGTTGAAATCTGAGCATTTGAAAAATCAGTAACTTGTCCAAATATTTTCAGGCAATAAGAATTTTGCTAATTAACAAGTATATTCTGAGGTTGGAATCAGCATACAGTAAAACCTAAATATCTTCTCACATATTTCTGGGCAAGTATCATTCCCGAGGCTGTTTGTACATTTTCCCCCCAAAATGTTCCCTTATATATAATATCTGTTATTAATTTAGTTAATTTGATTTTCCAAAGATTATCACCCCAGCTTCTTCTCTAGGTATTTGATGTGTAATTATATCCCTGTGCCTATAATTTGTGAATCAAACCATCCTTCAAGTGGGTTGTACTCCTTTATATTTTACACAACATTCAGTGGTTGCCACTGTCTTCTGCAGCTCTTGTCAGCCTGAGATCATAACTATGTCATTTTCCTTTTTCTTTCCTTGAGTTAGGTAGGACAGAGACTGTGAATAGGGAAGCCCATATGCAGGTTAGAATATTGAAACTAAATTCTTCTCTTCCTCCAACCTGAGCAAGAGTTTGAGAAATTAGGACAATTCTTCTTCATTGTACTACACTAAACCACACTGAGAAAGTGTTGAGACAAGTGTGAAGAAAAATGTCACTAATTTTGTTACCAATTTAATAAGATTTTTTCTTTTCTTTTTTTTTTTAAGATTTTATTTATTCATTTAACAGAGAGAGAACACAAGCAGGCAGAGAGTCAGGCAGAGGCAGAGAGAGGAGCAGGCTCCCCGCGGAGCAAGGAGCCTGATGCGGCACTTGATCCCAAGACGCCAGGATCATGACCTGAGCCAAAGGCAGCCGCTTAACCAACTGAGCCACCCAGGCGTCCCAATAAGATTTTTTCTTAATTGCATTTGTGTTCTTTGCTATAGTCTCTTGACTTATTATAAAGGTATTTTATTTTATTTTTTTTCAGCTTGTCTTTTTTCCCACCTTTTTCCCTTTCCCAGGTTTTGTTTAAATTCCAATTAGGTGGGATGTTTAGGTGGCTCAGTTGGATAAGTGTCTGCCTTTGGCTCAGGTTATTATCCTATAGTCCTGGGATTGAGTCTCTTATTGGGCTCCTTGCCCAGTGGAGATTCTGCTTCTCCCTCTGCCTGCTGCTTTCCCTGCTTGTTCTCTTCCTCTCACACAAATAAATAAATAATACCTTTTAAAAAATAAAAATAAATAAATTCAAGTTTGTTAAGATATAGTGTAACATTACTTTCAGGTGTATTTTTAGAGAGAGAGAGAGAGAGAGTGGGAAGGAGGGACAGAGGGAGAGAATCTCCAGCCAACTCCTTGATGAGCACAGTGCCTGATGTGGGGATCAATCTCACAATTCTGAAATAAAGATCTGAGCCAAAACCAAGATTCAATGCTGACCTGACTACACCAAACAGGCGTCCCACTTTCACCTCTTTTATTGAACATGGCACTGAAATTCCTAGCCACAGTATCAGACTACAGAAGAAATAGAAGCCATCCAAATTAACAAGGAAAAAAAGTAAAATTTTCACTAGCTGTGGATTATATGCTGCTGTATAAAGAAAACCCTAAATTCCCCACCAAAAAAACATTAGCAGTGATAAACGAATTCAGTAAAATCACTTTTAATAAAGTGATTAATAAGGTCATTAAGAAAAAATATTAACATAGAAAGATCTGTTGCAATTTTAGATGCTAATAATGAAGTACCATTATTTGTATACAGTGGAGAAAAGACAGTCTCTTCAACAAATGATTGGGCAAACTGGTCAGATATAGGCAAAAGAATGAAACTGGACAAAATTTTTTTACACCATATCCTAAAATAAACTCAGAAGAGATTAAAAGCATAAATGTGCTACTCAAAGCCATCAAACGCCTAGAAGAAAAATTAAAGAGTAATTTTGGACATTGCCTGTAGAAAAATTATTCTATATATGTGTCTTCAAACAAGGGATACAAAAGCAAAATAAACTCTTGGGACAATAATATTAAATAAAAAATCTTTTTAAAGATTTTATTTAATTATTTGAGAGAGAGAGAGAGAGAGACAGAGAGAGAGAGAGAGCACAACTAGTCAGAGAAACAGACTCCCTGCAGAACACAGAGCCTAAGATAAGTCATGATCCAGGACCCTAAGGTCATGCTTGAGGTAAGGTAAGATGCTTAAACAACTGAGCCACCCACACACCCCAAAAGCATTTTACACAGTGAAGGGACCCATCAACAAAACAAAAAGGTAACCTTTTTGAATATTTATAAATGATATATCCAATAAGGAGTCAGTATGCATAATACATATTCAAATATAATTATCATTTGTCTTTGATATTTTCTCATTTTTTATATTTAAACACATCTGCATTTTGTTTTTTTCCTCAAATACGTTTAATTTTTCAGTGTTACAAGATTGATTGTTCATGCACGACAGCCAGTACTCCATGCAGTAGGTGCCCTTCTTGATACCCACCACCAGGCTCACCGACCGCCACACCCCCTCCCCTCCAAAACCCTCAGTTTGTTATTCAGAATCTACAGTCTCTCCTGGTTCATTACCCCCTCCGATTTCCACCCATTCACCCTTCCCTTCCTTCTCACGATGCCGTCCATGATTTTCTTTACACTCTGACATAAGTGAGACCATAAGATAATTGATTCTCTCAGCTTGACTTATTTCACTTTGCATAATCTCTTCTAGTCCTGTCCATGTTGATACAAAAGTTGGATATTCATCCTTTCTGATGGAGGCATAATATTCCATTGTATAGATGGACCACATCTTCCTTATCCATTCATCCGTTGAAGGGCATTTTGGTTCTTTCTACAGTTTGGCTACTGTGGCCATTGTGGCTATGAACATTGGGGTACATGTGGCCCTTCTTTGTACTACATCAGCTTCTTTGGGGTAAACACCGAGTAGTGCAATTGCAGGGTCATAGGGTAGCTGTATATTTAATTTCTTGAGGAATCTCCATACAGTTTTCCAAAGTGGCTGCACCAACGTGCATCCCCAAAAACAGTGGAGGAGGGTTCCCCTTTCTCCACATCCCCTCCAGGATTTGTCGTTTACTGTCTTCTTGATATTGGGCATTGTAACTGGTATAAGGTGGTATTTCACTGTGGTTTTGATTTGAATCTCTCTGATGGCTATAGATGATGAACATTTTTTCATGTGTCTGTTAGCCATTTGTATGTTTTCTTTGGAGAAGTGTCTTTTCATGACTTCTGACTTCTGCCCATTTTTTGATGTGATTATCTGTTTTGTGAGTGTTGAGTTTGAGGAATTCTTTATAGATCTTAGATATCAGTCCTTTGTCTGTAGTGACATTTGTCAATATCTTCTCCCATTCTATGGGTTGCCAGTTTGTTTTGTGGACTGTTTCCTTTGCTGTGCAGAAGCTTTTTATCTTGATGAAGTACCAAAAGTTCATGTTCACTTTTGTTTCCTTTGCCTTTGGAGACATGTCCTGAAAGAAGTTGCTGTGGCTAATGTCATAGAGGTTATGGCCTATGTTCTCCTCTAGGGTTTTGATAGATCCCTGCTTCACGTTGAGGTCTTTTATCCATTTCGAGTTTATCTTTGTGTATGGTGTAAGAGAATGGTCAAGTTTCATTCTTCTACATATAGCTGTCCAATTTATCCAGCAACATTTATTGAAGAGACCGTCTTTTTTCCACTGGATATTTTTGCCTGTTTTGTCAAAGATGATTTGACCATAGAGTTGTGGGTCCATCTATGGGGTCTCTACACTGATCCACAGGTCTATGCATCTGTTTTTGTGCCAGTACCATACTGTTTTGGTGATCACAGCTTTGTGGTAAATTTGAAATCACGCAATGTGATGCCCCCAGCTTTGTTTTTCTTTTTGAACATTTCCTTAGCAATTTGGGGTCTTTTTTGGTTCCATACAAATGGAACCAGAATTTTAGGATAGTTTGTTCCAGCTCTTTGAAAAAAACTGGTGAAATTTTGATCGGGATGGCATTGAAAGTATAGATTGCTCTGGGCGGTATAGGCATTTTAACAATGTTTATTCTTCCGATCCATGAGCAAGGAATGCTTTTCCACCTTTTTGTGTCTTCTTCAATTTGTTTCGTGAGTGTTCTATAGTTCCTCGAGTACAGATCCTTTACCTCTTTGGTTAGGTTTATTCCCAGGTATCTAATCGTTCTTGGTGCTACAGCAAATGGAATCGATTCTCTAATTTCCCTTTCCATATTTTCATTGTTAGTGTCTAGGAAAGCAATTGAATTTTGTGCATTGATTTTGTATCCTGACACATTACTGAATTGCTGTATGAGTTCGAGTAGTTTGGGTGGGGAGTCTTTTGGGTTTCCTATATAAAGTATCATGCCATCTGCGAAGAGAGAGAGAGTTTGACTTCTTCATTTCCAATTTGAATACATTTTATTTCTTTTTGTTGTCTGATTGCTGTTGCTAGGACTTCTAGTACTATGTTGAACAAGAGTGGTGAGAGTGGGCATCCTTGAGTTGTTCCAGATCTCAATTCCCCATTGAGATTGAGTTCCAGATTCCCCATTGAGAATGATATTTGCTGTGGGCTTTTCATAGATAGACTTTATGATGTTGAGAAATGTTCCATCTATCCCTATAATTTGAAGTGTTTTAATCAGGAACAGATGCTGAATTTTGTCAAATGCTTTTTCTACATCTATTGACAGGATCATGTGATTCTTCTCTCTTCTCTTGTTGATTTGTTCTATCACATGGATTGATTTGCGAATATTGGACCACCCTTGCATTCCAGCGATAAATACCACGTGGTCATGATGAATAATCTTTTTAATATGCTGTTGGATCCTATTAGCTAGGATCTTGTTGAGAATCTTGGCATCCATATTCATGAGGGATATTGGTCTGAAATTCTCCTTTTTGATGGGGTCTTTACCTGGTTTGGGGATCAGGGTAATGCTGGCTCCATAGAAAGAGTCTGGAAGTTTTCCTTCTGTTTCTATTTTTTGAACACTTTCAGGAGAATAAGTATTATTTCTTCCTTGAATGTTTGGTAGAATTCCCCAGGGAATCCGTCAGGCCCTGGACTCTTGTTTTTTGGGAGGTTTTTGATCACTGCTTCAATCTCATTATTAGATATTGGTCTATTTAGGTTGTCAATGTCTTCCTGTTTCAGTCCTGGAAGATTATGGGTTTCCAGGAATGCATCCATTTCTTCTAGGTTGTTTAGCTTATTGGCATATAGCTGTTGATAATAATTTTTGATGATTGTTTCTATTTCCTTTGGATTAGTCATGATCTCTCCCCTTTCATTCATAATTTTGTTAATTAAGGTCTTCTATCTTTTCTTCTAGATGAGTTTGGTCAGTGGTATATCGATCTTATTGATTCTTTCAAAAAACCAACTTCTGGATTCATTGATGCGTTCTACTGTTTCTTTAGTTTCTAACTCGTTGATCTCTGCTCTAACCTTGATTATTTCCCTTCTTGTGCGTGGGGTTGGTTTGATTTGTTGTTGATTTTCCAGTTCTTTAAGGTGTAAGGAGAGCTAGCATATTTGATATTTTTCAATCTTTTTGAGCGAGGCTTAGATGGCAATGCATTTCCCCCTAAGGACCGCCTTTGCCGTATCCCATAGGTTTTGGATCGATGTGTTTTCGTTCTCATTGGTCTCCATGAATTGTTTAAGTTCATCTTTGAGTTGCTGGTTGATCTCCACATTCTTGAGCATATTGGTCTTTAGTCTCCAAGTGTTTGCATTCCTTCTGAACTTTTTCTTGTGATTGAGTTCCAGTTTTAAAGCATTGTGGTCTGAGAAAATGCAGGGAATCATCTCTATCTCCTGGTATCGGTTGAGACCTGATTTGTGGCCCAGTATGTGGTCTATTCTGGAGAACGTTCCTTGTGTGCTTGAGAAGAATAAGTATTCTGTTGTTTTAGAGTGGAATGTTCTGTATATATCTATGAGGTCCATGTGGTCCAATGTGTCATTCAAAGCTCTTGTTTCTCTATTGATTTTCTGTTTAGATGATCTGTCAGCTACTGAGAATGGCATGTTAAGATCTCCTAGTATTTAGGTATTCATGTCAATAGGACTCTTTATTTTGAGGAACAGTTGGTTTATGTAGTTGGCTGCTCCTATATTGTGGGCATAAATGTTTATAAGTGTTAGATCTTCTTGGAGGATAGACCCTTTAAGGTTGATGTAGTGTCCTTCTGTATCTCTGACTACAATCCTAAGCTTAAAATCTAATTTATCTGTTATAAGAATTGCTACCCCAGCTTTCATTTGAGGTCCATTGGCATGAAAGATGGTTCTCCATCCTTTCACTTTCAGTCTGGATGTATCTTTTTGTTCCAAATGTGTCCTTTGTATGCAGCATATGGACATGTACTGTCGTTTTATCCATTCTGCTACCCTGTGCCATTTTATGGGAGCATTTAGATCTTTCACGTTGAGAGTGATTATTTAAAGATATGTGTTTATTGACAAAATATTGCATGCGAAGTCCTTATTTCTATAGATGGAAAATTTCTGTTCTAAGTCACTCATGTGTTCTCTTTGCTTTTATAAAACCCTCTTTAATATTTCCTGGAGTGCAGGCCTGGTGGTCACATACTCTTTTAATCCTTGCCAGTCTTGGAAGGTCCTTATCTCTCCATCCATTTTGAATGATAGCCTTGCTGGATAAAGTATTCTTGGCTGCATGTTCTTGTTGTTTAGTACCCTGAATATATCATGCCAGGCCTTTCTGGCTTGCCAGGTTTCTGAGGACAGGTCTGACGTTATTCTGATGGTCTTTCCTCCGTATGTAAGGAATCTCTTTCCCCTAGCTACCCTCAGGACCTCCTGTCTAAATTTACAACTGCACATTTTAATATTATGTGCCTTGGTGTTTTTCTCGATTTATTGATCCTGGCAAGGGTCCTTTCAGCCTCTAGGACACGAGCACTTGTTCCATTCCCCAGGTTGGGGATATTCTCATGTAGAATTTGGTCAGCTATATCTTCTAGTCTTCTGTCCTTCTCTACCCCCTCTGGGATGCCAATGATTCTGACCTTGCAACATTTCATGGTGTCATTTATTTCCCTAAGTCTGTTCTCATAAGTCTTGAGCAGTTTGTTCCAGCTATCCTCTTGACCTTTTATCTCAACTATTTGATCCTCTAGATCACTAATTCTATCCTCTGTCTCCACAACTCTAGCTGTTAGACTATTTAGATTGGATTGGATCTCATTAATAGCAGCTTCTTACCTCTGCTATACTGGATCTCATTTCTATCCTTAGTGATTCTATAATCATTTTCTCCATCCTAGCCATTGCCTGGATAATTGTCACCCTGAATTCCCTTTCTGACATACTGTTGATGTCCATGCCCAATAGTTCTGAAGGAGAGGGTGTAGTCTCAGGGTTTTTCTTCTGTTGGGTGTTCCTCCTCCTAGTCATTTTGATGAGAAATGGATGAGAGGGTGTGTAGCTGGATATACCGCCCCCGATCCAGGCAGGGTGTACTCCAGAGCGTTTTGGAGCAATTGGGATTTACCACCAAAAAGAAAGAATAATGATTAAAAAAAAAGATAGAAAGGAGGAGTAAAAGGGGAAATCCCAACCAGAATGGGCCCCAAAACTAAGTTTTATAAGGTGTGCAAACAAGCACGAACAAACATATAGACCAACACGAATAAATGACAAGAAGTAGAAGAACCTAGCAGAATGAACCGCAAGAATAAGATTTATGTAATACCAGAACAAAAGCAGATACGTTGAAACACTGACAGACGGATAAGTTGGGAGGGTGGATATAACTCCTCTCAGGCGATGAAGGTTATGTCATGTCCTCCTTGATTTATAGTTGTATTAAACTCTTCTTTGTAATGTTAAGTAGTTAAAAAAAAAGATAAAAGAAAAAAGAAATGTGAAAGCAAGTGAAAACTAAAATAAAATAAAAAATGAGAGAGAATAAGAAAGAGAAAACAAAAACAAAAACAAAAAACAAACTTGTACCTATGAAATATACAGGTTTGAGGGTATTACCAGGAGCTTAATATATTGATTACTCCTGTCATTGGGGACTTAAAATTTTATGGGGACCCTGTTGTTATAGTCCTTTTGTTCTTTGGCTGGTCTTCTGGAGGAGGGGCCTGCCACATTGTTTTCCAGTCAGTCTTGATTGGGTTGAGTCACCCTGCCCCCCAGTCAAGGGGCTGAGCTCTGTGGAAACCGGTTTCTCAGTCTTTCACTCTCTGAAGGTTTTTGGCCTTTTGTATCCTTTTCACCTTTTCAGGGAGTTCTAGCAATGAATATGCCCAGAGCACTCAAATCTCCGAGTTGCAGGAAGCCCGAGTCTCTCTGCCCCTCTGTGTGGTTCAGAACACACACTTCCCTCTATGAAATTTTTGCTCACAGCACAGCCTGTTCGAGGTGGCGCGTGACCCCAGCCGCCTTTCTGTGGCTCCGTGAGGGGCGCCTGGGAGGTTAGGCCACTTGCCCGCGTTCTCTCCAAGGGCCGGGGGGATCGCTCAGGCTCTGTAGCGCGCCGTGAATGTCGCAGTGGCGGGCGCACGCAGGGAAAAGCTGCTACTTGTGTACCACCTCAGACTCTAAAGGTTCTTGCAAGTGCGTGCATGGCTCACAGGATGTTGCAGAGAGAGGAAAGCTGCAGGTTCAGGAATCACGTACTGTTTCCCCCCACCCGTTTCACTTTGGGGCATTCTTTCCTGGGAGAGTGGGTCCAAGACCCGGTGCCTGTGACCCCCCCTCCACTAGGTACTCCTCAGAACTTTTTCCCCTTTTTAAGTGTTTTTAATGGGCTCTACATTAATGCTGGTCCCCCGCCACCGGACACTTTCCTTTGGGGTATTACTGTCCTTGGTTAGCTTCTGGTGGCTCCCTCCCCCTTTTGTCTATCCTCCGATATCAACTCGAGTGTTCCAACTTTGCTTTTACCTCTCCACTGCTGTCTTCTGCTCTCGGAGAGATCCAGGGGTTAGAAATCTTTCTCCTCAGGGTGAATTCATGGGTGTTCAGCATGTTCTGGTAGATTTCCAGATCACTTTTGGGGACCTGTTGCTACAGAATCTCTCCTTGATGAATGTCTCAAAAGCACCCATGGGCCCTCATTTGAGATGACATTAAAAAAAAATCCAGATAGAACTATGAGATAATTAGCATAATCAAGAAAGGGAGGATTTAGATATACAATCGGCCAAAAAATTAGATTTGAAAATATTAGTATATTAACAAGATAAAGAATCATCTGTACTGTTGTTGGTGGTTAAGAACATGTCACAGAAAATATGCCACTTTGGTATATTGTTTATTTAGAGCTGAAGGCAATTAAAAACAGAATATGCCAGTTTTATTTCAAAGGGCTGGAAAAAATAATCCTAAAGTTTCTATGGAACCAGAAAAGACCCTGAATTGCTAAGGAAATGTTGCATAAGAAAAACAATGCTGGGGGCATCACATTGCTTGATTTCAAGCTTTACTACAAAGCTGTGATCATCAAGACAGCATGGAAGTGGCACAAAAACAGAGGAACAGAATATAGAGCCCAGAGATGGACCAGAACTCTATGGTCAAATAATCTTTGACAAAACAGACAAAAATATCCACTGGAAAAAAAGACTGTCTTTTCAATAAATTGTGCTGGGAAAACTGGATAGCTATATGTAGAAGAATGAAACTTGACCATTCCCTTACACCATACATGAGGATAAACTCAAAATGGGTAAAAGACCTCAACGTGAGGCAGCAATCTACCCAAATCTTAGAGAAGAACATAGGCAGTATCCTCTCTGACATCAGCCAAAGCAAATTCTTTCGGGACATGTCTCCAAAGGCAAAGGAAACAAAAGGGAAAATGAACTTTTGGGACTTTATCAAGTAAAAAGCTTCTGCACAGTGAAGGAAACAGTCAACCAACCAAACATGCAACCCACAGAATGGGAGAAGATAATCACAAATGACGATAAAGACAAAGGTCTAATATTTAATATCTATAAAGAACTCCTCATACTCCGCACTCACAAAACAGATAATCGAAGAAGACATGAACAGACAGTTCTTCAAAGAAGACATACAAATGGCTAACAGACACATGAAAAAATGTTCATCATCTTTAACCATCAGGGGGATTCATATCAAAATCACACTGAGAAACCACCTTACACCAGTTAGAATGGCCAAAATCAACAAGACAGTAAACAACATATGTTGGAGAGGATGTGGAGAAAGGGGAACCCTCTTCCACTCTTGATGGGAATGCAAGTTGGTGCAGCTACTTTGGAAAACAGTGTGGAGATTCCTGAAGAAATTAAAAATAGAGCTACCCTATCACCGTGCAATTGCACAACTGGGTATTTACCCCAAAGAAGGAGATACAGTACAAAGAATGGCCACATGTACCCCAGTGTTCATAGCAGCAATGGCCCCAATCACCAAACTGTGGAAGGAACCAAAAACATCTGTTGCTCTTCAACAGATGAATGGATAAAGAAGATGTGGTACATATATACAATGGCCTATTATGCCTCCATCAGAAAGGTTGAGTACCCAACTTTTGTATCAACATGGACAGGAGTAGAAGAGATTACACGGAGTAAAATAAGTGAAGCAGAGAGGGTCAATTATTTTATGATCCCACTTACTTGTGGATCATAAGGAAAAACATGGGGGATATTGTAAGAATGAAGGGAAGGGTGAATGGGGGAAATCGGAGGGCACGATGAACCATGAGAGGCTGTGGACTCTGAACAACAAACTGAGGGTTGGGGAGGGGAGGGGATGGAGGTCTAGGCAAGCCTGGTGGTGGGTATTGAGGAGGGCATTTACTGCATGGAGCACTGGGAGTGATACATGAACAATTAATCTTGTAACACTGAAAACATGAAATAAACATATTTGGGGGAAAAAAGAAACAGAATATGCAGGAAGAACTCTCTGACTTCTCTCTTTCTGTCTCAAATGAGATATTAGCAGTTCCTATGAAAGCTGCACACCTGTCCTAGGAAGAAAACATTTTGATCACTGAAGTTTGGGAGTTGAGGCCAAAATGCACCTGTAAAACAACACATGTCACTTTCCAATAATTAACTGCTCAAGCATTTTTGTCTTGTCACATGCCTACAATTTATCGTTCTTTGTTTTAAAAAGTATATCAGGTAAAGGGTGCTCGCTTCGGCAGCACATATACTAAAAAGTATATAAGGTAAAGGGTATGTGGCTAAGGGGGTTAAAGGCTCTGCCTTCGACTCAGGTCATGATCTCAGGGTCCTGGGATGGAGCCCAACATCAGGCTCTCTGCTCAGCAGAAGCCTGCTTCTACCTCTCTCTGCCTACCTCTCTGCCTACTTGTGATCTCTCTCTCTCTCTCTCTCTCTCTCTGTCAAATAAATAAATAAAATATGGATATTGGGGAGGGTATGTGGTAAGGTAAGTTCTGTGAAATGTGTAAGCCTGATGATGCAGAGGCATGTACCCTGGGCCAAATAATATATTATGTGTCAATAAAAATCTTTAAAAAATAAAATAAAAAGTATATAAGATTTTTCAAATTAATTTTATTTTTTTTCTCCCCAAATTTGTTTATTTTAATTTTTCAGTGTTACAAGTTTGATTGTTCATGCACCACACCCAAGCTACATGCAGTACGTGCCCCTCTCCATACCCACAACCAGGCTCACCCACTCCCCCACCCCCTCCCCTCCAAAACACTCAGTTTGTTGCTCAGAGTCCACATTCTCTCCTGGTTCAACACCCCCTACGATTTCCCCCCATTCGCCCTTCCCTTCCTTCTCACGATGCCCTCCATGATTTTCTTTATAATCCACAAGTGAGAGCATAAGATAATTGCTTCTCTCCGCTTGACTTATTTCACTCTGCATAATCTCTTCTACTCCTGTCCATGTTGATACAAAAGTTGGATATTCATCCTTTCTGATGGAGGCATAATATTCCATTGTATAGATGGACCACATCTTCTTTATCCATTCATCAGTTGAAGGGCATTTTGGTTCTTTCCACAGTTTGACTATTGTGGCCATTGAGGCTATGAACATTGGGGTACATGGGGCCCTTCTTTGTACTGCATCTGCTTCTTTGGGGTAAACACCGAGTAGTGCAATTGCAGGGTCATAGGGTAGCTGTATATTTAATTTCCTGAGGAATCTCCATACTGTTTTCCAAAGTGGCTGCACCAACTTGCATCCCCACCAACAGTGGAGGAGGGTTCCCCTTTCTCCACATCCTCTCCAG
>CM052809.1:2589413-2601705 GCA_028533885.1 Nasua narica | reverse complement strand
TACTCCAGAGGGTTTTGGAGCAATTGGGCTTTACCACCAAAAAGAAAGAATAAGGATAAAAAAAAAGATAGGAGGACAAAAAGGGGAAATCCCAGCCAGAATGGGCCCCAAAACTGAGGTTTATAAGGTGTGCAAACAAGCACGAACAAACATATTCACCAACACGAAGAAATGCCAAGAAGTAGAAGAACCTAGCAGAATGAACCCCAAGAATAAGATTTATGTAATACCAGAACAAAAGCAGATACATTGAAACACTGACAGAGGGATAAAATGGGAGGGTGGTTATAACTCCTCGCAGGCTACGAAGGTTATTTCAGGTCCTCCTGGGTTTATAGTTGTATTAAACCTCTCGTTTTAATGTTACAAGGTTAAAAAAAGGATAAAGGCAAAAAGAAATGTGAAAGCAAGTGAAGACTAATATAAAATAAAAAAAGAGAGAGAATAAGAGAAAACAAAAACAAAAACAAAAACTAAAGCAAAAACAAACTTGTATCTATGAAATATACAGGTTTGAGTGTATTACCTGGAGCTTAATATATTGATTTCCCCTGGCTTTGGGGGTTTAAAATTTTATGGGGACCCTGTGGTTATAGTCCTTTTGTTCTTTGGCTGGTCTTCTGGGTGAGGGGCCTGCCGCGTTGTTTCCCAGTCAGTCTTGCTTGGGTTGAGTCACCCTGCCCCCCAGTCAAGGGGGGCAGGGGCTCTGTGGAAACCAGTTTCTCAGTCTTTTGCTCTCCGAAGGTTTTTTGCCTTTTGTAGCCTTTTCACCTTTACAGGGTGTCCAAGCAATGAATCTGCCCAGAAGCACTCAGACCTCTGAGTTGCCGGAACCCCGAGTCTCTCTGCCCCTCTGTGTGGTTCAGAACACACACTCCCCTCCGCAAAATTTCTGCTCACAGCGCAGCCTGTTGCCTGTGTCTCTCCACGGGCGGGGATCGCTCAGGCTCTGCAGTGCGCCGTGACCGGGAAAAACTGCGGTTCATGAACCATCACAGACACTCAAAAGGTGCTTGCAGGTGTGAGCCCGGCCCACAGGTTGTTGGAGAGAGCGGAAATCTGCAGGTTCAGGAATCACGGACTGTATCCCCTACCAGTTCCACTTTGGGGTGCTCCTTCCTGGGAGAGTGGGTCCAACCGCTGGTGCCCGTGACCACTCCCTTCCACTAGTTACTACTCCGAACTTTTTGCCCTTTTTAAGTGTTTTTAACGGGCTCTACATTAATGCTGGTCCCCCGCCACCAGGCACTTTCCTTTGGGATATTATGGTCCTTGGTTAGCTTCTGGTGGCTCCCTCCCCCTTTTGCTTATCCTCCGATATCAGCTTGAGTGTTCCCACTTTGATTTTACCTCTCCACTGCTGTCTTCTGCTCTCGGAGAGATCCCGGGGTTAGAAATCTTTCTTCTCAGGGTGATTTCATGGGTGTTCCGCGTGTTCTGGTAGATTTCCAGCTCACTTTTGGGGACCGGTTGCTGCAGGATCTCTTACTTCTCCGCCATCTTGCCCCCCTCTTCACAAGGGGTGTTTTATATATGTGATGATTCGCTGAATTCTACTCATGAAATCAATATTGACTATATGTTAATAACAACATTTATATTAAAAATGACATAAAATAAATCTTATCAGAGGGAAGATGGACCGGGTTTGTCTAAAATAGGTGAAAGAGATTAAAATACACTTATTATGGGCACTGAAAAATGATGTATAGAATTATTAAATCACTATATTATGCAGCTGAAACTATATAATACCACTGTATGTTAAGTAAATTGGAAGTAAAATTGAAAACCAAACAAAAATAGAAAGAAAAGAAGCAAGAAAAATCTCAAATAAACACCTCACCTCACACCCAAAGGAGATAGAAAAAGGAAAAATTTTAAAACCCATCTCTGTAGAAGGAAAGAAATAATCAAGATTGGAGTATAAATTAATGATATAGGTACTAAAACCAAAAATGAACAAACACAAACAAGCAAACAAACAAAACAATACCACAGGCTCAGTTGATTAAGTATTTGATTTTTGGGTTCAGCTGAAGTCCTTATCTCATAGGTCATGGGAGCAATCCCTGTGTTGGGTTCATTGCTCCCCAGGGAGCCTACCTGAAGATTCTCTTTCTCTGCTCGTCTCCACGCTCTCTGTCTCTCAAATAAATAAATACATGTATCTTAAAGCACACACACACACACATACACACATTCACATAAACACACACACACACACACACACACACACACACACACACACAATAGAAAAGACCAATGAAACCAGGAATTGTTTAAAAAATCAACAAAGTGAGAAACATCTAGCTAGTCTCATAGAAGAGGAAGAGAGAAGAATGAAGTAAGGAGAAGAAGATGAAGAAGATGAAGAAGAGGAAGAAGAAGTAGAAGAAGAAGAAGAAGAAGAAGAAGAAGAAGAAGAAGAAGAAGAAGAAGAAGAAGAAGAAGGAGAAGAAGAAGAAGAAGAAAAGCAACAACAACAACAACAACAACAATGAGAGGGAGGGGAAGAGGGAGGAAATGGAGGGAAGAAGGGAATACAAATAGGAGGAGGAGGAGAGAAAAATAAATCAAATAAGCAAAATCAAAGATGAGAGAGGAGAAATAGCAAAGAAAACAGAGACATACCATAAGACAATTTTATGAAAAATATCTGCCAACAAATTGTACTGCAGAAAAGATGGATAAATAGAAAAATGGATAAATTCCTAGACACCTACCCCCTAACATCACAGAAGTAGATAGAAATATAATATTTTAACAAACCAATTAATAGCAAGAAAATATGATCAGTATCCAAAAATCTCCCAACAAAGTTCAAAGACCAAAGTCTTCTCAGGTGAATTCTGCAAATCATAAAATGAAAAGTTAATACCTCTTTTTCTCAAACTATTCCAGAAAAATAGAAGAGGAATGTAAACTTCCAAATTCATTCAGTGGAGCAAGCATTCACATTCACACCAAACAATCTAAAGACACAACTAAGGGGCGCATGGGTGGCTCACTGGGTTAAAGCCTCTGCCTTCGGCTCAAGTCATGACCTCAGGGTCCTGGGATCAAGCCCAGCATCTGGCTCTCTGCTCGGCAGGGAGCCTGCTTCCCCCTCTGCCTGCCTCTCTGCCAACTTGTGAACTCTCAATCTCTGTCAAATAAATAAATAAAATCTTAAAAAAAAAAGGGTATCTAAGATCTATAAATAACTCCAAAAACTCAACACTCACAAAACAGATAATCACATCAAAAATGGGCAGAAAGACATGAACAGACAGTTCTCCAAAGAAGACATACAAATGGCTAACAGACACATGAAAAAATGTTCATCATCTTTAGCCATCAGAGAGATTCAAATCAAAACCATGCTGAGATGCACCCTTATGCCAGTTAGAATGGCCAAAATCAACAAGATAGTAAACAACAAATGTTAGAGGGATGTGGAGAAAGGAGAACCCTCCTCCACTGTTGGTGAGAATGCAAGGTGGTACAGCCACTTTAGGAAACAGTATGGAGATTCCTCAAGAAATTAAAAAGAGAGCTACCCTATGACCCTGAAATTGCACTACTGGGTATTTACCCCAAAGAAGCAGATGCAGTACAAAGAAGGGCCACATGTACCCCAATGTTCATAGCAGCAATTGCCACAGTAGCCAAACTGTGGAAAGAATCAAAATGTCCTTCAACAGGTGAGTGGATATGGAAGATGTGGTCCATCTATACAATGGAATATTATGCCTCCATCAGAAAGGATAAATACCCAACTTTTGTATCAACATGGACAGGACTAGAAGAGATTATGCAGAGTGAAATAAGTCAAGTGGAGAGAGTCAATTATCTTATGGTCTCACCTATGGAGCATAAAGAAAATCATGGAGGGCATTGTGAGAAGGAAGGGAATGGTGAATAGGGGAAAATCGGAGGGGGTGATAAACCATGAGAGACTGTGGACTCTGAGCAACAAACTGAGGGGGTCAAGGGTTGGGTGAGCCTGTTGGTGGGTATTGAGAAGGGCATGTATTGCATGGAGCACTGGGTGTGGTGCAGGAACAATCAATCTTGTAACACTGAAAATATAAAATGAACATATTTGGGGGAAAAAAATAATGGCACCACAAAAAAAAGAAAACTACAGGCCAGTATATCTGATGAACATAGTTTTAAAAATCTTCAATAAAATCCTAGCCCACCAGGTCCAAACAACATTAAAAAAATAAGGTAAAAGAAAGAAACTGGACTATTTACTTGCACCATACACAAAAATAAATTCAAAACATATATAATACCTAAATGTGAGACCTGAAACTATACACTACAAAATCTCTAGAAGAGAATACAGGCAGTAACTTCTTTAAATTTAACTGTAGCAATTTCTTACTAGTTATATCTCCAGAGGCACGGAAAACAAAACAAAACAAAAAAATGGGAATAAATAAAAGGCTTAAGAAATAACTTGTGGTGATCACCAGGTATTGTACGTAAGTGTTGAGTCACTAAATTGTACACCTGGAACTATTATTACACTGTATGTCAACTTAACTGGAATCTGGATAAAAACTATTCAAAATAAAAAAAAATTCTGCACAGCAAAGAAAACAATAAACAAAACTAAAAAGCAACCTACAGAATGGGAGAAGATATTTCCTAAGGGCGTAACTGATAAAAAACTAGTATCCAAAATCTATTAGGATGATCATATAATTTTTTCCTTTGGTAATGTGATATGTCACATTTATTTATTTTTTTTTGGATATTTAACCTCCTTATTAATACATGTGTTTATTGCCATAAGCCTTCCATTTTTACCTACCTTTGCCTCACTACATAAGGTTTAGTACATTATGTTTCCATTTTGGTTGATCTCAGGATATTTGTTATTTCCCTTTTGATTTATCCCTTGATTTATTTGACATTCAAGTTTGTGTTGTTTTTCACAAAATTATGAATTTTAATGTTTTATGTTTATTTTTCATATTTAGTTTTACACCATCATAATTCAAAAACATATATGGTATAATTTCAACCTTCTTAAATTTATAAGAAATTTATTGTTGCTTAACATATGATCTATCTGGGCGAATTTCGTGTGTGTTTGATAAAAACTTTTATTCTATTGTTGGATGAAGTCCCCTTATATGTTTATAGATCTATTTGGCTTAATAAACAGTTCCAGTTCATATTTATTGAGATGGGGAGCAGAGGGGATGGGGGAGAGAGAATCTCTGGACAGCCCAGAGCTTGACATGGGTCTCAACTCACAACCCTGAGATCGTGATCTGAACCCAAATTAAAAGTCAGATGCTTAACCGACTGAGCCACCTAGATGCTTTTAGGCCATTTTTTAATTTATTTTCTGCATGAATGAAATATCCATTACTGAAAGTTTATTATTTCAGGGATGTTCAGTTGGTTAGTATCTGCCTTCTGCTCAGGGCATGATCCTGGGATCCTGGGATCAAGCCTCACATTGGGAATCTATACCCAGCAGGGAGCCTGCTGTTCCCTCTCCCTCTACCTGCCACTCCCACTACTTGTGCTCTATCTCCCTGTAAAATGAATAAATAAAATCTTTTTAAAATTTGAAATATATCAGACCTTACTATTATTATATCGCTGTCTATTTCTCTCTTCAGATCTGTTAGCATTTGTTTCTTATATATATAATGTGCAACTATGTTGGGTGCATATATATTTACTATTGTTATCTCTTCTTGATAAATGGATCCTTTTATATTATGGAATGGCCTGCTTTATCATTGTTAGTGTTTGTCCTAAAGTCTAATTTGTTTAATATAAATATAGTTACCCATGCCCACTTTTGATTTCTTTTTCATAGAATGACTATTTCCATTTCTTCTTTCCAGACTACCTACTCATTTAATGCTTAAGTGAGTCTTATAAGCATGGTATATTTGTGTCTTGTAATTTAAAATCAATTAGCCACTCTGTCTTTTGATTGGGGTATTCAATGCATTTACACTTAAAGTAATAATTATTAAATGATTTATTAGTACCATCCAGTTAATTATTTATGACTGTTTTTTATTTCATTTCTTCCTTTGTTTCACATGTGCTGTCTTACTTTGTAATTTAATAATTTTCTGTGGTGTCATAATTTAATTTCCTTCTGTTTATTATTTGTTTGTCTGCTACAGATCGTGCATGTTGTGTCTTTACTATGAAGCTTATATAAAACATACTTATAACAATCTATATAAACCAATAATAACTGATCTTTGATCAAATACCACAATTTTACTCATTTAATTTCCTATTACATTGTTTGCTTTTGATGTTCAAATATACATCTTTTTATATGGTGTATGCATTAACACATTATTGTAGCTATTGTTATTTTGATAGTTTTTGTCTTTAACCTTGATATGAAAGCTAAGTGACTACCTCTCCATCATATTAGAGTATTAGAGAATTACTAATCAAACTATATAGTTACCTTTATGAGTGTGTTACATAATTTCCTGTTTGCTTTTACAAGTTTTTTTCGTTCATTTAAATTTTCTCCTGAAGAATTTGTTTTAACCTTTAATTTAATTCAGATTTTATGGTGGTAAACTACTTCTGCTTTTATTTGGGAAATTTTTTTTCTTCAATTCTGAAGATCAACTCTTGTAGGTAAACAAACAAACAAACAAACAAACACTTAAGAATGATGTAGTGTCCTTCTGTATCTCAGACTACAGCCTTTAGCTTAAAATCTAATTTATCTGATATGAGAATCACTATTCCAGCTTTCTTTTGAGGACTGTTGGCATGAAAGATGGTTCTCCATCACTTCACTTTCAGTCTGGATATATCTTTAGGTTCCAAATGTGTCTCTGGTAGACAGCATAAGGAAGGGTCCTGTCATTTGATCCAGTCTGCAATCCTGTTCCATTTTATGGGAGCATTTAGTCTTTTCACATTGAGAGTGATTATTGAAAGGTAAGCTTTTATTGACATCACATTGCCTTGAAGTTTTTGTTTCTATAGATTGCCTCTGTAAATTTATTTTTTTTAAAGATTTTATTTATTTATTTATTTATTTATTTATTTATTTATTTATTAGGAAAGAGAGAGAGTGAGAGAGAGAAGGTCAGAGTGAGAAGCGGACTCCCCATGGAGCTGGGAGCCCGATGTGGGACTCGATCCCGGGAATCCGGGATCATGACCTGAGCCGAAGCAGTCGCTCAACCAACTGCGCCACCCAGGGGCCCTGTAAATTTATTTTTTAAAAGATTTTATTTATTTATTTGATGGAGAGAGAGATCCAAGTAAGCAGAGAAGTAGGCAGAGAGAGAGAGAGAAAGCAGGCTTCCCGCTGAGCAGGGAGTGAGATGTGAGGCTCAATTCCAGGACCCTGAGATCATGACCTGAACCAAAGGCAGAGGCTTTAACTCACTGAGCCCCCAGGTGTCCCCATTTCTCTATAAATTTCTCTTCTATGTCACTCTTGGGTTCTTTCTTCTTTTATAGAACCCCTCTTAATATTTCTTGTAGTATCAGCTTGGTGGTCACATACTCTTTTAAACCTTGCCATTTTAAACCTTGCCAGTCTTGGAAACTCTTTAACTCTCCAAAAATTTTGAATGTCAGTCTTGCTAAATAAGAACTAATTTTCTTTTTTTTTTTTAAGTTTTTACCTATTTATTTGAGAGAGAGAGAAAGAGAGAGTGAACAGTGGACAAGTTTAGAGAGAGAAGGAGAAGCAAACTCCTTGCTGAGCAGGGATCCATATGCAGAACTTAATCCCAGGACCCTGGGATCATGACCTAAGCCTAAGGTATATGCTTAACTGACTGACCCACCAGGGGTCCCATGTTTCTTTCTTTCTTTCTTTCTCTTTCTTCACCTTCAATATATCATCTCATCTGTCCTGGACTATATTGTTTTTGCTGAGAAATCTAGTAGAATTATTTGTGTTACCTTCTATGTGAGAAATTTCTTTTTATAAAATTATCTTTCTTAATTGATTTCAGACAGTTTTATTATAATGTGTGTTGGAGAAAAATATTTTGCTTACATCTTGGGTACCACGAGCTGCATGATTTGTATCTCTCCTGGAATTAGGAAGTTTTCAGCCATTAATTTTTTAATCCATTATTACTTTAAATTAAGTTTCTTCCCCCTTCTCCCTCTCTTCTGAGATATGTTACGTGTGCGTATGTGTGTGTAACTTGATGGTTTTCCCTAATCATGATACCTTTCTTTACTCTTTTTCATTTGTTTTGTTTGTTCTACTCTGACTTGTTAATTTTATATCACAGTCTTCAAAGGTGTTAATTTTATATAACAGTCTTCAAGTTCACAGTTCCCTTTTTTGTTTGATCAAAACTATTTTTGATGATTTCTGTTGCAATTTAAAAAAATTAATTCAGGGTTTTCTAGGACTCAAGAATTTTTATTTTGTTCATTTTTATGATTTCTCTCTATTATCTGAATTTATTGATTTTTTGTTTTTGTTGTTCTCACTGTTTCCTTTTTTTTAAAGATTTTAATTATTTATTTATTTGACAGAAAGAGATCATAAGTAGGAAGAGAGGCAGACAGAGAGAGGGGAAGCAGGTTTCCTGATGAGCAGAGAGGCCAATGTGGGGCTTGATCCCAGGGCTCTGAGATCATGACCTGTGTCAAAGGCAGAGGCTTAACACACTGACCCACCCAGGCACACTGCAATCACTGAGCATCTTTAAAATAAGCATTTTGAACTATTTAGCAGACTAATTAAAATTCTTTCCTTTTGAGGAACCAATTCATAGAAAAATAGTGTACTTTTGGTGCCATCTTTCACTGACTTTTATGGTCCCTGAAGTTTTATTTTACTGCCTTATATTAAAAAATTCACCTTCTTTAGTCTTTAATGAGTGTTATCAAGAGACAAATATCTGTCAGACCTGCTCGATATTCCAAGGTTTTTTCCAAAACTTTTTTTTTTTTTTTAATGCAGACTACACACTTCTAGTGTCCCTTTTTTGGAGTAATTAAGATGTTATGCAAAGTGAGATAGGTGCTGGAAAACTCTCTTTAGCTTTGCCCATTGTGGTGCTGAATGTTGGGTTGATGTGCTTCATCTTTATCCTACAGAATTGGGTCATCTTTCTGTCCATACTTGTTTGTCATCCGCAAACTCACTGATTTTGTATTAAAAACATATACCGGGGTTTGGATATAAGGCAGGATGAGTGTGTGTGTGTGTGTGTGTGTGTGTGTGTGTGTGTGAAATGTGCAGAGCATGGAGGGTGCCCATAGGCCACCTGAAGGATATGCATGTGATATGTACCAACGGGCTCATGTGTGTGCTACATTATGGAGCCTTTTATGTGGTGAATAGAATACACCCTTTTGATGCATTCTGAGCCTTTGTAAATCTGTTTTCAGCGTTTCCCCATAGGTCATTTCTGAAAATCACCTCAGTAGGCCAACGGAGTGAGACGTGGGTATCTTTGGCAGTTGCCCACATATGGGTACTTATTCACATGCTCTTACTTCAGAGATCTCTCTTGACATTGATCTGTGCTGCCATGGGAAACCGGGGACATACATAAAGGGAAAATACTCCTTTTTCCCTCTTCAATGCATTCAGTCTTGGATATTTTGCTCTACTGGTGTGCTTGAAATTTTCCACTGGATTCTTGTGCTCCAACAAAGGCATTTTTGTCTACTGGAAATTGTAAGATTTGGTCTTCTTCTGGCATAAAATGATATAAAACTCTTATTCCATGATTTGTTAACATCACTCAAATTGCACAAGTCTTCAAAATAAATTGTGTAAGTAGCCAAGAAATAAGTGGGAGGAATGACATTATACTTCCTTAACTATTGTATAATATATACTATTTAATCCTGAATTAAGAATCATTTTGACTTCTCTGAGGAATCATGAGTTTAGTTACACAATTAAGCATTTTAAAATTGTGACAATATTCTATGTGTATTTGGAATATATGATTAGTTAAAAAATGTAGGTTAAAAAGCATAGTAAAATCTCATTTATGTTGATGTATATACTTTTTGCATTTGTTTATATTTCAAAAAAAATATAGGAAAAATCTGATATTTGTCCCCAAGGGATAGAAAACAGCAGTGGAGATGAAAAAGGAAATTTAAGTTTCTCCATTATCTTATATCTTAACTACTTTATATGGTGTAAGAATTGTATCTTGCTTATGACAAATATTTTTATAAAATCCAAATAAGTAGGCATGAGAGCACTGGATATTATATGCAACTGGAGGTTATATGCAACTGATGAATCATTAAACCCTGCATCAGAAACTAATGATATACTATATGTTGGCTAACTTAATTTAAATTAAAAAAATAAAAAGTAAAAAAAATATAAAAAAATCAATGTAAGTGGCAAAATAAAAAGACACTGCTAATCACTTTTGTTCAGATATAAGATTATAAATTAAAATCAATTCATTATCTGACAATGTAAAGTTTCACAAGTATTTTAACTGTTTCTCTATTAATTAGGTCTCATGGCAGGTAACCCTATTGGGTAAAAAAATATATATATATGTATATCCAATGTGGACCTAATTGTTCCTAATTCCAATTTCATATTTTCTGTTATGACAACATGAAATAGCCTCAGAACTCATGGTTAATGCAGTTGATTAGCTCTCATTCTAATTAGTCAGTTGTAAACATGCACAAGAATGCAAGACCCATATAAATACCCTTTCAGCCTGTGCTTGCCAGTGGAGAAGACTCATTCAGCAACACACTGGAAACCAGACCAATAGCAATGTTGAAAGAGGAATTTTTATCCTTTTGGTGAAAAGGTCCAGCTTTTCAACTTTTCTTCCTATGTGAGAATGTGTCCTTTTTTAGTCTCCTTTATAATATTAAATTTCACAGTGTTTTCAATAACTGATACTCTCCTAAAACTAGGAAAACGTGATTTGTATTAGGTAAGTGGATTTCTTCCAAACCTCTATGCTTCTACTAAAAGCTTCCCAGTGTTATTACGGCTGTCTTGATATGTTTAAGCAAGGAAATTTACTTCACTTTCTTGCATTCCACTTTTCTTTAGGAAAATAAGGTATTTTAATTTTGATTATTAGGTGCATAGTATGTATGTGTCCATATTGAAGGAAAATAACTAAATCAATAAATAATGCACAAATATTTCTATGATTTTATGCAATTTTAAAAAAAAATCACATATTATCTTCTTAAAGCCTTTATATACATGTTAGTAATTTTATTGTTACCTTGATTAAACTGAAGTTGTACGTCGTTATCCCATCTTTGTTACAGAAAAAAATACAAAGAAAATTTTTAGTTCTACCAATCTCTTCCTTCTCATTTACCTATGCGAATAAGATAGAGACAAGTAGAGAAAGAAAATCTTCAGTTATTTATACTGAGTCTTCAAACCATAAGAGAGACTTTCAACTACAGAAAACATACTGAGGGTTGCTGGAGGGGAGGTGGGTGAAGAGATTGGCTAAATGGGTGATGGGTAATAAGAAGGACACTCGACAGGATAAGCACAGGGCATTGTATGAAAGTGAAGAATCACTAAATTCTACAACGGAAACTAATATTTATACTATGTATTAATTAAATAGAATTTAAATAAAAACTTGAACTGGTAAAAAAACAAATATACCAAGAACAGAATTCACAATGAACTAAAGAAAATGTCTGGGAATACTTAAAAAAATTAGTTTATTTTATTCCAAATTTCTCTGCTAATTTTTAACACATTACAGCAAAGTAAAATAAATATGTGGGCTACTATTTGTCTATTTTATGCATAAATTTTAGGCTAGCACATGAAAAATATTCTAATCTGCTTTAATGAAGATCTTAACAAAATTTTTTCTACATGCATTGAAGAAATTACAGTTTACAAGACACATTTTACCCAAGGAATAACGTCGCAAACTGTGAATAAAAGAACCAAAAAAAAGAGTCAGATTCTGAAAATTCAAGAAAAATTTTCCAAAAAAAAAAAAAAATCATCATGCCTGAGAAATTAACCAATGTGACCCTAATAACAAAATTCTTCCTCATGGGATTTCCTGATGATCAGGTGCCACAGAGACTTTTTGCTGCATTCTTCTCCCTGGTTTACCTGGCAGCACTGATCGGGAACCTCCTCATTATCACCCTCACCACCATTGACCAGCATCTCCAAACCCCCATGTACTTCTTCCTGAAAAATTTGTCTTTGATTGATATCTGTTACATCTCTGTCACTGTCCCTAAATCCATCATGAACTCTCTGACCAACAGCCATTCCATCTCCTTTGTGGGATGTGCCTCGCAGGCTTTCCTTGTT
>CM052809.1:2571992-2589313 GCA_028533885.1 Nasua narica | reverse complement strand
TATGACCGCTATGCTGCCATCTGCTGTCCTCTGCACTATGAGGCCATCATGAATAGAGGTGCCTGTGTGCAGATGGTGACAGCAACATGGTTCATTGGGTGTGTCTATGGATCCATTCACGTTGTAGGCACGTTTTCTGCCCATTTCTGTGGGCCAAACATAGTGCATCAATTTTTCTGTGACATTCCATCATTGCTTACACTTGCTTGTTCTGGGGAGCAAATTCTAGAATATGTGTTTATTATTGTTAGTTTCAGTTTTGTCTTTGTATGTTTTATTTTCATGGTTGCTTCCTATGTTTATATTGTGTCCACTGTGCTAAGAATTCCTTCTCCACAAGGCAGGTTTAAAACCTTCTCTACCTGCATGCCTCATCTAACTGTGGTAGCCTTGTTCCTCTCTTCTGTATATATTGCAGGTTTAGGTTTAAACTCAAAATCCCCATCATCACTGAACCTCTGTATGTCTGTGCTATATTCCTTGTTACCTCCCAGCCTGAATCCTCTCATTTACAGCCTAAGAAATAGGAACATGAAAGTGGCACTTGGAAAAATTTTGGTGAGAAGGTGACAACATATTATAAATATTCAAGATATCAGTGACTCTGATAGCTGCTAATGTTTATCAAATTATCGGTTTCTACAATTAAGCTGATAATCACAAGAACATTTTCAAATGCAATTACAAATAATTTCAATTTTTTTGGTTTTTAAAATTGTTTTCAAGTTATTAGATACCTATTTTATCATTGGGGCTGCTACGTAGGATGGTATATTTATAGGGTTAGTTGGACCTAAATGTCAGTTCAGTGTCTTGGCACTTTCCAAACCAATGGAAATGTTTCAATAATTATCTCCACTTCAGTAGGCCACTGCTATAATGTAATATTGTTTTTTCATTTCAAATACATCCCAATCAGCACTGGTTTAATTCTCACTGGAAAATATTTTATAATAGTTTCAAATTTTACATGTTTTATTATAATTCCAGGTTGTGTTTTTTTAATTTACTCTTGCAATAGTTATTAAAAATGCATAATTGCTATGAACATTGGGGTTCATTTGGCCTTTCTTTTCACTACATCTGTATCTTTAAGGTAAATACCCAGTAGTGCAATTGCAGGGTCATAGCATAGCTCTCTTTTTAATTTCTTGAGGAATCTCCATACGGTTCTCCAAACTGCCTGCACCAACTTGCATTCCCACCACAGTGGAAGAGGGTTCCCCTTTCTCCACATCCTCTCCAACATTTGTTGTTTACTGTCTTGTTGATTTTGGCCATTCTAACTGGTGTAAGGTGGTATCTCAGTGTGGTTTTGATTTATATCTCCTTGATGGCTAATAATGACAAACATTTTCTCATGTGTCTCTTGGCCATTTGTATGTCTACTCCAAGAGAGTCAGGCAGAAAGAGGGGAAGTAGGCTCCGCGCTGAGCAGAGAGCCTGATGTGGTGCTTGATCCCAGTTCCCTGAGATCATGACCAGAGCCAAAGGCAGAGGCTTTAACCCACTGAGTCACCCAGGTGCCCCTCTTCTGCCTTTTTTTGATGGGATTATCTACTTTTTGAGTGTTGAGTTTGAGGACTTCTTTGTAGATCTTACATAAAGACCTTTGTCTATAGTGTATTTTGTAAGTATCTTCTCCCATTCCATGAGTCGCCTGTTTTGTTCACTGTTTCCTTTGTGGTGAAGAAGTTTTTATCTTGATGATGTCCCAAAAGTTCATATTCGCTTTTGTTTCTTTTGCCGTTGGAGACTGGTCTTGAAAGAAGTCATTGTGGCAGATGTGAAAGACGTTACTGTTTATGTTCTCCTCTAGGATTTCCTGAATTCAAGCTTTACTACAAAGCTGTGATCACCAAGACAGCATGGTACTGGCACAAAAACAGACACATAGAATAGTGGAACAGAGTAGAGTGCCTAGATGCGAACCCGCAACTCTATGGTCAAATAATCTTAGACAAAGCAGGAAAAAATATCCATGTCTCTTCAATAAAGGGTGATGGGAAAATTGGACAGCTATATATAGAAGAATGAAACTTGAATATTCACTTACACCATACACAAAGATAAACTCAAAATGGATAAAAGACCTCAACATGAAGAAGCAATCTATGAATAATATTTTTAAATGCTCATTTTAATTGATTTCTAAATAATTAATCCCACAATTTTGGACTTGTATGTATTCTAATTATGACAATCTTTAGAATATTTTATAGACACAGTATATTGTTAACAGATGTCTTTGGAAATCACATAGTGACATTATTTTTTTAAAGATTTTATTTATTTATTTTAACGGAGAGAGAACACAAGCAGGCATAGAGGCAGGCAGAGGCAGAGAGAGGAGCAGGCTCCTTGCCGAGCAAGGAGCCCAATGCAGGACTCGATCCCTGGACGCTGGGATCATGACCTGAGCCGAAGGCAGCTGCTCAACCAACTGAGCCACCCAGGCATCCCCACATAGTGACATTTTTAAGAGTAATGAGATTTGTTTGCAAAGGAGACTATTTTTACTATGAAATCCAAACAGAAAAATTTGTTATTCTCACATATCCAGGAACAGGATAACTAAGAGAAGACACCATGTTTTTTCCCTACATTTACTATTTGTAAACTGTGTTTCACAAAAATTGACTTAAAAACTTAATTAATGTACCAAGAAACCGAAAGTAAATTTTAATTTGTTTTCTAAATTTTGATATGCTCTTTTAATTTATTTTTAAATTTATTTCCCTTTATTCTTACTTTTATCATTAAATTTCTTATTTTATTAATTTAAAAAGGGGTCCCTTGGTGGCTCAGATTTTTAAGCAACTGCCTTTAACTCGGGTCAAGATCCCAGAGTCCTGGGATCAAGTCCCACATAGGGCTCCCAGCTCCATGGGGAGTCTGCTTCTCCCTCTGACCTTCTCCCCTCTCATGCTCTCTCTCACTGTCTCTATCTCAAATAAATAAATAATATCTTTAAAAAATTAATTTAAATGTACTTCTGGTTTACTTCTCTATATGAATACATTTGCATGGAAATCTAGCTTCTTTTTAGTGATCTTAGTTTTTATTACATTAACTTTCCCTTCAAATTTACTAATATAATCACATTCTTAAAATTCTTGCAGTCTTTTTTCTTTCCACTCATCTCATTACCCTCAGGTTTATTTTCCTTCTCTCTTAAAAAATTTTAAGTCAGTTAGAAAATAATTAGTTTGATAGCATTGAATCTTAACATGGATATTATTTTGTGTTAACGAAAGACATGCATGGATCCATATATGTTTCACACCATCAAACAGTTTTTACAAATTTTATTTTTTGACATTTATATATAATTGTAAAACTATTGTCTCAGTCATCTAATAAATATCTAACTGTTTAAATGTGTTGTCCTTACATATAAAATATCATTGTTCTTCATTGACTAATGGATGGAAAAGGAAGACTGTGGTTGATACATGTATTGAAATACTCTTTAGAGATAAAATTAAGAAAACATTTGCATATCCAAAAAGTTAGGCACAGGAATAGAACCACCATACGATCCAGGAATTGCACTGCAAGGTATTTATGCAAAGAATGCATAAATACCAATTAAAAGGGTTAAATGAACCCTGATGTTTATAACCACGTTACAAACAATAGTCAAATTATGTAAACAGTTGTTTTTCCACATGAGTCCATTGGCTGATAAATGGATATAGAAAATGTGAGATACATATATGTATATATAAAAGAATGAAACCTTGTTATTTTCATTTTTAAAATTTTATTTATTTATTTATTTATTTGACACAGAGAGAGAGAGAAAAGTAGGGGGAGTGGGAAACAGTCTGTTAACTACAAAGAGCAAACTGAGGGTTACCAGAGGGCAGGTGAGTGGGAATGGGTTAAGTAGGTGATCGGTGTTAAGAAGGGTTCATGTTCTTATGAGCACTAAATGTTGTATGGAAGTGTTGAATCACTTTATTGTACACCTGAGACTAGTACTACACTATATGTTAGTTAACTGAAATAAACAAAATTTTCAAATATACATGGCCCCATGTGTTTATTACAGAATAATTTATAATAGCCAAGCTGTGGACACAGCTCAAATATCCCCTAATAAATGGTAAAAATCTGGTATATGTACACAATGGAATATTCTGATCCATAAAAATTAGATGTGATCTTGGCTCTCTGTTCCTCCTTGTTCAACAGACAGCCACATCTTCTGGTGCAGTGCCAGCTGTGTCCCTGAGACAAAATGGTGAGGGTCAGAGTGAACGGGCTTGCCTGTATTTGGCACCTGGTCACCAGGGCTGCTTTTAACTCTGGCCAAGTGGATATTGTCGCCATCAGTGACCCTTTCATTGACCTCAACTACGTGGTCTACATGCTCCAGTATGCTTCTACCCATGGCAAATTCTATGAAACAGTCCAGACTGAGAGCAGGAAGATTGTCATCAATGGAAAGTCCATCCCTGTCTTCCAGGAGTGAGATCCCGCTAACATCAAATGGGATGATGCTGGTGCTGAATGTGTTGTGGAGTCCTCTGGAGTCTTCACCACCATGAGGAAAACTGGGGTTCACTTGAAGGACAGGGCCAAGAGGGTCATCATCCCTGCTCCTTCTGCTGATGCCCCCATGTTCAGGATGGGTGTGAACCACGAGAACTACAACAACTCCCTCAAGATTGTCAGCAATGCCTTCTGCACCACCAACTGCTTGGCTCCTCTGGCCAAGAACATCCTTAACAACTTTGGCATTGTGAAGGGACTCATGACTACCATCCATGCCATCATTGCCACCCAGAACACCACGGAAGGTCCCTCTGGGAAGCTATGGCATGATGGCTGAGGGCTACCCATAGCATCATCCCTGGTACCACTGGCATGGCAAAGGCTGTAGGCAAGGGCATCTCTGAGCTGAACGGGAAGCTCACTGGCATGGCCTTTTGGTCCCCATCCTCAACATGTCTCATGTGGATCTGACCTGCTACCTAGAGAAAGCTGTCAAATATGAGGACATCAAGAAGGTGGTGAAGCAGACATTTAAAGGCTCCCTCAAGGGCATCCTGGGGTACACTGAGGAACAGGTTGTTTCCTGTGACTTTGACAGTGACACCAACTCTTCGACCTTTGATATCAGGGATGACATTCCTTCCAATGACTACTTCATCAAGCCCATTTCCAATTATGACAATGAATTTGGCTGTAGCAACTGGGTGGTGGACCTTATGGTCCACATGATCGCTGAGGAGTAACAGCCACCTGGACCACTAGCCACAATGAACAATTAATCTTGTAACACTGAAAAAATAAAATAAAAGTATTTGGGGAAAAGTAATAAAAATAAAAATTAACAAATAAAAATTAAAAATAAAAATTATTAAACAATTAAATAACCAAACAAAAAGCAGAATCAGACCTATATATACAGAGAACAAACTGCTGCTGCTTCCCAGACAGGAGGCTGTTGGGGGCATGGGAGAAATTGGTAAAGAGGATTGGAAGGTCCAGGCTTCCAGTTAGGTAATAAATAAATCATGAGGGTAAAATATACAGCATAAGGCATGTAATCAGTGGTATCATAATCATGTTGTTGGTGATAGACGATAGCTACACATGTGGGGAGCAATGCATAATGTAGAGATTTGTGAAATAGTGGTCCTCAAAGATATGAGATGAACTTTAGTAATGTTGCTTCTGTGCTAAAGGTCAGGTAATAGTGGTAATTTCTTCTGAGAGTGTATGTTTTCCTGTTGAAGGAAATAGATGAAGAAATAGAAACTGCAAAAAAGCATGCATATTCTTTTGATCAGAAAACAATTATTACAAAGACGTGTACTACAATTATAAAAATATGTAAAATTTAGTAAAGGCATATTTTGGAACTGCTATCTTGTTACTTCATAGTGAAAATAGATACTTTTCAAATTTTTCCATTAATTCTAAATTAAAGCATTTTTTAAAGATTTTATTTATTTATTTGAGAGACAGAGAAAGTGAGAGAGAGCATGAGGGGAGAGAAGGTTAGAGGAAGAAGCAGACTCCCTGTGAAGCTGGGAGCCCGATGTGGGACTCGATCCAGGAACTCAAGGATCATGACCTGAGCTGAAGGCAGTTGCTCAACCAACTGAGCCACCCAGGTTCCCTAAATTAAAGCATTTTAATAAAACTCTAAGATTTTACTAGCAGGTCCATGTGATCTTAATATTGCTTATAAACAGCATCTGAATTTGAGAAAGAGACAGTCAAGTGAATAATCACAATTATACAAATCACCTTTAATTGTATTGTGACAATTTAGAATCTAATTGACATAGAATTTTAAATCAGTAGCAAAGAAATATTTATTTGATAAATTCTGCAGAATGATTCGATTAAAGTGTTCCAACCATACAAAGAATTAATATCTCTCAAATGTAACCAGGACTGAAAAGTTTAAAAAAACTAAAACAAAGTAAAATTAATTTATGTTGAGACGACAGCATACTTAATATATATAACTCACAGAAATAAAAATCTCTTATTTTTTTTAAATTACCAGTTTTGTCATTTCTGTTTGCCTTCCTTCATGACTCTTTAGACTACTAATATAATTTTTAAATTTTTATTTATTTACTTATTTTTACATTATTTATTTATATATTAATTGGACAAAGAGAAAGATATGAGAAGTAGGCAGAACGGCAGGCAGAGGGAGGGGGTGAAGCAGGCTCCCCAGTGAGCAGAGAGCCCAATGCAGGAATGGATTCCAGGACCCTGAGATCATGAGCTGAGCCGAGGGCAGAGGCTTAACCCACTGAGCCACCCATGTGCCTCTAGACTACAATATTGATTAGAACTCATAGATTGGCATTATTTTTGAAAATAGAGAAGTTCTGGTGCTGGTCCTGAAGAAGTAAGCCAACATGCATTCTACACCTGCAAGAAATGAAATCTGCTAACAGCCACATAGTTTTGGAAGAGGATAACATGCTACAAACAGGAGCTCAGCCTGGCCAAAACTGCAAAACCTAAAGCATAGTATTCAACTAAGCTGTGGGCACACATTTAATACACAGAAAACATTTACTTATGATTTTATACATTTGTGCTTTAAGCCCTTAGTTTATGGCAATTTTTTGGACTTCAATACATAAATACAGTATAGAATCTCAGATTTCTGTTTAATTAAAAGTTGTATCACTTGGGGCACCTGGGTGGCTCAGTGGGTTAAACCCTCTGCCTTCAGCTCAGGTCTTGATCTCAGGGTCCTGGTATCAAGCCCCACATCAGGCTCTGTGCTCAGCAAGGAGTCTGCTTCTACCTCTGCCTTTCTGCCTGCCTCTCTGCCTACTTATGATCTCTCTCTATATATATCAAATAAATAAATAAGATCTTTAAAAAATAAAAGTTTGCTTTATTGTTGATATGAAGGTTGATAATAGTCAACCTTTAGTATTGATAGAACATTATATTTCTAAAGATTTTATTTATTTGTTTGAGAAAGAGACAGTGGGGGGGGGCAAAGGGAGATGGAGAAACAGACTTGCATGAAGCAGGGAGCACAATAAGGGGCTCAATCTTAGGACTTTGGGATGATGACCCAAGTCAAAGGTAGATGCTCAATCTACAGGGTATTACAGGTAACCTTTGGATTCATATAATTTTAAAGTGATAATTATATGAAACCTATAAGTAGTTATATATAACAGTGCTTCATATCAGTCAATTCAAATGATACACTTTTTATTATGAGACATTTCACTTTTAGTTCCTTGAAAATACATTTATTTGATTGATATATAGATATAAATATGATATAATCATAGATATAGATAGTTTATAGGTAGATATATAAGAAATAGAAATGGAGGTCAGGAACTAGAGCAAGATGTTGGAGAAGTAGGAGATTGAGATAAAGTCGGATCCCAGAAGTTCATCTAGATAGTTATTAAATCATTCTAAAAGCCAGCATACTCAACAAGAGAGAGAGGAGAAGAAGAAGAGCAATTCTAGGAACAGAAAATCGACCACTTTTCAAAAGGTGGGATATTTGGAAAAGTGATTCCAAAGCGATGAGAAGAGAGACCACGGGGGGAGGGGCTGGCTCCCTGCACCACAGAGCTATGGAGCACAAAATCGGAACTTTTAGAGTCTGCTCCGCTGAGGGATATTGCTCCAGAGGCTAAGCCAGAAGTTCCCTTGTGGAAACAGAGTGATTTTAGGTCCCACAAGATCATAAAGAGACCGGGGGTGTCTGAGTGTGGCACAGCTCCCAGATATTGGGGCAGAGAAACCTGCAACAGATAAAGAGCTGTGCAGTGCATCTACAACGGGGGCTTACTCTATACCATGGCGGGGGCCCTTCCAGTGGGGACTCCATAAGGCATTCTGGAGAGACTCCCTCCTTCCTCCATGGGGAGAAGAGGAACAGGAGTGCATAGCAGGAATCTGCTGGGTCTGGAGACTACAGACGTGCCAAAGATAGAAACATGCCGCCACCAGTGGCTGGGCTCACAGCCTGGGCGGGGACCCGGGAGACAAGAGTGATTAACTGGTTTCCTCTGAGGGCGCACTGAGGAGCGGGGACTCCAGCGCTCAGCTCCTCCGGCCAGAGTCTGGGAGCTGCCATTTGCATTCTTAGCCTCCAGGGCAGTATGGAAAGCACTAAGAGAAAAAACACTCCGAAGAGCTAACCTGAGCGAATTACTTGGACCCTCCCTGGGCAAGGGCGGGGCAATTCCACCTCAGGCAAACACATCTGAGAACCAAGTTGAAAAGGCCCCTCCCCAAAGATCAGTGAGAATATCCAGCCAAGCACAAGTTCATCAATCAGTGAGAACTGTAGAACTCCAGAGTACTTTTCTCTCTCACTCATCTATTCTTAGCTAGATAAAATGACAAGGCAGAAAAACTAACAACAAAAAAAGGAACAAGAGACAGTAACGATGGCTAGGGAACTAGTTAATACAGACATCAATAATATGTCGGAAATAGAGTTCAAAATGACAGTTATCAAGATGCTAGCTGGGCTCAAAAAAAAACATGGAAGAGATCAAAGAATCCCTTTCGGGAGAAATAAAATCCCTTTCAGGAGAAATAAAAGAAATAAAATCTAACCAAGATGAAATCAAAAAGCTATTAATGAGATTCAAACAAAAATGGAGGCTCTTAATGGTAGAATAAACGTGACAGAAGAAAGAATTAGCGACATAGAAGACCAAATGACAAAGAATAAAGAAACTGAAAAAAAGAGAGCCAAACAACTATTGGATTATGAGGGAAGAATTCGAGAGATAAGTGATACCATAAGACACAACAATATTAGAATAGTAGGGATTCCAGAAGAAGAAGAAAGAGAGAAATGGGTGGAAGGTATATTGGAACAAATTATTGTAGAGAATTTCCCTAATCTGCTGAGGGGAACAAGCATCAAAATCCAGGAGGCACAGAGAACTCAAAATCAATAAAAATAGGTTTACACCCCGTAACCTAATGGTAAAACTTACAACTCTTAGTAACAAAGAGAAAATCCTGAAAGCAGCTCGAGACAAGAAATCGGTAACATAGAGAGGCAGGAAAGTTAGATTGGCAGCAGACCTATCCACAGAGACCTGGCAGGCCAGAAAGGACTGGCATGATATATTCAGAGCCCTAAACGAAAAAATATGCAGCCAAGAATACTATACCCAGCTAGGCTGTCACTGAAAATAGTTGGAGAGATAAAAACCTTCCAGGACAAACAAAAACTAAAGGAATTTGCAAACACCAAACCAGCCCTACAGCAAATAATGAAAGGGGTCCTCTAAGCAAAGGGAGAGCCTAAAAGGAACAGAGACCAGAAAAGATTAGAGACAATATACAGTTAATAGTCACCATACAGGCAATGCAATGACACTAAATTCATATCTGTCAATAGTTACCCTGAATGTAAATGGGCTCAATGCCCCAATCAAAATACACAGAGTAACAGATTGGATAAAAAAACAAGACCCATCGATATGCTGCCAACAAGAAACTCATCTTAGAGCCAAAGACACCTCCAGCTTTAAAGGGAGGGGGTGGAAAACAATTTACCATGCTAATGGACATTAAAAGAAAGCTGAGGTGGCAAGCCTTATATCAGATAAATTAGATTTTAAGTCCAAAGAATATAATATGAGATGAAGAAGGACACTATATCTTCCTAAAAGGGACTGTTCAACAAGAAGATCTAACAATTGTAAACATCTATGCCCCTAATGTGGGAGCAGCTAATTATATAATCCAATTAATAACAAAGTCAAAGAAACACATCAACATTAATACATTAATACTAGGGGACTTTAATACCCCCGTCACTAAAAGAGACAGATCATCTAAGCAAAAGATCAACAAAGAAATAAAGGCTCTGAATGACACACTGTACCAGATGGACATCACAGACATATTCAGAACATTCCATCTGAAAGCAACAGAATACACCTTCTTCTCAAGTGCACATGGAACATTATCCAGAATACATCACATCCTGGGACACAAATCAGGTCTCAACTGGTACCAAAAGATTGGGATCATTCCCTGCATATTTTCAGACCACAATGCCATGAAACTAGAACTCAGTCACAAAGGGACAGTTGGAAAGAACTCAAATACATGGAGGCTAAACAGCATCCTACTAAAGAATGAATGGGTGAACCAGGAAATTAAGGAAGAATTTTAAAAATTCATGGAAACAAATGAAAATGAAAACACAACTCTTCAGAATCTCTGGGACACAGCAAAGGTGGTCCCGAGAGGAAAATATATTGCAATACATGCCTTTCTCAAGAAACAAGAAAGATCTCAAATACATAACCTAATCCTAAACCTAAAGCAGCTGGAGAAAGATCAACAGATAAAACCTAAACCCAGCAGAAGAAGCGAAATAATAAAGATGAGAGCAAAAATCAACGAAATAGAAACCAAAGGAATAGTAGAACAAATCAACGAAACTAGGAGCTGGTTCTTTGAAAGAATTAATAAAATTGATAAACCCTTGGCTAGATTTATCAAAAAGAAAAGAGAAAGGACCCAAATTAATAAAATCATGAATGAAAAAGGGGAAATCACAACCAACATCAAAGAAATACAAACAATTATAAGAACATATTACAAGCAGCTATATGCAACAAACTCCACAATCTGGAAGAAAGGGAAGCATTTCTAGAGACACAGAAACTACCAAAACTGAACCAGGAAGAAATAGAAAACCTGAATAGAACCATAACCAGTAAAGAGATTGAAACAGTCATCAAAAATCTCCCAATAAACAAGATTCCAGGGCCAGATGGCTTCCCAGGGGAATTCTAACAAATATTTAAAGAAGAATCAATAACTATATTCCCGCAATTGTTCCAAAAATTGAAATGGAAGGGAAACTTCCAAACTCATTTTATGAGGCTAACATTACCTTGATCCCAAAACCAAAAACCCCATCAAAAAGGAGAATTACAGACCAATATCCTTGATGAACACGGATGTAAAAATTCTCAATAAAATACTAGCCAATAGGATTAAACAGTACATTAAAGGATTATTCACCATGACCAAGTGGGATTTATTCCTGGGATGCAAGGTTGGTTCAACATTCGCAAATCAACCAATGTCATAGAATACATTAATAAAAGAAAGAACAAGAACCATATGATACTCTCAACTGATGCTGAAAAAGCATTTGACGAAGTACAACATCCTTTCCTGATCAAAACTCTTCAAAATGTCGGCATAGAGGGCACATTCCTCAACATCATCAAAGCCATCTATGAAAAACCCACAGCGAATATCATTCTCAATGGGGAAAAGCTCTCAGCTTTTCCCTGGAGATCAGGAACATGGCAGGGAAGCCCACTATCTCCACTGCTGTTCAACATAGTCCTAGAAGCCTAGCCTCAGCAATCAGAAAACAAAAAGAAATAAAAGACATCCAAATTGGTAAAGAAGAAGTCAAACTCTCATTCTTTGCAGATGATACGATACTTTATGTCGAAAATTCAAAGGACTCCACTCCAAGACTTCTAGAACTCATACAGTAATTCGGACAAGTGTCAGGATTTAAAATTAATGCACAGAAATCAGTTGCATTCCTATACACAAACAGCAAAACAGAAGAAAGAGAAATTAAGGAGTCGATTCCATTTACAATTGCACCCAAAACCATAAGATACCTAGGAATAAACCTAACCAAAGAGACAAAGAATCTGTACGCAGAAACTACAAAGTGCTCATGAAAGAAATTGAGGAAGACACAAGAAATGGAAAAACGATTCATGCTCATGGACTGGAAGAACAAATATTTTGAAAATGTCTATGCTACCTAAAGGAATCTATACATTTAATGCAATCCTTATCAAAATACCATCAATTTATTTCAATGAAATGGAACAAATAATCCTAAAATTTATATGGAACCAGAAAAGACCAAGAATAGCCAGAGAAATGTTGGAAAAGAAAACCAAAGTCAGCGGAATCACAATTCCAGACTTCAAGCTCTATTAAAAAGCAGTAATCATCAAGACAGTGTGGCACAGGCACAAAAACAGACACATAGATCAATGGAACAGAATAGAGAGCCCAGAAATGGAACCTCAACTCTATGGTCAACTAATCTTCAATAAATTAGGAAAGAATATTCAATGGAAAAAAGACAGTTTCTTCAACAAATGATGTTGGGAAAACTGGACAGCCACATGCAAAAGAATGAAACTGGACCATTTCCTTACACCACACACAAAAATAGACTCAAAATGATTCAAAGACCTCAATGTGAGACAAAACTCCATCAAAATCCTGGAGAACACGGGCAACAACATCTTCGACCTCAGCTGCAGAAATAAATAAACATTTTTGGGGAGAAAAAAAAAGTGACTGGCCAAAAAGACCCATTCTTAAGTACTCTTATCAGATGTACTTTCATTTTTTCCCCAAATATGTTTATTTTATTTTTTGAGTGTTACAAGATTAATTGTTCATGCACCACACCCAGTGCTCCATGCAATATATGCTCTCCTCAATACCCACCACCAGGCTTACCCAACCCCCCACCCACTCCCCTCCAAACCCCTCAGTTTGTTGCTCAGAGTCCACAGTCTCTCATGGTTCATCTACCCCTCCGATTTCCACCCATTCACCCTTCCTTTCCTTCTCACAATGTCCTCCATGTTTTCCTTATGCTTCACAAGTCAGTGAAACCCTATGATAATTGACTCTCTCTGTTTGACTTAATTCACTCTGCATAATCTCTTCCAGTCCTGTCCATGTTGATATAAGAGTTGGGTATTCATCCTTTCTGATGTAGACATTATATTCCATTGTATATGGACCATATCTTCTTTATCCGTTCATCCGTTGAAGGGCATCTTGGTTCTTTCCACAATTTGGCAATTGTAGCCATTCCTGCTAAGAACATTGGGGTATATGTTGCCCTTTTTGTACTGCCTCTGCTTCATTACAATAAATACCCAGTAATAAAAATTGCAGTGTCATAGGGTAGCTCTATTTTTAATTTCTTGAGGAATCTCCACACTGTTTTCTAAAGCAGTTGCACCACCGTGCAGTCCCACAAAAGTGTAAGAGGGTTCCTCTTTCTCCACATCCTTTGCAAAGTTTGTTGTTTACTGTCTTCTTGAATTCGGCCATTCTAACTGTTGTAAGGTGGTATCTCAGTGTGCTTTTGATTTGAATCTCCATGATGGCTAAAGATGATGAACATTTTTCATTTGTCTGTTAGTCATTAGTGTGTCTTTTTTGGAGAAGTGTCTATTCATGTCTTCTTCCCATATTTTTGACGTAATTATCACTCAATGAGTGTTGAGTTTGAGGAGTTCTTTATATATCTTAGATATCAAACCTTTGACCGTAGCATCATTTGTGAATATTTTCCCCCAATCTTTGGGTTGCCTGTTTTTTTTGTTAACTATTTCCTTCGTTGTGCAGAAGCTTTTTATGTTGACGAAATCCCAAAAGTTCATTTTTGCTTTTGTTTCCTTTGCCTTGGGAGACATGTCCTGAAAGAAGTGGCTGTGCCTGATGTCAAAGAGGTGAATGCCTATGTTGTCCTCTAGGTTGTGATAGATTCCTGTCTCACATTGAGGTCTTTTATCCATTTAGAGTTTATCTTCATGTATGCTGTAAGACAATGGTCAAACTTCATTCTTCTACACATACTTGTCCAACTCTTGACAGCCCTATTTATTGAAGAGACTGTCTTTTTCCATTTGATATATTTTCCTGTGTGTCAAAGATTATTTGACTATAGAGTTTCAGGTGCATATCTGGGCTCTCTATTGTGTTCCACTGGTCTATTTGTCTGTTTTTGTGCCAGTACCATTCTGTCTTGGTGATCACAGCTTTGTAGTAAAGCTTTAAATCAGGAATGTGATGTCCCCCGCTTTGTTTTTCTTTTTCAACATTTCCTTAGGGATATTGAGTCTTTTCTGGTTCCATACAAATTTTAGGATTGTTTGTTCCAGCCCTTTGAAAAAAGCTGGTGCAATTTTTATCTGGATGGCATTGAAACTAAAGATTTCTCTGGGCAATATAGACATTTATACCATGTTTATTTTTCCAATTGTTTCAGTTTTTAATTGTCTTAATCTAATCTTCCAAGTCCTTTCTGAAACCTTGGGAGGTTTTCAGGAGCTCAAAATAAGTAGCTGGATAACTTCACATTAAATCTAATACACATAATGGTTTGTTACTCATATGTGTGAGAGAAGAGAGTCCATCTCAACCAGACAATTCTATTGGAGAAAATTCCAGGTGGCATACAATCAACAAATATCTACTTTAAATTAAGACCTAAATAAATTTGTCAGTAGGAACTTTCCTTGTGATATTAATCATAGTCACTTGAAATATATACTCGCTGCTTTTAGCTGAATAGTTTTGTAAATCATTTTGAATATTTTCAAATGCATTTTTGCATCCATTGAGATATTATTAATATATATTTAATATATGCACTTTTATTTATTATTATGTAACCTTTCATTCTGCTAAGATAATTAATCATATTAATTGATTTGTGTATGCAGAAACATCCTTGTATTGTAAATGAATATAATCCTTTCAATGTGCTGGTGAATGTTGTTTTCTAATATTTTGTTAAAGAATTTGGATAAGATTAGAAGGGCAAGATGGCCGAGAAGTAGGATACCCTGTTTCAACTGGTCCCCTAAAGTGCACTAAATATCTACCAGAATACTCTGAACACCCATGAAATCAGTCTGAGATGTAATATTATACACTTCTGGATCTCTATGAGGGCAGAAGACAGCTGTGGAGAAGTAAAATAGAGTGGGAATGCTTGCACTGACATAGGAGAATAAACAGAAGGTGGAGGGAGCCACCAGAAGCGACTCATTGGAAAGTAATATTCCAATATAAAAGCGCCCTGTAATTTGGGACCAGCATTAACTTGGAGTCTGATTAAAGCACTCCAAAAAGCAAAAGCTCTTAAGGGGTAACTGGTGAAATCAGATAGCCATTAACATGGATTAAGCCCATGGACGCAGCATGGTCACTGCCAGTGACTACCCATGTCAGAGAGAGTCCTGTGGGGGTTCCAGTCTGTGGTTCCTGAGCCCGTGGCTTTCCACTGCTTGCATGATCACTCAGGCTGGGGACATTCCTGCCTGCGCCTGAGAGAGCCTGGTGTGGGGAAAAGTCAGAGGTCTAGGACCACAGCCTTCCGCAACCAGCTGCAGAGTCCAACCCCTCCAAGCCCATGCCATGGAGAACCCTGCACATTCTCTGGTCTAGATCCCTTGGCAGCGGTCCAAGACCCATGTGACCATAAGGTCTGAGCACACCCCACATAGGTATGGACTACAGACAGCATTCCTGGCAAACGAAGTGTGTTCCCCTGACCAGTATCATTCACTCTTTGAGTGGCAAGTGTGTGCAGGGATAAGTGGGGGCCTCAGGGGACTACTGGGACAGTGGCTGGGGATGTGTACCACCTATGGGAGTTTATACTGTTCAGCAGAATTTGCAGAGAGGGAGTCTCTGTGTTCTGGACCACTCAAAGGGGAACAGATTGGGACTTCTTTTTGGGGCAGAGATATGAGTGCAGACAGATTCTTCTTTGCTCTGACCCTTGAGAAGCCACAAAAGGCCACCAAAGAAGAAAAACCTCCAGAGAACAAAAGCCTGAAATACAGGTTTCCACAGAGCACAGCCCCTAGACAGCCAGCAGGGGACTCAACCCAAGCAGGATTAACAGGAGAACTGTGCAAGAGGCCCCTCTCCTGGAAGATAAGACAAAACCAATAGGACAAAACCAATAGAACAACCACCACAGGGTCCCCATAAAACTGTAAATCCCCAACATCAGTGTAAAACAATACATAAAGCACCTGGTACTTCCCTAAAACCTGTATATTTCACAGATATAAATTTTTAAAAATTCATTCTCATAATTCTTGTTCTTTTAAATTTTAACCTACTTACCATTACAAGTAGATGTTTAATACAGCATATTCCATAATAACTTTTTAACTTGAACTTTTTCCATACATACACCTGTCTCTTTTTCTTTTTCTTTTCTTTATTAATATATATTTAGCTTTATATATACATATGACACTTAATGCATATACATATAGCTTAATATAAATATAAGCTTCAAGATAATTCTTTTTCCCTATTCTATACTATGCCTATATATGAACCTGTTTTAATTTCCTTGTATCTGTGGAAAGTTGAATCCTTTAAAAAAGGTAACAAGATTCACCCCAGAAAAAATAAAATAAATTTCCTTACCCACACTGAGGATTTATAAACAACCTCCTCTCTGATTCTTCTATCAGTGTTTCTTTGTATTTATTTATTTATTTATTTATTTATTTATTTATTTTAACCTGGAGTAAATGTTTTAATTATTTATTTTTTTGGAGTAAATGTGTTTTTTTTCCCCAAATTTATTTTAAGTTTTTAGTGTTACAAGATTGATTGTTCATGCACCACACCCAGTGCTCCATGCAGTACGTGCCCCTCTCGATACCCACCACCAGGCTCACCCCCCCCACCCCCTCCCCTCCAAAACCCTCAGTTTGTTGCTTAGAGTCCACAGTCTCTCCTGGTTCAACACCCCCTCCGATTTCCCCCCATTCGCCCTTCCCTTCCTTCTCACGATACCCTCCATGATGTTCTTTATACTCCACATGTAAGTGAGACCATAAGATAATTGCCTCTCTCCGCTTGACTTATTTCACTCCGCATAATCTCTTCTAGTCCTGTCCATGTTGATACAAAAGTTGGATATTCATCCTTTCTGATGGAGGCATAATATTCCATTGTATAGATGTACCACATCTTCCTTATCCATTCAT
>CM052809.1:2537133-2571492 GCA_028533885.1 Nasua narica | reverse complement strand
AGACATGAACAGACACTTCTCCAAAGAAGACATACAAATGGCTAACAGACACATGAAAAAATGTTCATCATCTTTAGCCATCAGAGAGATTCAAATCAAAACCACACTGAGATACCACCTTACGCCAGTTAGAATGGCCAAAATCAACAAGACAGTAAACAACAAATGCTGGAGAGGATGTGGAGAAAGGGGAACACTCTTTGTATTTATTTTTATTCTGGTATTCTATAAATCTTATACTTGGGGTTCACTTTGCCTGGGTTCTTTTTTTTTCTTTTTGTCGGTCTTTTTGTTTGTTCATGTTTATTTATATACCTTATAAATCTTATTTAGGGGCATATTTTGTCTGAGTTTTTTTTCTTTCTTCTCTTTTCTCTCTTTTTCTTTTATCTTTCTTTTTGCTGGTGAATTCTGATGGCTCCAAATATTTCTGTGGTGCACCATGCCTGGTTAATGGTTGATATATTCAGCTATGCATGCACTCAAATACCTCTCACCAAAATGATTAGAGGAAAAACACCCAACAGAGAAAAAATTCAGAAAATGTGCCATCTCCCACAGAACTCATGGATAAGTTCATAAACAGTATGTCAGAAAAGGAGTTCAGGGTAATAATTATCCAGGCAATTCCTAGGTTGGAGAAGACCATTATTGACAACATAGAATCTCTAAGGGTAGAAGTGAGAGCTAAAATGGCAAAAGTGAAAAAAATTTAATCAATGAGATCCAATCTAATCGAAATATTCTAACAACAATGGTAACCAAAGTAGAAGATAGAATTAGTGATCTAGAGGACAAGGTGATAGAGAAGAAGGATCACGAGGAAGACTGGATCAAACTGCTTAGGAGCCATGAAAACAGAATCAGGGCAATAAATGATGGCATGAAACATTCCAACGTCAGAATCATTGGAATCCCAGAGGGGGTGGAGAAAGAGAGAAGATTAGAAGATATAGCTGAACAAATTCTGGATGAAAATTTCACCAGTCCAGGGAAAGTAACAAGTGTTAGTTTCCTAGACACAGCGTCCTTTCTTGTAGATCAACAAATCTACAAGGGCCTCCAAACACTTGACTGTGAAATTCAGAAATCATAATTTAAGACAAAAGGTCCTAAGGTTAGCTAGGGGGAAGAGATTCCTAACGTACAGTAGAAGGCCCATGAGAATAATTTCAGACCTGTCCACAGAAACCTGACAAGCCAGAAAGGTCTGGCAAGACATATATAGGCAAATAATGAGATGATAATGCAGCCAAGAATATTTTATCCAGCAAGGCTGACATTCAAAATGGATGGAGAGATAAAGAACTTCTAAGACCTGCAAAATTTAAACGAGCATGTGACCACCAAATCAGCATTAGAAGAAATATTCAGGGGGTTTCCACAAAAGAAGAAACCACCCAAGAGGGACATACAACAAGAACTTACAGAGACAATCTATAAAAACAAGGACTTCACAGGCAATAAGATGTCAATAACAACTTATCTTTCAAGAATCACTTTCAACGTGAACAGCCTGCTGTCTGATTGCTGTTGCTAGGACTACTAATACTATGTTGAACAAGAGGGGTGAGAGTGGGCATCCTTGTTGTGTTCCAAATCTCAGAGGGAAGACTGTCAGCATTTCCCCATTGAGAATGATATTCACTTTTGAGAGATAGATTTTATGACGTTGAGGAATTTTCCCTCTATCCCTACACTTTGAAGACTTAATCAGAAGCAGATGCTGAATTTTGTCAAATGCTTCTTCTGCATCAATTGAGAGGACCATGTGGTTCTTTTCTCTTCTCTTATAGATTTGTTCTATCACACTGATTGATTTGTGAATGTTGAACCACGCTTGCATCCCAGGGATAAAATCCACGTGGTCATGATGAATAATCTTTTAATGAAATTTTGCATCCTATTTCTAGGATCATGTTGAGAATCTTGGCATCCATATTCATCAAGGATATTGGTCTGAAATTCTCTTTTCTGATGGGGTTATTGCCTGCTATGGGGATCAGGGTAAAGCTGGCTTCATAGCTCCTAGAGGAGACATAGGCAGTAACCTATTTAACATGGGCCACGGCAACTTCTTTCAGGCAAAGCCTTCTGCACAGCAAAGGAACCAGTCAACCAAACAAACAGGCAACCCACAGGATGGGAGAAGATATTCACAAATGACGGTAGAGGCAAAAGTCTGATATTTAAGATCTATAAAGAACTCCTCAAAATCAACATGCAAAAAAACTGATAATCACATTTAAAAAAAGTGCAGGAGACATGAACAGGCACTTCTCCAAAGAAGACATAAAAATGGCTGACAGACACATGAAAAAATGTTCATCATCATTAGCCATCAGTGAGATTCAAATGAAAACCACACTGAGTTACTACCATACAAAAGTTAAAATGGCCGAAATCAACAAGACAGGAAACAACAAGTGTTGGAGAGGATGTGGAGAAAGGGAAACTCTCTTCCACTGTTGGTGGGAATGCACTTTGGTGCAGCCACTTTGGAAAACAGTGTGGAGATTCCTCAACTAATTAACAATAGAGCTACCCTATGATCCTGCAATTGCACTCCTGGGTATGTACCCCAAAGATACAGATGCAGTGAAAGAAGGTCCACATGTACCCCCAGTGTTCATAGAAGCTATCACTACAATAGCCAAACTGTGGAAAAAGCCAAGATACCCTTTAACAGATGACTAGATAAAGAAGACATGGTCCATATATACAATGGAATATTATGCCTCCATCAGAAAGGATGAATACCAAACTTTTCTAACAACATGGACAGGACTGGAAGAGATTATTCTTAGTGAAATAAGTAAAGCAGAGAGAGTCAATTATCATATAGTTTCACTTACCTGTGGAGCAAAAGGAAAAACATGGAGGACATTTGAGACAGAAAGGAATGGTGAATTGGGGGAAATCAGAGGGAAAGCAATACACTGAGGGTTTTAGAGGGGAGGGGTGGGTAGTTGGGCAAACCTGCTGGTGGGTATTGAGGAGCACAGGTATTGCATGTAGTACTGGGTGCGGTACATGAACAATGAAGCTTGGAACCACAAAAAAGTAAAATAAATTTAATTAAAAAAAAAAAAGAAAGCTGGGGCGCCTGGGTGGCAGTTGGTTAGGCGACTGCCTTCGGCTCTGGTCATGATCCCGGAGTCCTGGGATCGAGTCCCATATGGGACTCCCGGCTCTGCGGGAAGTCTGCTTCTCCCTCTGACCTTCTCCCCTCTCATTCTCAATCTCTCTCTCTCTCTAATAAATAAATAAAATCTTTAAAAAAAAAGAAAGTTTTTATTGACATCATGTTGCCTGTGAAGTCCTTGTTTCTATAGATTGCCTCTTTAAATTCCTTTTGTATGTTGCTCTTGGGTACTTTCTTTTTTTGTAGAAACCCCCTTCATATTTCTTGTATTTCTGGCTTCATGGCCTCATAATCTTAAACATTGATGGTCTTGGAAGTTCTTTATCTCTCCATTTATTTTGAATGTCAGCCTTGCTGGGTAAAGTATTCTTGGCTGCACATTCTTCTCGTTCAGTGTCTTAAGTTCTTAACATATCAAACAAAATGTGTGGGAGTAATAAAAATGTATGGACAGTGTCTTCCAACAATAGATACTCTTCCTATCTTATCTTTCCTGTCATCTTCTCTTCAGAGGACTCAGATCAACACTCTGACATCTTGGTTGTTGAAAAAATAAAAGTAAACAAAAAAGTCAACAAACAAAACAAAAATAAAAACAAAACAAAACAAAAAACTCAGGGTACCAAAACCAGCATGCCAAAAAGAAAATAACTCTTCTTCAGAGAGAATGAAATGTATTCAAGAAAGAACGTCAGGGATCTCGTAAGTAATGAAGATCAGTGAAAATATTCATAAGTTAGAAAATACAATTGGAGGGTGCCTAGGTAGCTCAGTCAAATAAGCTTCTGACTTCGCCTCAGTTCATGATCCCGGGATCCTAGCATGAAGTCCCACAAGGAGATCTTGCTAAGCAGAAATAATGCTTCTACCTCTGCCCTTCCCTGACACTTTTGTTCTAGCTCTCTATTTCTCTCTTGCAAAAATGAATAAATAAAATCTTTTAAAAATGTATATTAGTAAAAAAGGTAAACATTCAAGTTTCTGCAATTATAGAATTTCATATAATTATAGATAAAAATAAATTTTGTTTGTGACATCTGGCTTGATCAGTCTTAAGAACTTGTTACTCCTCAACTCAGGGTTGTAAGAGTCCCATGTTGGGTGTACAGATTAGGTTAAATAAATAAATAGATAGATAGATAAATAATAAATCTGAAAAAATAAATCCTACCTTATGTTTTCAGAAACTTGGTAAGCTTGTTTGAAAATTTTTATACAAAAAAGAAAAATAAAAAAATTTATATACAAATTATGTGGAAAGAAATATTAATTTTAGAGTAAAGAATGAATAACTTGTTCTTCAGATGTGAAGACCTATAAAGTACATTTAATTTAAAAATATTGGTATTTCGTTTTTTTACTTTATTTATTTGTTTGTTTATTTATATTTATTTATTAGTTATTGATGGAGTTTTCCAAGATTCATTGTTTGTGTAACATGGTGTAACAACCAATACTATAACACCCAGTGCTTCATGCAATATCTGCGATCATTATTACCCATCACCAGGCCAACACTTCCCCCGATTCCTCCCCTCTGAAACTTTTAGTTTGTGGAAAGATTGGAGATGCCCTTCAATAGCTGAATGAATAAAGAAAATGTGGTCCATATACGTGATGGAATATTACTCATCCTTCAGAAAAAATGAATAGTCAGCTTTTGCATCGGCATGGGTGGGACTAGAGGAGATTATGCTAAGTGAAGTAAGTCAGGCAGAGAAAGTCAATTATCATAGGGTTTCACTTACTTGTGGAACATAAGGAATAGCACGGAGGACATTAGCAGAAGGAAAGGAAAAGTGAATTGGGGTAAATAGGAGGAGGAGACTATCCATGAAAGACTGTGGACTCCAAAAAATTTGGATATTTCTTCAAGTAGGGCAGAAGAAAAGACCAAAAGCTGTATGGATGTGTATTGGAGGGACAAATTAATGCAGAAATAAAGAAGTCATGGTGTCCCCCAGATACTTGTATCATTATAGTTAAATTAAAATGTAGTGTCTACCTTACATGATGCATGCAATATTAACTCCATGTAGATAATTGATGTAAATTTGAATTAAAAAAATCACACTTTAGGGACGCCTGGGTGGCTCAGTTGGTTAAGCAGCTGCCTTCGGCTCAGGTCATGATCCCAGGGTCCTGGGATCGAGTCCCACATCGGGCTCCTTGCTTAGCAGGGAGCCTGCTTCTCCCTCTGCCTCTGCCTGCCACTCTGCCTGCTTGTGTGCTCACTCTCTCTCTGTCTCTCTCTCTCTCTGACAAATAAATAAAATCTTTAAAAAAAAAATCACACTTTGAAAGACAATATAACAGAATGTATCTATGATTTCAGATTTGGAAAATAATCCTTCAATGGAATGTAAAAAGTAAAGTTTAAACATAAAGGAAACATTTTAATAAGTCTAACACACTAAAATAAGTACAACTGCCCTTTATAGATGGCATTAATACAATTTAACAAATAAGTCTTGAAAAACAAAATGAGACTCAAAACTCATAACCAACCAACATTTTAACACTAACCCCCTCCGATTTCCTCCCATTCACCCTTCCCTTCTTTCTCAGGATGTGCTCCATGATTTTCTTTATACTCCACACGTGAGACCAGATGATAAAACCCTCCAAAACCCAAAGTTTGTTGCTCAGAGTCCACAGTCGCTCCTGGTTAATCACCCCCTCCGATTTCCCCCCTTCACCCTTCCGTTCCTTCTCACAATACCCACAATGATTTTCTTTATACTCCACACATAAGTGAGACCGTAAGATAATTGACTCTCTCAGCTTGACTTATTTCACTCCACATAATCTTTTCTAGTCCTGTCCATGTTGATAAAAATGTTGGATATTCATCCTTTCTGATGGAGGCATAATAATCCATTGTATAGATGTACCACATCTTCCTTATCCATTCTTCTGTTGAAGGGCATTTTGGTTCTTCCATAGTTTGGCTATTGTGGCCATTGCGGCTATGAACATTGGGGTACATGTGGCCCTTCTTTGTACTGCATCTGCTTCTTTGGGGTAAACACCGAGTAGTGCATTTGCAGGGTCAGAGGGTAGCTGTATATTTAATTTCCTGAGGAATCTCCATACTGTTTTCCAAAGTGGCTACACCAACTTACATCCCCACCAACAGTGGAGGAGGGTTCCCCTTTCTCCACATCCTCTCAACCATTTGTTAAATGTCTTGTTGATTTTGGCCATTCTACCTGGTGTAAGGTGGTATCTCAGTGTGGTTTTGATTTGAATCTCTCTGATGGCTAAAGATGATGAACATTTTTTCATGTGTCTGTTAGCCATATGTATGTCTTCTTTGGAGAAGTGTCTGTTCATGTCTTCTGCCCATTTTTTGATGTGATTATCTCTTTTGTGAGTGTTGAGTTTGAGAAGTTCTTTATAGATCTTAGATATCAGGCCTTTGTCTGTATTGTCATTTGAGAATATCTTCTCCCATTCTGTGGGCTGCATGTTTCTTTGGTTGACTCTTTTCTTTGCTGTGCAGTAGCTTTTTATCTTGATGAAGTCCCAGAAGTTCATTTTCACTTTTGTTTCCTTTGCCTTTGGAGACATGTCCTGAAAGAAGTTGCTGTGGCTAATGTCGTAGAGGTTACTGCCTATGTTCTCCTCTATGGTTTTGATAGATTCTTGGCTCACATTGAGGTCTTTTATCCATTTCCAGTTTATCTTCGTGTATGGTGTAAGAGAATGGTCAAGTTTCATTCTTCTACATATAGCTTTCCAATTTTTCCAGCACCATTTATTGAAGAGACCGTCTTTTTTCCACTGAATATTTTTGCCTGTTTTGTCAATGATGATTTGACCATAGAGTTGTGGGTCCATCTCTGGGCTCTCTATTCTGCTCCACTCGTCTATGTGTCTCTTTTTGTGCTAGTACCATGCTGTCTTGGTGATAAATCCCACCTGGTCATGGTGAATAATCTTTTTAATATGCTGTTGGATCCTATTAGCTAGGATCTTGTTGAGAATCTTGGCATCCATATTTATCAGGGATATTGGTCTGAAATTCTCCTTTTTGATGGGGTCTTTACCTGGTTTGGAGATCAGGATAACGCTGGCTTCATAGAAAGAGTCTGGAAGTTTTCCTTCTGTTTCTAGTTTTTGAAACACTTTCAGGAGAATAGGTATTGTTTATTCCTTGAATGTTTGGTAGAATTCCCCAGGGAATCCGTCAGGCAATGGACTCTTGTGTTTTGGGAGTTTTTTTGATCACTGCTTCAATCTCATTACTAGATAATGGTCTCTTTAGGTTGTCAATGTCTCCTGTTTCAGTCCTGGAAGATTATGGGTTTGCAGGAATGCTTCCATTTCTTCTAGGTTGTTTAGCTTATTGGCATATAACTGTTGATAATAATTTTTGATGATTGTTTCTATTTCCTTTGGATTAGTCGTGATCTCTCCCCTTTCATTCATAATTTTGTTAATTAAGGTCTTCTCTCTTTTCTTCTGGATGAGTTTGGTCAATGGTTTATCGATCTTATTGTTTCTTTCAAAAAACCAACTTCTGGATTCATGGATGCGTTCTACTGTTTCTTTAGTTTCTAACTCGTTGATTTCTGCTCTAATCTTGATTATTTCCCTTTTTGTGCGTGGGTTTGGCTCGATTTGTTGTTGATTTTCCAGTTCTTTAAGGTGTAACGAGAGCTGGCGTATTTGGTATTTTTCAATGTTTTTGAGTGAGGCTTGGATCGCTATGTATTTCCCCCTAAGGACCTACTTTGCCGTATCCCATAGGTTTTGGATCGATGTGTCTTCATTCTCATTGGTCTCCATGAATTGTTTAAGTTCATCTTTGATTTGCTGATTGATCCCCGCATTCTTGAGCATATTGGTCCTTAGTCTCCAAGTGTTTGAATTCCTTCCAAACTTTTTCTTGTGATTGAGTTCCAGTTTTAAAGCATTGTGGTCTGAGAAAATGCAGGGAATCATCTCTATCTTTTGGTATCAGTTGAGACCTGATTTGTGGCCCAGTATGTGGTCTATTCTGGAGAAAGTTCCATGTGCGCTCGAGAAGAATGAGTATTCTGTTGTTTTAGGTTGGAATGTTCTGTATATATCTGTGAGGTCCATGTGGTCCATTGTGTCCAATTCAAAGCTCTTGTTTCTTTATTGATCTTCTGTTTAGAAGATTTGTCAGCTACTGAGAGTGGCGTGTTAAGATCTCCTAGTAAAAGGTATTCATGTCTACATGACTCTTTATTTTGATGAACAGTTGGTTTATGTTGTTGGCTGCTCCTATACTGGGGGCATAAATCTTTACAATTGTTAGATCTTCTTGGAGGATAGACCCTTTATGGATGATGTAGTGTCCTTCTCTATCTCTGACTACAGTCTTAAGCTTAAAATCTAATTTATCTGATATGAGAATTGCTACCCCAGCTTTCTTTTGAGGTCCATTGGCATGAAAGATGGTTCTCCATCCTTTCACTTTCAGTCTGGATGTGTCTTTTGGTTCCAAGTGTGTCTCTTGTAGACAGCATATGGACGGGTCTTGTCATTTTATCCATTCTTCAACCCTGTGCCATTTTATGGGAGCATTTAGGCTGTTGATGTTGAGAGTGATTATTGAAAGATAAATGTTTATTGTCATCATGTTGCCTGTGAAGTCCTTGTTTTTATAGATGGAAAATTTCTGCTCTAAGTCACTCATGTGTTCTTTCTGCTTTTAAAAAACCCGCTTTAATATTTCCCCAAGTGCCAGCTTGCTGTCACATACTGTTTTAATCCTTGCCGGTCTTGGAAGCTCTTTATCTCTCAATCCATTTTGAATGACAGCCTTGCTGGATAAAGTATTCTTGGGTGCATCTTCTTCTCATTTAGTGCCCTGAATATATCATGCCAGCCCTTTCTGGCTTGCCAGGTTTCTGTGGACAGGTCTGACGTTATTCTGAAGGGCTTTCCACCGTATGTAAGGAATCTTTTTCCCCTAGCTGCCCTCAGGACCTCCTGTCTAAAAGTATAATTTACACTTTTTAATATTATGTGTCTTGGTGTTTTTCTAGATTCATTGATCCTTGCAGGTGTCCTTTTTGCCTCTAAGACATGAAAACTTGTTCCATTCCCCAGATTGGGGAAATTCTCATGTAGAATTTGGTCAGCTATATCTTCTAGTCTTCTGTCCTTTTCTACCCCCTCTGGGAAGCCAATGATTCTGACGTTGCAACGTTTCATAGCATCATTTATTTCCCTAAATCTGTTCTCATGATTCTTGAGCAGTTTGTTCCAGCTGTCCTCCTGACCTGTCATCTCAACCATTTTATCCTCTAGATCATTAATTCTATCCTCTGTCTCCATAACTCTAGCTGTTAGACTATTTAGATTGGATTGGATCTCATTAATAGCGCTTCTTACATCTGCTATACTGGATCTCATTTCTGCCCTTAGCAATTCTATAATGTTTTTCTCCATCCTAGCCATTGCCTGGAAATTAACAGCATAAATTCCCTTTCTGACATACTGTTTATGTCCATGTCCAATAGTGCTGAGGGAGAGGGTGTAGTCTCTGGGTTCTTCTTCTGTTGGGTGTTTCTCCTCCTAATCTTTTTGATGAGAAGTGGATGAGAGGATGTATACCTGGATATGTTCCCCCGATCCAAAACCGGCAGGTGCACCCTGCCGGTTTTGGAGCAATTGGAATTTACCACCAAAAGAAAGTATATGGATAAAAAAGAAGATAGAGAGAAGGAGAAAAAGAGCAAATCCCAGCGAGAATGGGCCCCAAAACTAAGTTTATAAGGTATGCAAACAAGCACGAACAAACATAGACCAACACCAATAAATGACAAGAAGTATAAGATCCTAGCAGAATGAACCTTAAGAATTAGATTTATGTAATACCAGAAAAAAAAGATACATAGAAACACTGACAGAGGGATAAGATGGGAGGGTAGTTATATCTCCTCACAGGCAAGGAAGGTTATTTCAGGTCCTCCTGGGTTTATAGTTGTATTAAACCTCTCATTGTAATGTTACATATTTAAAAAAAAAAAAAAAGAAAAGAAAAGAAAAAAGAAATGTGAAAGCAATTGAATACTAAAATAAAATAAAAAAAAAATAGAGAGAGAGAGAGTAAGAAAGAGAAAACAAAAAAACAAAACCAAAACAATAAACTTGTATCTATGAAATATACAGGTTCGAGGGTATTACCAGGAGCTTAATATTTTGTTTTCGCTTGGAGTTGGGGGTTTAAAATTTTATGGGGACCCTGTGGTTATAGTGCCTTGGTTTTTTGGCTGGTCTTCTGGGGTAGGGGCCTGGGGCGTTGTTTTCCAGTCAGTCTTGCTTGGGTTGAGTCACCCTCCCCCCAGCCAAGGGGCTGAGCTCTGTGGAAACCGGTTTCTCAGTCTCTCACTCTCTGAATGTTTTTTGCCTTTTGTAGCCCTGTCACCTTTTCAGAAAGTCCAAGCAATGAATCTGCCCAGATGCACTCAGAACTCCGAGTTGCAGGAAGCCCGAGTCTCTGCTCCCCTCTGTCTGATTTAGAACACACACTCCCCTCCGTGAAATTTCTGCTCACAGTACAGCCTGTCCAAGGTGGTGTGTGAACCAAGCCTCCTTTCTGAGGCTCCCTACTGTGGACCCGGGAGGCCTGTGGAGGGCCGGGAAATTCATGACCCCAGCCGCCTTTCTGTGGCTGCCAAGTGTGGACCTGGGAAGCCTGCTGCGGGCCGGGAAAGTTGCAACCTCAGCCACCTTTCTGTGGCTCCATGAGGGGCACCCTCATGGGCACCCTCATGGAACATAGGCCACTTGCCTATGTTCTCCCCGAGGCCGGCGATGATCACTCAGGCTCTGTGGCAGGCCGCAAATGTCCTGGTGGTGGGCACACACAGAGAAAAGCTGTGGCTCCTGGACCACAACAGACTCTCTAAAGGTGCTTGCAAGTGCATGCCTGGCCCACAGAATTTTGCAGAGAATGGAAAGCTGCAGGTTCAGGAATCACGGACTGGATCCCCCCACCAGTGTAACTTTGGGGTCCTCCTTCCTGGGAGGGTGGGTCCAAGCACCAGTTCCCATGACCACCCCCTTCCACTAGTTACTCCTCAGAACTTTTTGCCCTTTTTAAGTGTTTTTAAGGGACTCTACGTTAATGCTGGTCCCCCGCCACTGAGCACTTTCCTTTGCGGTATTACAGTCCTTGGTTAGCTACTGGTGGCTCCCTCCCCCTTTTTTTTATCCTTTGAAATCAGTTCGAGTGTTCCCACTTTGCTTTTACCTCTCCGCTGCTGTCTTCTGCTCTCGGAGAGATCCCAGAGTGAGAAATCTTGCTCCTCAGGGTGATCTCATGGGTGTTCAGCATGTTCTGGTAGATTTCCAGCTCATTTTTGGGTACCGGTTGTTGCAGGATCTCTTACTTCTCCACCATCTTGCCCTCTCCTATCTTCTTAATCCCTTACTTGTTTTACCATATTGAACATCCTCTGGCACTTGGCTCACAGTGGAAGCCCACATTCTGTGGAGAAACAGTCAAAGGACTAGTTTTGGATATTTGATTCAATTTCTAACTTATGGGGTCTATTAAATAAATATTTTAATATGTCAAAAATAATAAATATATCAGTTTACACCATGCAAATTCAGACTTTCTATACATTTATTAATAATAGTGCATGAACAATATTGGAACACTGAAAAAATAAAACAAAAATCCAAAAAAGGAAAAATGGGTCAGGACTCTGAAAAAAAAAATATAAAACTGAGCAGAAGTTTTCTAAAAACACCACACCTATTTTGTTTCAACTTATGAAGAATAAAATGCTTTTCCAGATATAAAGGTCTTCTTTTTATTTTTTTATTTTTTATTTTTTTTAAAGATTTTATTTATTTATTTGAGATAGAGACAGTGAGAGAGAGCATGAGAGGGGAGAAGGTCAGAGGGAGAAGCAGACTCCTCATGGAGCTGGGAGCCTGATGTGGGACTCAATCCCAGGACTCTGGGATCATGACCTGAGCCGAAGGCAGTTGCCCAACCAACTGAGCCACCCAGGTGCCCAAAGGTCTTCTTTTTAAATGAGATAGAAAAACTATTTCCATATTTTTTTTTATCTGAACCATTATTAGTATAGTGAAAATTGGGGGGGAATGATCGTTATGTCATGTAGAAAGATCATATCAGCTTGGATAGTCTCAATAGCTGTGCCATGTCCCCAAATAATGCATTCAAGTATATTATACTATATGATATCATCATAATCAGTAATAATATACTGCATGTTTAGAGTTCAATGGAGTAGGCAAAAGAGGACCAAGATGATGGAGAAAGGATTTCATAAAACAATTGCCTAACTAATAAGCTCTATTATCATAACACTATATTAACAAAGATTGCATGACTTGTTACAATACTCTTTGCTTTAAATGTAAAACTTAAGAAATCATCTCAGTTTTTTTGATGCTTAGGTGGCTTAGTCAGATAAGCATCTCGCTTTGGCTAAGATCATGATCCCAGGCTTCTGGGATTGAGTCGCACTTCAAGAGGAAGCAAGGGAGCCTGCGTCTCCCTCTCCCTCTGCCTCCTATTTCCCCTGCTTGTGCACTCTCTCTCTCTGACAAATACATACATACATACATACATACATAAATAAATAAAATCGTAAAAAAATCATCTCAGTTCTACATCATTTTACTATTCATTAACTCTGCTTAATCACAACTTAAAATTGGGTTGTGTTCATGTGTCTATATATGTATACTTGTGTGATTTATCACCAAACTTTTATGATTTCTCTTAAAAACTTACTCATTATTTCATGTCCTGTATTTTAAGATAAACAGTTTTTCGTATTTAAATGCTTTTATAAAAGACTTTCATGCAAAATTGATAATATTCACCTAATACAATGTTTATTTTCCTGAAAAATACATAATTAAATCTGTGATGTATTTGAAAAGAATAGAAATGAATTGATATCAAAATATGTCAAAGAACTAGTTATGGTATATCTATTATATGATCAGTACTATGACTTGGAATATAGAAACAAATCAAAGTTTATTTATGTATGGGCATTTCATATAGGCATCACTTGAACTGTTGCTGTGTTGAAACAATTTGCTTATTAGAAGGGATATACAAGTTTTTTTTTTTTTTTAATCAACTATTTGTATGAGTCTCACAAGAAGAGATATCAAAACTATTTCCATCATCTATGTACAGGGATTTAGAGGTTGGGTAATGTGAAATCAGATGCTCTAGTAATTCTCTGTATCAAAACCTTATTTAAGCTAATCTTTGAAATATAAGTATAAGTTGGACAAGTAGGAGCTTTAATGAGGAGGGTAATATAAAGCTTCAGGAATGAAATGAAGAGTCTACAGAGCTTCAAGTGTATTGCTACAGAGAAGAAGGGTCTTTTTTTATGTCTCCAAGTTATGAGCCATATAACTGAAAACGTGCTATGCATCTTCCCTCAGTCTTATTTTCCATCAGTTTAACTATATTCCTGTCACTTCATATTGGTTGGAAACATTAGTAGAGATGGTGCACAAAGTGTCTGATATCATGAATGTAATGCACAAATGATTTTTATTTTAATAAAGTGTATGTGGAAGAAGCAGTGATAAGAATAAAAAGTGACAAGATAGTTTTCTGTAACAAAAAATGAAAATAATTTCAAATATTTAGGCTATTGAAAATCATATGATACTGATACCTTTAAAAGTGGATGTGGGATTTATCACAGTGAGAGAAACCGTGTCAGATACTAGTTCCATAAATTCCAACATTATTAAAACAACAACAACAACAACAAGCCCAATATCTATCATCAACACATTAGGTAAAAGTTAATTTATATATAGAAAAAGTATATGAATACAAAAATACGATTTTCATGAAAAAAAAGATGCAAGAGAATTATCTTCTTAAATATATGAGTAAATTTATAAAACCCATTATCAAAGATACATAAGTCAAATAACTGAGGCCTGTGAGTAAATTGAGTATTTTCCTAAACTGCAAAATTTGGTCAAAACCAGTTTATACTACATTCAAAATTTCAGGATGCCTATGTCGCTCTGTTGTTCAAAAGTCCTGATTCTGCCTTACACTTCAGGTCTCGTTCTCAGGGTCTGAGAGCAAGCCCCATGTTGGGCTCCACACTGGGTGTGATGCTTACTTAAAAATAAATAGATAAATAATAATAAATAAAAATCAAATACCCATCAAATATTGAAAAGCAATTGCTGTAAAGTTGAATAAATAAAATTTGGATGCAAAATCTAAGATGTTAAAAATGATATAAAGGAAATGTCATGGAAGATGATAGTTTTGGAGGAATAAAAACCTCATGCAAATCTCATGTATATATAGCCCAGCACAGGAGTCCAAATCACTGAAGATTTAAGATAAAAAAAACAAAAAACAAAAAACAAAAAACTTCATAAGTTCCATACACTTATGATGGAGAATAAAGGAACATAAGAAAAAAAAATATTTTAAATTAGAATTGACAGTCTGAGGGCACTTGAGCAGCTCAGTTAGTTAAACATCTGTCTTTGGCTCAGGTCATGATCCTGAGGTCCTGGGAGGTCCAGGGCCTAGATCCCTGCTCAGCACGGAGTCTGCCTCTCCCTCTTCCTCTGACCCTCCCCCCAGGGAGAATTTTCATATCTCTCTCTGAAATGAAAATTAAAAAAAAATGACAACTGGAGATCATTACTATCAACACTCCATGATATATTATTGATCTCTAAGAGAATAATCCCAAACAGCTCTTTAAGTGAGGAATAAAAAAGGAAAGACTACTTCCTAACTTCAAATTTCATCATCTTTCCATAACTCCACTCTCTTTAACATTTTTGTTTTTGAATAAGGTCTTATCCGGGACACAATTGAAGCAATATGGAATAGGGCAACACTTCCAGCCTCTGTTTTCAAAATGTTCTGTCCATACAAAGAGTTATTTTTTAAAACCAAATAAAAATGAGTAGCTTAATTTTATTTTCTTTATTTTTTCTTTTCTTTCTTTCTTTCTTTCTTTCTTTCTTTCTTTCTTTCTTCCTTCCTTCCTTCCTTCCTTCCTTTCTTTCTTTCTTTCTTTCTTTCTTTCTTTCTTTCTTTCTTCCTTCCTTCCTTCCTTCCTTCCTTCCTTCCTTCCTTCCTTCCTTCCTTCCTTCCTTCTTCTTTCTTTTTTTACTTAACTTTAATTTCAACAAACGTCCAGTATTTTCCACTAAAGTAATTAGCTAATCTCCATAGGATTTTAACAAGAGCTGATTTAATATCTTTGCTCCTCAGACAGTAGATAACAGGGTTCAAGGTGGGGGGTACCACAGAATAGAACATAGACATGAACAAGTCCAGAAGAGACGGATCATCAGAAGTTGGCTTTAAATAAGCAATAATACCTGTTAGAAGGAAAGTACTCACCACAATGAGGTGAGGCAGGCAGGTGGAAAAGGCTTTAGACTGCTTCTGTCTAGTTGGGATCTTTAACACAGTGGAGAAAATATAAACATAAGAGACCAGAATGCAAACTAAACATGAAATTCCATAACAGACACCAATGGCCACACTGACATTAATAGTTGCATGTTCCACGGAACAAGTGAGCTTCAGTAGGGCAGGTACATCACAAAATAGATGATGTATCTTAGTTGACCCACAAAAATCTAAAGAGAATGTCCCAGCTGAGTACAAGATTCCCAAGGCCCCTCCACTGAGCCAGGAGACAAACACCAGCCGGACACAGACCTCTTTGCTCATAACAGCCTCATAATGCAGGGGCCGACAGATGGCAATATAACGGTCATAGGACATTGCAGTGAGAATGCCAATCTCAGACCCAGACATTAGTACCACAAGGAATAGTTGTAGCACACATCCCAGAAAAGAGATGGAGTCAGTTAAAGTGATGGAGTTAAGGATGGATTTGGGGACTGTGGCAGAAATGAGACACATATCCAAGAAGGATAAGTGCCTTAGGAAGAAGTACATTGGAGTGTGAAGGCGTTGGTCAAGAACTGTGAGCAGGATGATAATTAAATTCTCCAGTACGGCCACTAGGTAGATCAGTAAGAAGAGCACAGCATAGAGCCTCAATAGCATCTGGCTTTCAGTAAATCTCCGAAGCAAGAATTCCACTATTAGTGTTTGATTCATCATATTTTAAAATTTAAAGCAACCTATTAAATAAAGAAAAAAGTTATATTAAAAGAAAATTGTATTTGCAACTTTATTTTTAAAGCATGTATACTTTAGCATCATGGAATAGTTGGACATTTAAAATACCGGGATATTTCTATTCATAATTTGCTCAGGTATAAAAAACCCATAAGCATAATAGTCCACAATAACTGGATGTACATTCATAGTGAAAGATGAAAAATATTTCACTTCCCCTAATGCAACACTTGAGACGATTTTTGAATAAATGTATTTCAGCAGGAATTGCAGAGTTGGGTACATAATTCTAACTGTAGTAGAATGCATATTTGTTATGCATAAATACGTTAATTGTCATAAATGTTGATGTGCATTAGAAGTCATGGATGAGTTTTCTGTTTGTAGTGTACTGCAATCTGTTTAATCATTAATGTTAGTTGATATTCTAATATATTACCTACTTTTCATTGAAGGACATTAAGGTTTATCTCATGTTCTCATTAATAACCTATTTTTGGTGAAAATATCATCAGTGGGTCACGTGGGTGGCTCAGTTTATTAAGCATCTGCCTTCAACTCAGGTCATGATCCCAGAGTCCTGGTATCCAGTAGGGCTCCCTGCTCAGCAGGGAGCCAGCTTCTCCTTTTCCCTTTGGCCCTCTACCCCACTCATGGTCTATGGCATGCTCTCATTCTTTCTCTCTCTCTCCTCACATAAATAAATAAAATATTTAAAAAGGAGAATATCATCCATTGTATTTTCTATTCTTTTTGTTTAGATATTGTTAAAAAACAAAACACAAAGCTACGTTGGTAATTTTAACAAATGGGTTTAAAATGTACAGTAACATTTTCTCATGAAAAGAACAAATTCTAAGACTATAAGGAAGACTTTAAGCATGCAACACATGAAAGGATTTAATTAATACCAGGAACAAGCAAATATTAGAGATGTGAGAAATACAGAGTGTCCTCCCATTTTAGACTCACACAGGACTTACAAACCAGGATCACTCACAAACCCCATTGGGGAGATCTCTGGTCATATATTTCTCCTTCGGATTGTTATCATCTTTATTTTTTTCAGATATTATATTCAATTAACCAGTATAAGGTACATCATTAGTTTTTGATGTAATGTTCAATGATTCAATATTTTTGCATAACACCCAGTGCTCATCACATGTGCCCTCCTTAATACTCATCCCCCTTTAATTGTACTTTAGCATCATTTCAGTGACAATTTCTTTAGATCTCCATGCAGCCACATTCAATCTCTCACAATATATTTGGCTTTCTCAGCAAATACTCTAATATAAGAAAACAAAACAAAACAAAACAGTAATTTTCCTTAATCTCTATAAGTGAACCTCAGCCTTTCATACACAAGGTTCTAATTGAGTATTAACTGTAGAAATGTTTCCTCCACCCGTGGAATCTTTCTCATCAGGCTTTCCCTGTTCTCAGTCAGACTTTTGAGCAGCCCCTGTCCCTGACCCACATTTCCTGCATTATCAATCATCTTCCCAATAATCAGGTTTACACTCCATGGCATGGAGATCCTCTTGAAAGCTAAAGGTAGTGGGAATTGATAATCATTATCCTACTTTGGTTCTTCTACCTATGGAAAGCCTTGGAATCATTTTAACTCCAGTGCCTTAAATATCTGAATAATCCAACGTCAACACAGTGTATGTGCACTGGAATAAGAGCAGTGATTATTCGTTCTCCATGTGACTGAGCCAGATTGAAGTTTCCTTGGTGAATATTCTAGTATTTCTTTATTCTACCAGGAAAAGTAGGTCAAGACTTTCTGTTGACTCTTTATATAGTTTCTGTTTTCAATTGAAGATTTCTGTCCAGTTCCATTTTGTTGAAATCCAATTAATGTATGATTCCAAGAAGTGCAAAATGGACATACACCTACAGTTTGATCAGTGCTGTCTCTGTCCCACATGTGGACATACTTTTAAATAAATTTTAATAAAACAATAATATAAATAAATTAATGAATAAATAAATAAAATTAATAAAACAAAAAACATCTGAAAGTCACTCCTACTGGTTCTGCAATCAGGAACCATAATTATATTTTCCATATTCAAAAATATTATTAAGATTGAACATGAAATATTCCTATAGTTCAGTTTTGCTTGTATTAAGTTAAATGTATAAAATCAAAGTTATTTTTCTTCATCTTACAATAAACAATACTTTGAAACCACCTATTTCCAAATAATTACTCTGTTAATTGGATAGAAAGTCATATTTTGATGTAAAAATATGTGAATAGAAATATCAGGTAATTTTAATTTTATTTGTTAAATGTTTATTTTACAGAGAGAGAAAGAGCACAAGTGGAGGGAGGAACAGACTGGAGGGAAAGAGAGAGAATATTCAGTACACTCTACACTGATCATGGAGTCTGATGTGAGGCTTGATCCAGCAATCTGAAATCATTACCTTAGCTGAAATCAAGAGTCAGGCATTCAGCCAATTGAGACACTCAGAAGTTCCAGTATCAAACACTTTAAATATCTGATAGACAACAATATTCCTATCACTCTCATTGACTTTAGATGAGGTATTCCCTGTCTAACAAGACCACTTATAAAAATGATTTTCTTTGAATATTTTGATTTCACATTTTCTTTTGAAAGTTAATTACTTAATAATGTAAAGTTGTTTAAATGACAAGAATGCAACATTGTATAAGGATAAAAAGTTATCAGGGATTTTGTTTTTGATTAAATGGAGATACTCATATATCTATTATGTTATATATAGATATATATATAATGGAATATTACTCAGCTATAAAATATAATGAAATTTTATAATTTGCAACAACATGGATAATCTAGAGAGTATAATGCTAAGCAAAATAAGCCAATCAAAGAAAGATAAATACCATATGGCTTCATTCACTATGGAATTTAAGAAAAAAAGAAATGAACAAAGAAAAAAGAGAGGGAGAGACTCTGAACTATACAGAACATACTGAAAGTTACAAGAGGGGAGGCAGGTGGGAGAATGAAATAGGTGATGGTGATTAAAGAGTGCAGTTGTGATGAGTCCCAGTTGTTTTATTGAAGTGTTAAATTACAATGTTGTACACCCGATACTAATATTACACTGTTTGATATATATACACACACTCTATGTGTATAATATATATATATCTATATGTACTATACATTAGGTATATACATATATGTATGTGTGCGTATATATATATTACTCTGTATGTTAAGTAATTGGAATTTGAATAAATACTTAAAAACTTAAGAATAGCATCATTAGAAAAAGACTGCTGAGCAGATATTAAGGCAATTTTAGTATAGAAACTAGTACGAATAATAAAAATAAAAATGAAACAAAATAAAAAAATAAAACGAGTAATTTGGGATTTTTTACAATGTTAAAAACAAAGTCATATTCTCAAGTCATAAGAAGAGCCAGAAAATTGCAAATAATTTTTCCATATACCTCCAGGTTCTTGTTTCATGTGTCCCGAAACCATCAAACTCACAATGATTTTTGATTGAGCATCTCTGACATGTACACACTGGTATGTGTTTTCCTTTTTCTGCTTCCAAGTTCTAAGAGGAAAAAGAGGCCCTAACGTCCTGTGCCTCTGACGATTCTTTCTCTAATAAAGGACAAGGCTCTTAACACAGTTTCAAGTGGACCTTTATAAAGTACATTGGATTCTCCAAGGAGGTCAGACTTTCAGTTGTGCCTAATTTCATTACTCATATTCTAAAGGCTTTGGGACTCTGTCCTCATCTCTCATCTCTGATGTGAGAGTTGACACTACTATCTATTTCCCACTGAGATAAAGAATTAGATCTCACTGGATCTCATTAGGATAAGCCAAGCAGTATTCCTTTAGTTATTCTTTATGTTTATGACTATTGAATTCTAATACATTCATTTACTTCGAAAGCCCGTAATAATTTACATTTAGGCCTGCATCCACTAATGTTTAAATGGAGTCTAATAATTTCAGTTAAGTTGCAATAGTGAGAATCACTAAGAGACATACTACTCTGACGTTGGGATTTATAGTAATAGGGTTTTGTTTAAGTCCTTGAGCCACCACATGTCATATTGATTTTTCCTTTATGCTGTCCCTGGATTGTAGCCAGATGCCAGTGAGATAAATTTCCTTCAGGTTCTCACTAATGATTAGAAATACCAGGATAGAAACTCTGTGAAAATCACATTATCTTTTTTTTTTAATTTATTTTATTTTTTCAGTGCTCCAAGATACATTGTTCATGCACCACACCCAGTTCTCCATGCAATACATGCCCTCCTCAATACACACAACTAGGCTCACCCAACCCCCCACCGACGCCCTATCAAAACACTCAGTTTCTTGCAGAGAGACCACAGACTCTCATGGTTCATCTCCACCTCTGATATCCCCCAATTCACCCTTCCTTTCCTTCTCACAATGTTCTCCATGTTATTCCTTATGCTCCACATGTAATTGAGACCATATGATAATGGACTTTCTCCCCTTGACTTATTTCAGTCAGCATAATCTCTTCCAGTCCTGTCTATGTTGATACAAAAGTTGGGTATTCATCCTTTCTGATGGAGGCATAATAATCCATTGTATATATGAACCATATCTTCTTTATCCATTCGTTTGTTGAAGGGCATATTGGTTCTTTCCACAGATTTTCTATTGTGGCCATTGCTGATATAAACATTGAGTACATGTGGCACTTCTTTTCACTATATCTATTTCTTTGGGATAGATACCTAGTAGTACAATTGCAGAGTCACAGCTAGTTCAATTTTTTAATTTCTGGAGGTATCGCCACACTGATTTCCAAACTGGCTGCACCAACTTGCATTCCCAACAATAGGGTAAGAAGGTTCCCCTTTCTCCACATCCTCTCCAACACTTTCTGTTTCTTGTACTGTTAAATTTGGCCATTGGTGTAAGATGGTATCTCAATGTGGTTTTAATATGTATTTCCCTGATGACTAATGATGATGAACATTTTTTCATGTGTCTGTGAGACATTTGTATGTCTTCTTTGGAGAAGTGCCTGTTAATGTCTTCTGCCCATTTTTTTCATGTTATTATCTGTTTTGTGAGTGTTGAGTTTGGTGTGCTCTTTATGGATCTTAGTTATCAGAACTTTGTCTGCAGTGTCATTTGTGAATATCTTCTCCCATTCTGTGGGTTGCCTGTTGTTTTGTTGACCGTTTCTTGGGTTGGGCCGCGCAGAAACTTTTTATCTTGATAAGTCCCAAAAGTTCATTTTTGCTTCTGTTTCCTTTGCCTTTGGAGACATGTCTTGAATGAAATTGTTGTGGCCACTATCAAATCGGTTACTGCCTATGTTATCCTCTAGGTTTTTTTTTTTTTTATTCCCAAATATGTTTATTTTATTTTTTCAGTGTTACAAGATTGATTGTACATGCACCACACCCAGTGCTCCATGCAATATGTGCCCTTCTCAATACCCACCACCAGGATCACCCAACAACCCACAAACCCCTCAGTTTGTTGCTCAGAGTCCACAGTCTCTCCTGGTTCATCGGCCCCTCTGGCTTCAACCCATTCAACCTTCCCTTCCTTCTCACAATACTCTCCATGATTTTCTTTATACTCCATAAGTAAGTGTGACCATAAGATAATTGTCTATCTCCGCTTGACTTATTTCACTCTGCATAATCCCTTCTACTCCTCTCCATGTTGATACAAAAGTTGGATATGCATCCTTTCTGATGGAGGCATAATATTCCATTGTATAGATGTATCACATCTTCCTTATCCACTCATCTGTTGAAGGGCATTTTGGTTCTTTCCACAGTTTGGTGACTGTTGCTGCTATGAATATTGGGGCACATGTGGCCCTTCTTTGTACTGCATCTGTTTCTTTGGGATAAATACTATCTAGTGCAATTGCAGGGTCATAGGGTAGCCCTGTTTTTAATTTCTTGAGGAATCTCCACACTGTTTTCCAATTGACTGCACCAATTTGCATTCCCACCAACAGTGGAGGAGGGTTACCCTTTCTCCACATCCTCTCCAGCATTTGTTGTTTGATTTTGGCCATTCTTACAGGTCCAAGGTGATATCTCACTGTGTGTGTGTGTGTGTGTGTGTGTGTGTGTGTGTGTGTGCGCGCGCGTATGTGTGTGTGTTTTAAGATTTTATTTCTTTGACAGAGAGTGACACAGGGAGAGAAGGAACAGAAGCAGGGGGAGTAGGAAAGGGAGAAGCAGGCTTCCAGTCATGCAGGGAGCCCAATGGGGGGCTCAATCCCAGGATCCCGGAATCATGACCCAAGCCAAAGGCAGATGCTTAATGACTGAGCCACCCAGGTGCCCCTCTCAGTGTGGTTTTGATTTTTATCTTTCTGATGGCTAAAGATGATGAACATTTTTACCATGTGGTTCTTCTCTCTTCTCTTGTTGATTTGTTCTATCATGCGGATTGATTTGCAAATGTTGAACCACCCTTGCATTCCAGGGATAAATCCCAACAGGTCATGATGAATCATCTTTTGAATTTGCTGTTGGATCCTATTAGCTAGCATCTTGTTGAGCATCTTGGCATCCATATTCATCAGGGATATTGCTCTGAAATTCTCCTTTTGGATGGAGTCTTTGCCTGGTTTGGGGATCAGGGTAATGCTGGCTTCATTGAAAGAGTCTGGACGTTTTCCTTCTGATTCTATTTTTTGCAACAGTTTCAGGAGAATAGATAGTATTTCTTCCTTGAATATTTGGTAGAATTCCCCAGGGAATCCGTCAGGCCCAGCACTCATGTTTTTCGGGAGTTTTTGATCACTGCTTCAATCTCATTACTAGATATTGGTCTATTTAGGTTGTCAATGTCTTCCTCTTTCAGTATTGGAAGATTATGGGTTTCCAGGAATGCATCCATTTCTCCTAGGTTGTTTTAGCTTATTGGCATATAGCTCTTTATAATAATTTTTGATGATTGTTTCTATTTGGTTTGGATTAATCTTGATATCTCCCCTTTCATTCATAATTTTGTTTATTAGTGCTCTCTCTCTTTTCTTCTGGATTAGTTTGGTCACTGGCTTATTGATCTTATTGATTCTTTCAAAAAACCAAATTCTGGATTCATTGATGTGTTCTACTGTTTCTTTAGTTTCTAACTCATTGATCTCTGTTCAAATCTTGATTATTTTGCTTCTTGTGCTTGGGGTTGGCTTGATTTGTTGTTGATTTTCCAGTTCCTTAAGGTGTAATGAGAGCTGGCGTATTTGAGGTTTTTCAATTTTTTTTATATTAGTGAGGCTTGGATGGCTGTGATTTTCCCCTCAGGACCACGTTTACTGTATCCCATAGGTTTTGAATCAATCTGTCTTCATACTCATTGGTCTCCATGAATTCATTAAGCTCATCTTTGATTTCCTGGTTGATCCCAGTATTCTGTAGCATGTTGTTCTTTAGACTCCAAGTGTTTGAATTCCATCCAAACTTTCTCTTGTGGTTGAATTCCAGTTTTAAAGCATTGCGGTCTGACAAAATGCAAGGAATCATCACAATCTTTTGGTATCTATTGAGACCTGATTTATGGCCCAGTATCTGTTCTATTCTGGAGAAAGTTCCATGAGCACTCGAGACAAATGCATATTCTGTTGTTTTAGGGTGGAATGATCTGTATATATCTATGAGGTTATTTGATCCAATGTGTCATTCATAGCTCTTGTTTATTTATTTTCTGTTTAGATGATCTAAGATACTGAGAGTGGCGTGTTCAGATATCATATTAATTTAGTCATATCAATAGTTTTTTCACCATTACATGGCTTTTATTTTAGAAAGGAAGAAGTTAACATTTATTAAAAACCTACTAGGTTTTCATATTAAACAATTACCAGTCAACCAGATTAAATTTGGCCGAGGAACCCAGACTACCCTCTCTAGGAGATGAGAAGTATCTGTGGGGGCTGCCCTGTGCTCATTGATTCCTCATTGTTGCTCTAGTTAATCAATCATTTTAGCAATCCATTGAAGCATTTGAAAAATCACAGATGACCCAGATATCTTACTAGAGGAGTGATTTATGGATCAGCGCCCTTCATTTGTTCATCTGTTTCTACCTTCTGTGTTTAAAAAAAAAAAAAAGAAAAAAGGTCAAATGCCATGCATTTTTTTCTTTTTTTCTCCCCAAATATGTTTATTTTAATTTTTTAGTGTTACAAGATAGATTGTTCATGCACCGCACCCAGTGCTCCATGCAATACGTACCCTTCTCAATACCCACCACCAGGCTCGCCCACACCCCCCTCCAAAACCCTCAGTTTGTTGTTCAGAGTCCACAGTGTCTCCTGGTTCATCACCCCCTCCAATTCCCCCCATTCACCTTTCTTCCTTCTCACGATGCCTTCCATGATTTTCTTTATACTCCGTACGTAAGTGAGACCATAAGATAATTGTCTCTCTCCACTTGACTTACTTCACTCCACATAATCACTTCTAGTCCTGCCCATGTTGATACAAAAGTTGGATATTCAGGCGCCTGGGTGGCTCAGTTGGTTAAGCAACTGCCTTCAGCTCAGGTCATGATCCCGGAGTCCTGGGATCGAGTCCCACAACAGGCTCCCAGCTCCACAGGAAGTCTGCATCTCCCTCTGACCTTCTGCCCTCTCATGCTCTCTCTCACTGTCTCTATCTCAAATAAAGAAATAAAATCTTAAAAAAAGGTTGGATATTCATCTTTTCTGATGGAAGCATAATATTCCATTGAATAGATGTACCACTTCTTCCTTATCCACTCATCTGTTGGAGGGTATTTTGGTTCTTTCCACAGTTTGGCTATTGTGGCCAGGGCTGCTATGAACATTGGGGTACTTTTGGCTCTTCTTTGTACTGCATTTGCTTCTTTGGGGTAAACACCGAGTAGTGCAATTGCAGGGTCATAAGGTAGCTGTATATTTAATTTCCTGAGGAATCTCCATACTGTTTTCCAAAGTGGCTGCACCAACTTGCATTCCCACCAACAGTGGAGGAGGGTACCCCTTTCTCCACATCCTCTCCAGCATTTGTTGTTAACTGTCTTGTTGATTTTGGCCATTCTAACTGGTGTAAGGTGGTATCTCAGTGTGGTTTTGATTTGAATCTCTCTGATGGCTAAAGATGATGAACAATTTTTCATGTGTCTGTTAGCCATTTGTATGTCTTCTTTGGAAAATTGTGTGTTCATTTCTTCTGCCCATTTTTTGATGTGATTATCTGTTTTGTGAGTGTTGAAATTCAGGAGTTCTTTATAGATCTTAGATATCAGTCCTTTGTCTGTAGTGTCATTCGTGAATATCTTCTCCCATTCTGTGGGTTGCCTCTTTGTTTTCTTTACTGTTTCCTTCGCTGTGGAGAAGCTTTTTATCTTGATGAAATACCAAAAGATCATTTTTGCTTTTGTTTCTTTTTTCTTTGGAGATATGTACTGAAAGAAGTTGCTGTGGCTAATGTTATAGAGGTTACTGCCTATGTTCTCCTCTAGGGTTTTGATAGATTCCTGTCTCACGTTGAGGTCTTTTAGCCATTTCGAGTTTATCTTCGTGTGCGGTTTAAGGGAATATTCAAGTTTCATTCTTCTACATATAATTGTCCAATTTTTCCAGCACCATTTACTGAAGAGACTGTCTTTTTGAACTGGATATTTTTTCCTGTTTTGTCAAAGATGATTTTACCATAGAGTTGCGGGTCCATCTCTGGGCTCTCTATTCTGTTCCACTGGTCTATGTGTCTGTTTTTGTGCCAGTATCATGCTGTCTTGGTGATCACAGCTTTGTAGTAAAGTTTGAAATCAGGCAAGGTGATGCCCCAGTTTTGTTTTTCTTTTTCAACATTTCCTTAGAAATTCGGGGTCTTTTCTGGTTCCATACAAATTTTAGGATTGTTTGTTCCAGCTCTTTGAAAAAAACTGGTGGAATTTTGATCGGGATGGCATTGAAAGTATAGATTGCCCTGGGGCAGTATAGGCATTTTAACAATGTTTATTCTTCCGATCTGTGAGCATGGAGTGCTTATCCACCTTTTTGTTTTGTGTTTAATTTCTTTCATGAATGTTCTATAGTTCCTCGAGTACAGATCCTTTATGTCTTTGGTTAGGTGTATTCCCAGGTATTTTATGGTTCTTGGTGCTACAGTAGGTGGAATTGATTCTCTAATTTCCCTTTCCATATTTTCATTGTTAGTGTATAGAAAAGCAATTGATTTTTGTGGATTGATTTTGTATCCTGACCCATTACTGAATTGCTGTATGAGTTCTAGTAGTTTGGGGGTGGAGTCTTTTGGGTTTTCCACATAAAGTATCATGTCATCTGCGAAGAGAGAGAGTTTGACTTCTTCATTTCCAATTTGAATACCTTTCATTTCTTTTTGTTGTCTGATTGCTGTTGTAGGACTTCTAGTACTATGTTGAACAAGAGTGGCAAGAGTGGCCTCTTGACGTGTTCCTGTTCTCAAAAGGAAGACTGTCAGCTTTTTCCCATTGAGAATGATACTTGCTATGCTCTTTTCATAGATAGACTTGACGATGTTGAGGACTTTTACTTCTATCCCTATACTTTGAAGAGTTTTAATCAGGAACGGATGTTGAATTTTGTCAAATGCTTTTTCTGCATCTATTGATAGGTCCAAGAGGTTCTTCTCTATTCTCTTGTTCATTGTTCTATCACATGGATTGATTTGTGAAAGTTGAACCACCCTTGCATCCCAGGGATAAATCCCACCTGGTCAATATGACCCTTTATTTTGATTAACTGTTGGCTTATGTTATTGGCCACTCCTAAATTGGGCATAAATGTTTACAATTATTAGATATTCTTGGAGGATAGACCCTTTGAGAATGATGTAGTGTCCTTTTGTATCTCTGACTACAGTCTTTAGCTTAAAATTAAAATTATCTTCTTTATATATATTTATTTATTTATTTGACAGAGAGAGAGAGATCCCAAGTAGGCAGAGAGGCAGGCAGAGAGAGAGGAGGTAACAGACTCCCCGCTGAGCAGAGAGCCTGATATGGGGCTCTAACCCAGGACCGTGGGACCATGACCAGAACTGAAGGCAGAGACTCCATCTCACTGAGCCAGCCAGGTGCTCCAAAATCAAAATTATCTTATACGGGAATCTCTATCCCAGCTTCTTTTGAGGTCTGTTGGAAAGAAAGATGTTTGTCCATCCCTTCACTTTCACTCTGGATGTATCTTTTGGTTCCAAATATGATTCTTTTAGACAGTGTATGGAGAATTCCTGTCATTTTATCCATTTGCAACCCTGTGCCGTTTTATGGGAGCATTTGGGCCGTTCACGAGGAGAGTGATTATTGAAAGATAATAAAGTATTTATTTATATAGTATAAATAGTATTTATACTATATAAAGTATTTATTGAAATCATGTTGCCTGTGAAGTTCTTTATTCTATAGATGGAAAAATTCTGTTCTAAGTCACTCATGTGTTCTTTCTACTTTTATAGAACCCCCTTTAATATTTCTTGCAGTGCCAGTTTGGTGGTCACATACTCTTTTAATCCTTGCCAGTCTTGGAAGCTCTTTATCTCTCCATCCATTTTGAATGTCAGCCTTGCTGGATAAAGTATTCTTGGCTGTTTGTTTTAATCAGGTGCCTTGAATATATCATGCCAGCCCTTTCTGGCTTGCCAGGTTTCTGTGGACAGTTCTGACATTATTCTGATGGCCTTTCCTCCAAATGTAAGGAATCTCTTCCCCTTAGCTGCCCTCAGGACCTCCTGTCTAAAATTACAATTCGTACATATTAAGATTAGGTGTTTTGATGTTTTTCTAGACTCATTGATCTTGGCAGGTGTTCTTTCCGCTTCTAGGACAGGAACACTTGTTTCATTCCCAAGGTTGGGAAATTTTCATTCAGAATCTGGTCAGCTATATCTTCTAGTCTTTTTTCTTTCTCTACCCGCTCTGGGAAGCCAATGATTCTGATTTTGCAGCATATCATGTTGTCATTTATTTCCCTAAGTCTGTTCTCATGATTCCTGAGTAGTTTGTTCCAGCTCTCCTCCTGACCTTTCTACTCAACCATTTTATCCTCTAGAGCACTAACTCTATCTTCTGTCTCCTCAACTCTAGCTTTTAGACTATTTAGATTGGAGTGGATCTCATTAATAGCGCTTCTTACATCTGCTATACTGGATCTCATTTCTGCCCGTAGACATTCTATAATGTTTTTCTCCATCTTAGCCATTGCCTGGATAATTGTCCCCCTGAATTCCCTTTCTGATATACTGTTTATGTCCACGTCCAATAGTGCTGAGGGAGAGGGTGTAGTCTCTGGGTTTTTCTTCTGTTGGGTGTTCCTCCTCCTAATCTTTTTGATGAGAAGTGGATGAGAGGATGTATAGCTGGATATATCACCCAAGATCCAGGCAGTGTGCACCCTGGAGGGTTTTGGAGAAATTCGGATTCACCACCAAAAAGAAAGAATAAGGATAAGAAAAGACAGAGAGAAAGAGAAAACGAGGAAATCCCAGAGAGAATGGACCCCAAATATAAGATTTATAAAGTATATAAAAAAACACAAACAAAAATATAGACTACGAAAAATAAATGACAAGAAATAAAAAAACCTAACAGAATGAACCCTGGGAATAAAATTTACATAATACTAGAACAAAAGCAAATGCACAGAAACACTGAAAGAAGCATAAGGTGAGAGGTTGTGTATAACTCCTCTCAGGTGAAGAAGGTTATTTCAGGTCCTCCTGGGTTTATAATTTTATTAAACCTCTGATTGTCATGTTAAGTAGTTAAAAAAAAAGAAGAAGAAAATAAAAGAAAACACACACAAAAAAAGAAATGTGAAAGAAAGTGAATAATAAAGAGAGAGAGAGAGTGTGTATAAGAGAGAGAGAGAGAGAGAGAGAGAGAGAAAAAGACTTGTATCTATGAAATATACAAGTTAAAGGGTATTACCAGGAGCTTAAAATATTGATTTCCCTTGATGTTGGGGGATTAAAATTTTATGGGGACCCTGTGGTTGCAGTCCTTTTGTTTTTTGGCTGATCTTCTTGGGGAGGGGCCTGCCCAGTTGTTTTCTGCTCAGTCTTGCTTGAGCTGAGTCACTCTGCCCCCCAGTCAAGGGGCTGAGCTCTGTGGAAACCGGTTTCTCAGTCTTTCGCTCTCTGAAGTTTTTTGGCCTTTTGTAGCTTTTTCACGTTTTCGGGGAGTCCAAGCAATGATTTTGCCCAGAAGCATCCAGACCCACATGTCATAGGAAGCCTGAGTCTCTGCTCCCCTCTCTGTGGTTCAGAACAAACACTCCCCCCCACGAAATTTCTGCTCACAGAGCAGTCTGTCGGAGGTGGCCCTTGACCATAGCCTGTATGAGGTTGCAGGATACTGCAGCTGCCTTTCTGTGGCTCAGCAACTGTGTACCAGGGAGACAGGCCACCTGCCAGCATTCTCTCTGGGGCCTGCTGTGGGCCACAAATTTCATTACACCAGCTGCCTTTCTGCAGCTCTGTGAGTGGGGACTGGGGTGGTTAGGCCACCTGCCTGAATTCTCCCTGGGACAGGCTGGGATCACTCAGACCCTGTGGGTCTTGAATGTCATGGTCGCAGGCGCACACAGAGAAAAGCTGCTGCTCCTAGACCACAACAGACTCTCTAAAGGTGTTTGCAGTTGTGTCCCTGGCCCAAAGATTGTTGCAGAGAGTGGAAAGCTACAGTTTCAGGAACTGTGGATTGGATACCACCACCAGTCTCACTTTGGGCCGCTCCTTCCTTGGAGCCTGCGTCCAGGTCAGTGCCTGCAACCACCCCTTTCCACTAGTTACTCCTCAGAACCTTTTGCTCTTTTTAAGTGCTTTTAATGGACTCTATGTTAATGCTGGTCCCCCGCCACTGGGCACTTTCCTTTGGTGTATTACTATCCTTGGCTCACTTCTGGTGGCTCCCTCCCCCTTTTGTTTATCCTCCGATATTGGTTCCAGTGTTCCCACATTGCTTTTATCTCTCCACTGCTGTTTTCTGCTCTTGGAGAGATCCAGAAGTGTGAAATTTTGCTCCTCAGGGTGATTTCATGGGTGTTCCACATATTCTGGTAGATAGCCAGCTCAATTTTTAGGGATGATCTCCTACTTCTCTGCCATTTTGCCCCCCTTCCCTCCTCTAGGATTTTGATGGGTTATTGCCTCACATAAAGGTCTCTTTCCATTTCTAGTTTATCTTTGTGTGCAGTGTAAGTGAATGGTCAAGTTTCATTCTTCTATGTATAGGTTTCTGATTCTTCACAGCACTATTTATTGAAGAGACTGACTCTTATCCACTGAAGATTTTCCTACTTTTTTGAAGATTATTTGACCACAGAGTTGCAGGTCCTTATCTGGGTTCTCTACTGTGTTCCACTGGTCAATATGTCTGTTTTTGTTCCAGTACCATGCTATCTTGGTGATCTCAGCTTGGTAGTAATGCTTAAAATCAGGCAATATGTTGTCCCAGCTTTGGTTTTCTTTTTCAACAGTTCCTTAGCAATTTAGGGTTTTTTCTAGTTCCATACAAATTTTAGGATTGTTTATTCGAGCTCCTTGAAAAAAACCTTTGGAATTTTCATCGAGTTGGCATTGAAAATATAGATTACTCTCAGCAGTATAGACATTTTAACAATCATATTCTTCTGATCCATGAGCATGGAATGCTTTTCCACCTTTTTGTGTCTTCAATTTCTTTCATGAGCGTTCTGTAGTTCCTGGGATACAGATCCTTTACCACTTTGGTTAGGTTTATTCCCAGGTATCTTATGATTCTTGATGCTAAAGTAAATGGAATGGATTCTCTAATTTCCTTTTCCATATTTACATTGTTAGTGTATAGTTAAGCAACTGATTTCTATGAATTGATTTTGTATCCTGCCACCTTACTGAATTTCTGTATGAGTTCTAGTAGTTTGGGGGTGTATCAACATGGACGGACTGGAAGAGATTATGCAGGGTGAAATAAGCCAAGGGCAGGCAGTCAATTATCTTATGGACTCACTTATGTGTGGAGCTTAAGAAAAAACACAGACGGTATTGTGAGAAGGAAAGGAATGCCAAATTAGGGGAAATCAGAGGGGGAGATGAACCATGAGAAATTTTGCACTCTGAGCAACAAACTGAGGATTTTGGAAGGGAGGGAGTGGGGATTGGGTGAGCCTGCGGGGGGTGGTAGGTATTGAGGATTTCACATATTGTATTGAGCACTGGGTGTGGTGCATGAACAATTAATTTTGTAACAATGAAAAAATAAAATAATAGTATTTAGGGAAAATAAAAAAATAAATAAATGCAACATGTTGTGTATGCCAATAAAGAGAGACAGAGAGAGAGAGACATTAGTGGCAATAAAGAATTTCTAAGGGCAGAATAGAGAGCTAATCAGTCTGAACTTAAAAATACTATGAATGAAATGCAGTCTAATCTTGATACTTTAAGAGCGAGGGTAAATGAGGCAGAAGAACAAGTAGGAGATCTAGGAGATAAGCTCATAGAAAAGAAGGAACAGGAAGAGACCTGGAACACATAGCATAACGTCCAAGAGAACAGACAGAGAGATTAATGACACCATGAAATGTTACAATGTCAGAATTATTGATTTCTTTGAAGGAGTGAGAGAGAGAGAAGAATAAATGTATATTTGTGGAAATCATAGCTGAGAACTTCCCTAATCTTGGGAAGGAAATAAGCATTCCTGTCCTAGAGGCAGAGAGGACCCCTTCCAATATCAAGGAGAATCGAGCAATGCCCCAGCATATAAAAGTAAATCTGGCAAATTTCAGTGCTAAGGCAGCCATCTTGACAGCAGCTAGGGGGAAGAGATTTCTTACGTACAGAGAGAGGAACATCAGAATAATATCAGACATGTCCACAAAGACTTGTAAAACCATAAAGGGTGGGAAAGATATATTCAGGGTACTAAATGATAAGAAAATGCAGCCAAGAATACTTTATCCAGCAAGTCTGTCATTAAGAAGGGACACAGAGAGAAACAGCTTCGAGGACTGGCAGAAACTGAAAGAATTTGTGACCTAGCCAACCCTGTAAGCAATACTGAGGGGATTCTGTAAAAGAAGAAAGACTCCAAGAGTCACTTAGACCAGAAATTTACATAGCTAATCCATAGAAACAGTTACTGTACAGACTATAGGAAGACAATTAATACATATCATTCAGTAGTAACTCTCAACATGAATATCCTAAGTGCTCCCATGAGACATCACAGGGTTGCAGATTCAATAAAATACAGGACCTGTCCATATGCTGTCTACAAGAGAACCATTTTGAACCTAAAGAAACTTCCAGACTTAAAGTGAGGGAATTGAGAACCATTTTTCAAGCCAACAGACCTCAAATGAAAACTGGGGAAGTAATTCTTATATCAGACAAATTAGAATTTAAACTAAAGACTGCATTATGAAATCCAGACGCAAATTATAACATTATTAAAGGGTCTCTCCAACAAGAACATCTGAGAATTGTAAATATCTATGCTCCCAACATGGGAGCATCCAACTACATAAGCCAGCTGTTAACCAAAATAAAGAATCAGACCAACAACAACACACTAACAGTAGGAGATTTTAACACTCCACTGTCAGCATTGGACAGATCATCGAAGCTGAAGATCAACAAAGAAACAAGAGCTTTGAATGACACATTGGACTAGATGAACTTTGTAGATATACAGAGAACATTTCTCTCACAAACAAACAAACAAACAAACAAACAAACAAACATCACTTATTCTTCTCAAATGCACATGGAAATTTCTCCAAAATAGATAACATGCTGGGTCACACATCAGGTTTGAGTCAATATGAAAAGATTGAGATTATTCCCTATATGGTATCAGACCAAAATGATTGAAACTGGAACTCAGTCACAGTAAAAATTTTGGAAGGATTTCAAACACTCGGACATTAAAGAGAATCATGCTGAAGAATGGATCAACCTGGAAGTTAAAGTAGAACTTAAAAAAAATCACGGAAACTAATGAGATCATTAACACATCAGTCCAAAATTTATGGGATACTGCAAAGTTGGTTATATGAGGGAAATACAGAGACATCAAGCCTTTCTCAGAAAATTAGGAAATCCTAAATGCACATTTAAACTTCCATCTAATGGAGATGAAGAAAGCACAGCAATTAAAACATAAGCCAAGGAGAAGAAGAGAAATGATAAGGATTAGTGCAGAGATCAATGAAATAGAAACCAGAAAAACAGTAGAAACAGTTATTAGAAATTACTGTGGCACATCAGTGGATTAAGCCTCCACCTTTGGCTTAGGTCATGATCTCAGGGTCCTGGGGTTGAGTCCCACATCAGGCTCTCTGATAAGCAGGGACCTGCTTCTCCTTCTCCCTCTGCCTGCCTCTCCGCCCACTTGTGATCTTTTTCTCTCTGTCAAATCAATAAATAAAATCTTAAAAAAAAAATTAAAAGGAATCATTAAAAGCAACTATATACCAACAAATTAAACAACCTGGAAGAAATGGATGCCTTCCTGGAAACATAAACTACCAAGACCGAAAAAGGAAGAAATAGACAATCTGAAAAGGTCAATACCCAGTAATGAAATTGAAATTGTAAAAAAACACACACACACAAAAAAAACACAAAAACAAACAAACAAAAACAAAAAAACACCTTACCCCAAAAAATAAGATCACAGGGCCAGATGGCTTCCCAGGGAATTTTAACAAACATGTAAAGAAGAAATAATTCCTATTCTACTGAAGCTTTTTCCAAAAACTAAACCAGAAGGAAAACTTCCAAGCTCTTTCAATGAGGCCAGAATTACGTTGATCCCCAAACCAGTCAAAGCCACCATTAAAATGGAGAATTACAGAACAATATCCCTGATGAACGTGGATACCAAAATACTCAACAGGATACTAGCTAATAGGATCCAGCAGAACATTAAAAGGATTATTCAACACGACCAAGTGGAATTTATTCCTGGGATTCAAGGTTTATTCAATATTTGCAAATCAATCAACGTGATAGAGTATGTTAATAAAAAAAGACTAGAATCATATGATCCTCTCAATTGATGCAGAAAAAG
>CM052809.1:2514822-2536633 GCA_028533885.1 Nasua narica | reverse complement strand
CAAGCTAGCTTGAGCTCTCTCACACACTCACCGACACAGCGGCGTGGTGTAGAGAAAGAGAGCGAGTTTCAAAAAGCGCAACAGTTTTAGAGGGGTCAGTGGCCAATGAGATTGTAACACACAGGAAGTTGCTTAGTAACTGTTTGAACTAGCCTATCACCCTGGCCAGAATTGGCGCACAAGTTTGGCGGGCAAAAGGTGGGGTTTATATTCTTTCCCGGGCAGGGGTTCCGTGTTCCTATTGACTAACCCAAACCCAACCCATAGGCCCTCTGGTCTAATTAGCTCAAGGGAGGGCTGAGCCACACTCAGACCCTCCCAGAGGCAGGTCCTGCAGGGGCCACACACAAGAAGGTGGGTTTAAACAAAACAAGCCAGCCCTGCTCTACTCCTTCAATTTTTCCTACCATGCAGTTACATTCTATCATAGTAGATAGTTGTATAATGCATTTTTAAAAAGATTTTTAAAATACTTTTATTTGAGAGAGAGAATGTGCACAACAGTAGAGGAGAGGGGCAGAGGGAGATAGAGAACCAGACTCCCCACTGAATGGGCAGCCCAATGCAGGGTTCGAACCCAGGAACCCAAGGCCATGAACTGGGCCAAAAGCAGATGCCTAAACAACCAAACCACACAGGCATCCCACGTGTAACCCTCTTATTAAAAATAGACAGATTAAATAGTCATGATATCTTTTAGAAAGAGAAAAGAAAATTCATTTTGGGGATGATTCTTTTGTCACAGTTCTAAGGATAATCTTCCCAAATACCTACTTTTCTTATGTTAATACCAGGAGAAAAATGTCCATGCAATAATTATTTTATAATAGCAATAAAAGATATTTTGTACTTTTGGACTCATATGTGTCATACAAATATCAGTTTTTTTCTTATGAAAATAAAGAAATAAAACTCAGGAAAATTATTTTTTTTTAAGATTTTATTTATTTGACAGAGAGAGATCACAAGTAGACAGAGAGGAAGGCAGAGAGAGAGAGAGGGTTGCAGGCTCCCCGCTGAGCAGAGACCCAAATGGAGGGCCTTGATCCCAGGAGATCATGACTCGAGATCATGACCTGAGCTGAAGGCAGTGGCCTCAACCTACTGAGTCACCCAGGCACCACGAAAGATAAGTTTTTGTTGACATCATGGTGCTTTTGAAGTCTATGTTTCTCCAGATTGTCTTTCTAAATTCCTTTTTTTTTTTTAAGATTTTATTTAGTTTTTTTTTTTTTTTTTTTTGACAGAGAGAGAGATCACAAGTAGGCAGAGGGGCAGGCAGAGAGGGAGGGGGAAGCCAGCTCCAGACTCAGCAGAGAGCTCGATGTGGGGCTTGGTTCTAGGATCCTGAGATCATGAGCTGACCTGAAGGCAGAGGCTTTAACCCACTGAGCCAGCCAGGTGCCCCAGGAAAGATACTTTTAAAAAAATTAGTCCCCATTATTTTCTTCAATTGTTTTCTTAAATAGGAGATTCTAAGCCATTTTTTGGAGAAAGGCTTAACATAAGTATAATTATAAATACTGTATTGTACATTTAAAATCAGTAAATGGTTCTATCTTATATTAAGTTCTCTTTCACAATAATGATGCTATGGAAACAAACTCTACGTTCATGGAGGATGAATGGATTTATGACTTTAAAGTTATTTTCTTCATTGTTCCTTACTAATGTAGGAAAATCAGTGAATGTAAGGGCTCAAAAAAAAGGCAAAGTCAAAGTTAACTGAATACTTATGATAAAATTATCTCCATATAGATGCTGAATCTTATTGTCTATTTTCTGGAGATAGGATTTACTCATGTAGCAATCTCCAACCAAACCATAACTGATGGTGTATAATATGGGCAATAAAGTTAATATTGCAGGTAACCATTTGTCTTCATAAGACAACAGGTATGCTTAGGAGCTCCATTATAAGAGCTCATTCTTATCCACTACACCCTGATCTGCATATTGTTGGTCTTTCTTCACCATCTTCTAAAGCACAGTATATGAAACACTCAGTGATGGAACAATGCCATGTTCTTCCAATAGCCACATTTAAATACTACCTTGGACTATGGTCCTTTAAAACAAACTACCTCTGTAGAGTCTGCCCCACCACGTTAAGTGATGTAACTGTGAGAAAATGATTTCCCAACTTAGTTTCTATCCTTGAGAAATGAATTATTACATGATTTATTTTGGATATTTATTTTGTAAATGAAGTGACCCAATCTATGGAATTAGGTTGTAATGATGCCAACTATGTTGTTGTCAGTCATTATCTTTTATTATTATTAGGAGTCTATTATCATGAAATAAATGAATACAAAATTATTCCATTCTTGCTCATCTGCCATATTCTGGGCTTTGTTGGTTTATTCCAGATCAGAGATGATGAGATATGGATGTAACAAACCAAACAACAGTGACAGAGTTCATTCTTCTTGGGTTTTCTGGTGTTCTCCATCTGCGGCTCACCTTGTTTGTTACATTTCTCACTGTGTATGTGCTCTCCTTCATGGGGAACACCCTCATCATTTTCATTGTTTTCATGGATATCACATTCCAAAGGCCAATGTACATTTTCTTAGGGAATTTGTCATTCCTGGAGGTCTGGTACACCACAACCACAGTGCCAAAATTGCTGGCCACCTGCCTTTCACAAGTTGTGACCATCTCTGTTTCTGGCTGTATAACCCAGTACTACTATTTTTTCTCCATGGGAGCTAGAGTGCATCCTGCTGGCAGTGATGGCCTATGACCTATGACCGGTACCTGGCCATCTGCAGCCCTTTAAGGTATTCACTTCTAATGAGTCTTCAAGTGTGCCTGCGGTTTTCAGCTGGATCTTGGATGGGGGGTTTCATTGCTCCTCTGCTACCGACCATACTCATCTCCCACCTAAACTTTTGTGGTTCCCAGAAGATCAATCATTTCTTTTGTGACTCGGACCCCATTTTTAAACTCTCCTGCTCAGATACATTCTTGGTGGAGGCATTGGGCTACACATTTAGCTCTGTCGTCATTCTAAGTTCTTTCCTTCTCACTATGTTTTCCTATGGATACATCGTGGTCACAATAATCAGGTTGTCCTCCCAAAAGGCTCAGAAGAAAACTTTCTCCACCTGTGCCTCCCATCTCACTGTGGTCATCATTTAGTATGCCACCATTATCTTTGCCTATGTTCACCCTCCAGCCCAGCACAACTTCACCATTGGTAAAGTGATCTCAGTGTTCTACTGTGCAGTCACTCCACTGGTAAATCCTCTCATATACACCCTGAGAAACAAAGAGGTAAAGAAAGCTTTCAGAAGAGTTCTAGCAAGAAAAAGATTGCTTTTGACCAGAAATTTGCAAAGGATTAGAGAGATACTCTACAAGAATCAATTTAGGGTGGATTCCTAAACCACATTTGCAAATGATACGTATTGAAAATTATATTTAAAAATTGATATTACTTAGTATGGACATTTGGGGCTGAATTCTATAAAAATAAATATTTATAACTGTCACATTCAAGAATGTCTTACTGCAAAGCCACCGTGATAGACATAACTTAAACTTTCTGTTCACAAGACATTCATAATTAGAAAATGGCCTGTTTTAATTCCATGGAATATATCAAGTGAATGTTTTCATAATTTATACCTTAAAAGTAACCACAAACTCAAAATTGTTTTTGTTAAATGGAACAATGTTACACCATTTTGTAGATGGGCTATTATAAATGTGTCTCCTTGCACCTCAAAATAATTCAATCAATAAACATTATTATAAACATATATGAGCCAGGCAGCACTCTTAATTATGGGTGCTGATTTAATTGTGAATATAACCTTAAATAGAAACTTTATTTAGAAAATATTAAGTAATTATTTTTTGGATAATAGAAATAGTAGAAAACTACTAGAATATTAGATTATGTGTTGATAACATAACTGGATTTTATTTTTTTCAAGATTTTTATTTATTTATTTGACACACAGAGAGAGATCACAAGTAGGCAGAAAGGCAGGCAGAGACAGAGGGGGAAGCAGGCTCCCAGCTGAGGAGAGAGCCCAATGCGGGGATCAATCCCAGGACCCTGAGACCATGACCTGAGCCGAAGGCAGAAGCTTAACATGCTGAGCCACCCAGGGGCCCCCCATAACTGGATTTTAAAGTATTAACAGAGGTAAAAATATTAAGAACTGGAGGAAAAAGAGGGAAACCTTAGAATTGGACAGTCTAATGAGATATCTAATACAGTCAAATGGGTATCAGCTTTCTTAGATTCTTATCAAATACACAAGCAGACAATTATTTCTGCATAAATCAATTCAATTCTAAATAGATGGAGAAAAACAAAAGGGACACATAACTTGTCTTTCATTATTAAGTTTGCTTTTCTATGTAAATTATGAAGCTTTACACTTTTCAGTTAATCCAGTCCAGCATAGCAATTATGGGATAACAGGAATATTGAAGAAATAAATAACAACAAACATTTAGGGCGAATGTTTTTCTCTGGATCACTTCTTAAAGTCTCTCTATTCAATGTGGAGTCAGTGGACTCACAGAACCAGAGCAATTTGAAAATTTTTGTAAAATGAAGAATCGCACCCTTGGCCTCTTAAATGAGACTAGAAAGAGTTAAAGCTTCCTAGTTGGTTGGTATGCAGATTAAATCAGAAGAATCACTATTTTAGGTAATCTCAGTTTTAAACAATCTTTTTATTTTATTTTAATTTTTTATTTAGATTCAAGTAGCCAACCTATAATCTTTTTAATGGCAAAATTAGATAATGAAATTTATACGTTAATACATATGCTAATATTATTTTTTTTTCTTAGTTTAAATATTGATATGTCATTTTCTGGTATATATTAAAACCAATTTTTAATTGAATGCCTAATTTGTTTTCATTTTTAAATCAAAACAATTTTGATTATTACCAAAATTATCATATGTGTACATGGGAAGCTTATGCCATGCGTCATCTCTTCTAACCCTTATTTTTCTAATAGCATATGAAAAGCAATAATGAAACTTTCCTAATAATAGTAAAGCATACTGATTTGGCACACAGCTATATCTGCGTGCCATCTGAAAGTACTTGGGAAGAAAAGGTCTGTTCTACTCTGTAAAGATTTATGGCTTAATCTGAACATTAAAATGCTATAAGACAAATTAAAAGGAGAAAAGCATACAGACTTTATGAAATACTTTTATGTCCCTATATAGGTGTCTTTAAAAGGAAAATGATGACCCAAAGAAGCTTTTAAGCTCAAAAGCTTACATATCATTTTAAACACAGAGCAATAAATTGTGGGGTCGTATCAGGAGCAAGGCGCTCAGGCTAGGATTAATACACTGTGGATTAGTTCACACTCAATGTATGGGAGAAACTAAAGAAAAAAAAGTGTCACATTAGCATGTTTGCTATATGGGTCTACTTTCACTTCAACAACTAAATTACAGTGATACATGTTCCGGGGACAGAGAGGTTATTTCCTCACTGGAATTATTATGGTCTGCTTTTAGATAGGAAGGGAAAGTCTAGGATCCCTTCCACCATCTGCTGTTTCTCCAGTACTTTCAGCTCAAAAATATCAAAATGTCTAAAAAAAGAAAATAAGCAACTTTAATAACAAAAATCCAAACCTCTTACTAATTATAATGAAAAATATATTTTAATAATACGCTAGTAAAAATAAACAACACTATTTACACCGGAAAATAAAATATATCAACAAAAATGAAAGTGTCAAAATGGTATTTTTGTGTTAGCATTTTCTGAACCCCTTACAAATGAAGAGATATTTCCTTCTCCAACTAATGGTACTAATCCTCCTGAAATCAAATTCTATGGAACGATGTCTATCTATCAATTTATCACTTTATTGATCCTAAAGCTATATATTTCTTTCTTCTCTTTCCTTTCTTTTATTATTTATATATATTTTAATTATTTTTTTTATTTATTGCTAAGGTTACCAGAGTGGTTTTGGAAAGGAAAAAAAAGTTATAAAGGAAAGAAAGTATAAAATAAAGGAAAAGAAGAGGAAAAAGTATAAAGGAAAGAAGTATAAAGAAAAGAAAGTATAACTTAATCCAACTGCAATTTAAAGATATAAAAAAGAAGCTTGTCTGTTCCATTCATTTATTTATTTTTCCCCAAATATGTTTATTTTATTTTTTTCAGTGTTACAAGACCGATTGTTCATGCATTATTCATTTATTTTTTCACAATGTATTGTATTTATAAATTCTTAGAGCTTATTTAAAAAAAAACTGCAAAAGTGTGATTTCACTGAAAAGGGAAAATTTTGTTATAATAATAAACATCACATTTCCATTAGAGAAATCTCATTAAAGTAGATTTTCATGGTGTCTTAAAAGCTATGCAGTTGGAGAGTAAAGACAGAGAATAAAACAAAATGCAAGTGTGAGTCAGTGAGTCAGTGTACAATTATTTCTAATAAGAATGTGTCAAAGTGCAAGTGAAAAATATTTTGTTTTGATTATAAAAGCAGAAGAGAATTTCAAAAATATTTCAAGAATGCAAGGGTACATATTGCATGGAGCCCTGGGTGTGGTGCATGAAAAATTAGTCTTGTAATGCAAAAAAAATAAAAGTATTTGGGGAAAAAAGACAAAAAAACATAAAGGGAACAAAAAATATTTTATGCAGAGGACATTTATTTACCAGTTTTTGCTAAGTCTTTACAATACGTTTACAAAGTCATGTTTTTACCAGATGAGATTATAATATACATAAAGGTAACTTTTATAAGTATTTGAGAAGTCTCTTTATTTAAAAAATTGTTAAAATCTTATCTGTTTGACCATAACTTTTCCTGTGATATAAATTTGCTAAAGTTAATGTTTCTTTTAAATTGTGAATAATAAGTTTCTTTCTATGTGTCTTTTTGAAATATTGTTGTGTTAATTTCTATATAAAGTATCTTTTTGCCTCACTGATTATTTTCTTGCAAAACATGCTTGAATTATGAAAGTTTCTATGAAGGAAAAATATTCAACTTTATTCCATTATCCCTGAAGAAACACACACACACGTACACACACACACACACACACACACACCTCCTGTAGTGGTCCCTCATTATTTAAGTCAGAAATCCTCACACTTTAGAGATTGTCTTCTCCCCCACTCCATCATTACTTGTAACTAGTCGATCACCAGTTCTTATTTTTACAACTAAATTCTTCATTATTATAACAACATATTAGCATTTCCATCTATGCCACACCTTTAGCACTACTTTTAGGCTGGCGTACCACATTATTCTTTCCAAATGTCTCAGTCTTTCTTACAAGACTGCCCACTGCAAGTGGCTGGCCAAAACCAGAGGGCACATTTTACAATGTCCACTGAAGGGAAAGAAGGGGCCATATCAAAGAAGGTAGTAAGTGCAGAGAAATAGTGTAGGGGAGAAAGAGATCTCAGGTGATGCAGAGGGGAGGGAGGGAACTATACTCACAGACAAGGGTGAAAGAGAAAGAGGAGAACAGAGGGGAACTCACAAGGAAAAGGCTTCCCCAAAACCACTGGCTTGGAAAAACAGGAGTGAATTTTCATGAGTTCTTGCAAGCAGCAGGGTTTAAGAATATAATTTTATTTTTATTATTTTTTAATTTATTTATTTTACAAAGAGAGCAGCAGAGAGAGAGAGAGAGAGAAGCAGACTCCCTGCTGAGCAGGGAGCCTGGTGAGAGACTTGATCCTAGAACCCCAGGATCATGACCTGAGCTAAAAGCAGAGGCTTAACTGACTGAGTCACTTAGGTGCCCAAGAATGGAGTTTTAAATGTCATTGGGCTTAGATGGGTTACATCCTTGAATCAAAGACCTCCTGGCAAAAAGGCAAGCCCATAACCCAGGGCAGACAACCTGGAAAAAGCAAACTGAAGAAAGCCAGGTCCAATGTGGGGGAGGGGTTGTATGCTCTTTTTGGAGTGTGTCCCTGAGAAGCAGCAATCACAGAGATACCTCTCCATGAACATAGGAGCTGGTTGGTACCATGACCCTCTCCCAGCACTCGGATGAACACAGAGCCAAAGGTGGGACATTCAGGCAGAGGAGAAATCAATGCTACAGCAGGCAAGAAGAGCCTCTGCAGACCACTAGTCTGAAAAATAAAGCAGCCAAAATGCTTTGGCAGAGCACACACAACACACATTGGAGACAGTTCTTGAAGCACCAGGCTCTGGTGCTCTTTCTCATGACCTCATTACATTCAGAAGCAGGAGATGTAAGTGGCTTTTCTAACACAGAAGAAGGCAGAGATATAGCTAAAATGCTAGAAGATAGAAATTAATCCCAAATTATACTACAAGGTAAGGACACATTCAGAGATCTAAACAACATTGATGTAAGTAACATGCTTAGGAGATAACTTAAACCAAAAATAATAAGGATATTCACTGGACCTGAGAAAATAAGAGAAGATTACAGTGAACCCTTAACAGTGAGATAATGATTTTTGAAAGGAATCAATCAGAAAGGAAGAATACAATAAACAACATTAGGGACAGGCTTGATGCAATGTCTTCATTGCAGGCTGGAAGAAGCAGAGAAACAAATTAGAGAACTAAAAGACAAAATAATGGAAAATAACAAAGCTGTACAAAAGAGACAGGATGATTAGAAAAGTGAGAATAGACTAAGGGAAATCAGTGATCCCATCACACATAATAACATTAATATTATAAAAGTCCTAGAAGAAGAGGGGGAAAAAAAGGAGGGATAGATAATATATTTCAAGAAATAAGAGCAGAAATCTTCCTTAATCTGGGGGGAAGGAACAGATATCAAGATGCATGAGTCATAGAGAACTTTGATTAAAACCAACAAAAGAGGCCTAAATCAAGACATATTATAACTGGAGGAGGGACAGGATGGTCGAGAAGTAGGAGACCCTGTTTCAACCAGTCCCTAGAATTGAGCTAAATATGTACCAGAACACTCTGAACACCCGTGAAATCAGCCTGAGGTGTAAGATTACACATCTTCGGGATATCTATGGGAGCAGAAGGCAGCAGTGAAGAGGTAAAGCAGTGTGGGAACACATGGACTGATATCAGAGGATGAACAGAACATGGGTGAGCCACCAAAAATGACTCAAGTAATGTAATACCCCAATACAAAAGTGCCCTGTGATTGGGGACCAGCATTAACTTGGAGTCTGGTTAAAAGTACTCAAAAGACCTTAAGGCAACTGGTGGAATGCAGTGGTCATGGGCATGGGCCTAAGCCCAGGAAGACCACCACCAGCAACCACCTGTGTCAGAGAGAGTCTGGGGGGCCTCCATTCTGTGTTCTCTGAGCCCATGACTTTTCACTGCTTCCACCACCACTAGGGCTGGGTGCACTCCTGCCCACGCCTGAATAAACCTGCTATGGGTGCCAGCCATTAGTCTCTAGGACCGCAGCATTCTGCAACCCACCATGGGATCTGAGAGCTCCCAGCCAGCACCTGAGAGAACCCAGCATGATCTCAGGTTGGGATCCCTCTGCCAGCAGACATTTGAGGCCTGCAGGGCCATGGGGTCTGAGCACACCTGGCATGGGCCTGGACCCCAGAAAGCAGTCCTGGCAATATAAGCCACTGGAACTTGACTCTGACCAATATCACTCATGGTTTTAGTGGCATGAGGGTTCAGAGACAAGTGGGGCCATCAGGGGACCATTGGGATGGCGGCGGGAGGTGCACACCACCTGTGAAAGGTTGCTCTGTGCAGCAGAATTTGCAGAGGAGGAGTCCATGTGTTCTGGACCACCAGGACGGGAGCAGGCAGAGGCTTCTCTCTGAGGCAGAGGTCTCGGTGCTGACAGATTTTTTTTACTCTGATTCTCCAAAAAGCTGCAAAAAGCCTCCAAAGAATAAAAACCTCCAGAGAGCAAAAGCCAGAAAAACAATTTCCACAGAGCCCAGATCCTTGATATCTGATAGAGTGACTTAACCCAAGCAAGATTGACTGGAAAACAATGCAGCAGGCCCCTCCCCCAGAAGATAAGCCAAAAGCAAGAAGACAATAACCACATGACCCTCATAAAACTGTAAAATCCCATCATCAGGGGGAAATGATATATTAAGCTCTGGGTATTGCCTTAAAACCTGTATATTTTATAGATACAACTTTTTTTTTAATTCATTCTCATGATTCTTGTTCTTCTTATTTTTTTAACCTATTTATGACAACAACATGAAGTTTAATACAATATATTTTATAATAACTTTTTAAATTTTATTTTATTTTTCAGTTTTCCAAGATTCATTGTTCATACACCTTGTACATTTTTCATACATATACCTGTATCTCTTTTTATTTCCCTTTCCCTTTCCCTTTTTTTTTTTGATATACATATAGAAATAAGCTTCAAGTTAATCCTTTTTTCTCTATTCAATACTACTAATATATATAAACCAGTTTTAATTTCCATCCATCTCTGGAAAGCTGTCCTTTAACAAAGATAACAAGACAACAAGATATGCCCAGGAAGAACTGAAATAAACTTCCTCATCCACATCCCAGATTTACAAGTGCCCTCCCTTCTTATTCTTCTCTCAGTGTCTCTGTGTATTTGTTTTTGTTCTGCTATTATATAAATCCTATTCTTGGTGTTCATTTTGGCTGGGTTCTTTTTTCCTTCTCATTTACTTTTGTTGGTCTATTTGTTTATTCATGTTTTTCTATGTACCTTATAAATCTTACTTTTGGGGCATATTTTGGCTGGGTTTCTCTCTTTTTTCTTCTTTCTCTCTTTCTGTTTTTTCTTCTTACTTTCTATTGGGGGGTGAGTTCTGATTGCTACAAAACTTTCCGGGCTGCACCTTGCCTGGATCGTGGTTGATATATTCAGCAATACATCCCCTCAAGCACCTCTCACTAAAATGACTAGGAGGAGGAACATCCAAGAGAGGGAAAATGCAGAGACTGTACCCTCTCCCTCAGAACTATTGGATATGGACATAAACAATATGTCAGAAACAAAATTCAGGGTAACAATAATCCAGGCATTTCTTAGGTTGGAGAAGACCATTAGTGACAACAAAATCTCCAAAGGCGGTAGTGAAATTTGATCTGACAGAAGTTAAAAATAAGAACAAGGAGATTCAGTGTAATCCGTGTATTCTAACAACCAGAGTAACTGAGGCAGAAGATAGATTAGTGATCTAGAGGACAAGGTGGTAGTGAAGAAAGATCAGGAGGAGTAGAACAAACAGCTTAGAAACCATGAAAAAAGAATTAGGGAAATAAATGATGCAATGAAATGTTCCCATCTCAGAATTATTGGAATCCCAGAGGGGGTGGAGAAAGACTGAAGACTGGAAGATATAGCTGAACAATTTCTGGATGAAAATTTCTCTATTCTTGGGAATGGAAAGAGTGTTCATGCCATAGAGGCAGAAAGGAAACCTCCCAATGTCAGCGAGTCTAGAAAAACACCCAGACACATAATTGCGAAATTCACGAATCATAATTTTAGAAAAGAGGTCCTGAGGGAAGCTAGGGTGAAGAGATTCCTTACAAAGGAAGGGCCATCTGATAACAACAGACCTGTCCACAGAAACCTGGCAATACAGAAAGGGCTGGCAAGACATATTCAGGGCACCAAATGACAAGAACATACAGCCAAGAATACTTTATCCAGCAGGGCTGACATTCAAAATGGTTGAAGAGATAAAAAGCTTCCAAGACTGTCAAGGTATAAAAGAGTGTGTGACCACCAAGCCAGCATTACAAAAACATTAAAGGAGGTTCTATAAAAGAAGAAAGAAGCTAAGACATACATAGAACAGAAATTTACAGAAACAATCTATAGAAATAAGGATGTCACAGGTAACACGATGAAAATAAAAACTTATCTGTCAATAATCACTCTCAACGTGCAAGGCCTAAATGCTCCCATAAAACATACAGGGTTGCAAACTGCAAAAAAGGAGAGCAGTTGTCCATACCCTGTCTACAAGAGATACATTTGGAACCTAAAGGTACATCCAGACTGAAAGTGTAGGAATGGAAAACCATCTTTTAAGCCAATGGGCATGAAAACAAAGCTGAGGTAGCAATTCTTATATGAAATAAATTATATTTTAGGGTAAAGGCTGCAGTCAGAAATACAGAAGGACACTACATCATATCCCTGGTTCTCTCCACCAGGAAGATTTAACAATTGCAAATATTTATGCCCACAATATGGGAATAGCCAACTATATAAACCAACTGTTAATCAAAATAAAGAGTCATATTGATATTGATGCATTAATTGTAGGTGATCTTAACACACCACTCTCAGTAACAGACAGATCATCCATGCTGAAAACCAAAAAAGAACTCAGAGCTTTGAATGGCACATTGGACCGAATGGACCTCATAGATGTATACAGAATATTCCACTTAAATCAGCAGAATAGTCATTCTTCTTGAGCGCACATCAAAACATATCCAGAAAAGACCACATACTTGGTCACAAATCAGGACTCAACCGACACCAAAAGATTGAGATTATTCCATGCATATTCTCAGACCACAGTGCTTTGATACTGGAACTAAAACACAAGAAAAAAATAGGAAGCAATTCAAACACTTAAAACCTAAAGAAAATCCTACTCAACATTATTTGGATCAACAAGGAAATCAAAGAAGAACTTAAACAATTCATGGACAACAATGAGAATAAAGACACATCCATCCAAAACCTATGGGATATGGCAAAGGCAGTCCTAATGGGGAAATACAGAGCCAATCAAGCCTCACTGAGAAAAATTGAAAAATGCTGAATAAACCAGCTCTCTTTACACCTTAAAAAACTGGAAAATCAACAACAAATTAAGTTAAACCCACACACAAGACGGTAAATAGGGGCCCTGGGTGGCTCAGTGGGTTAAAGCCCCTGCCTTAGGCTCAGGTCATGATCTCTGGGTCCTGGGATTGAGCCCTCCATCAGGCTCTCTGCTCAGCAGGGAACCTGCTTCGCTTTCTCCCTCTGCCTGCCTCTCTGCCTACTGGTGATCTTCTACCTCTCTGTCAAAAAAATAAATAAAATCTTTTAAAAAAAGAAGCAAAATAATGAAGATTTGAGCTGAGATCAATGATTAGAAATTAGTGACCTAGTAGAACACATCAATGAAACTACATCCTGTTTTTCTAAAGGAATCAATAAGATCAATAAACCACTAGAAAAAAATAATGCAAAGGAAAAGAGAGTGGACCCAAATTAGTAAAATTATGAATGAAAGGGGAGTGATCATGACTAATCCAAAGGAAATAAAAACAAAATTCAGAAATTATCATCAACAGCTATATGCCAATAAATTAAGCAACCTAGAAGAAATGATGCATTCCTGGAAACCGATAAACTTCCAAGATTGAAAGAGGAAGAAATTGACAACCTGAAAAGACCAAAGTCTTGTAATGAGATTGAAGCAGTGATCAAAATCTCCCAATAAACAAGAGTCTAGGACCTGATGGATTCCATGAGGAATTCTACCAAACATTCAAGGTAGAAATAATACATATTCTCCTGAAAATTTCAAAAAATAGAAACAGAAGGAAAACTTCCAGACTCTTTCTATGAAGCCAGCATTACCCTGATTCCCAGGAAACAAAAACCAAGCAAAGACACCATCTAAAAGGAGAATTTCAGACCAATCAATATCTATGATAAATATGGATGCCAGGATTCTCAACAAGACCCTAGCTTATAGGAACCAACAGCACATTAAAAAGTTTATCCACCATGACCAGGCAAGGTTTATCCTTGGGATGCAAGGGTGGTTCGACATGCACACATCAATCAATGTGATAGAACAAATCAATAAGAGAAGAGAGAAGAATCACATGGTCCTCTCAATTGAGGCAAAAAAAGCATTTGACAAAATACAGCATCCTTTCCTGATTCAAAGTAGGGCAATAGAAGCAACATTCCTCAACTTCATAAAATCTCTCTATGAACAACCCACAGCAAATATGATTCTCAATGGTAAAATCTGACAGCCTTCCCTTTGAGATCAGGAATACGTCAAGGATGCCCACTCTCACCACTCTTGTTCAACATAGTACTGGAAGTCCTAGAAACAGCAATCAGACAACAAAAAGAATTAAATGGTATTCAATTTGGCAAAGAAGAAATGAAACTCTCTTCACAGATGACATGATACTTTATATGGAAAATGCCAAAGTCTACAGTCCTAAAGTATTAGAACACATGCAGCAATTCAATAATGTGCAGGATACAAAATCAATGCACAGATATCAGTTGCTTTCCTATACAATAACAATGAAAATATGGAAAGAGAAATTAGGAATTGATTCTGTTTACTCTAGTACCAAGAGAACTGTAAGATACGTGGGAATAAACCTAACCAAATAGGTAAAGGATCTGTACTCGAGGTACTACAGAACGCTCATAAAAGAAATTGAAGAAGACAAAAAAAGGTGGAAAAGCATTCTATGCTCCTGGATCAGAAGAATAAATATTGTTAAAATGTCTATATTGTCCAGAGCAATCGATACTTTCAATGCCATCCTGATCAAGATTCCACGGGCATTTTTCAAAGAACTCGAACAAACAATCCTAAAATTTCTATGGAACGAGAAAAGACCCTGACTAGCTAAGGAAATGTTGAAAAAAAAAAAAAAAAAAAAAAAAACAAAGCTGGAGCATCACACTGCCTGAATTCAAGCTTTACTACAAAGCTGTGATCACCAAGACAGCATGGTACTGGAACAAAAACAGACACGTAGTGGAACAGAGTAGAGTTCCCAGATATGGACCCACAACTCTATGGTCAAATCATCTTTGACAAAACAGGAAAAAAAATATCCAGTAAAAGAAAGTCTCTTCAGTACATAGTGCTGGGAAATTTGGACAACTATACATAGAAAAATGAAACGTGACCATTCTCTTACATATTACACAAAGATAAACTCAAAATGAATAAAAGACCTCACCTGAGGCAGGAATCTATCAAAATCCTAGAGGAGAACAAGGCAGTAGCCTCTTCAACGTGGGCTACATCAACTTCTTTCAGGACATGTTTCCAAGGCAAAGGAATCAAATGTTAAAATGAACTTTTGGGACTTCATCAAGTTAAAAATCTTCTGTGCAGCAAAGCAAACAGTCAACAATACAAACAGGCAACCCACAGAATAGGAGAAGATATTCACCATTGACACTACAGACAAAGATCCATTCTCTAAGATTCATGAAGAACTCCTCAAACTCAACACTTAAAAACCAGATAATCCCATCAAAAAATGGACAGAAGACGTGAACAGACAGTTCTCCAAAGAAGACTTACAAATTGCTAGCAGATGCATGAAATATATTCATCATCTTGAGCCATGAGGTAGATTCTAATCAAAACCACTCTGGGATAATACCTTACACCAGTTAGAATGGCCAAAATCAAAAAGACGCTAAACAACAAATGTTGGAGAGGATGGGGAAAAAGGGGAACCCTTTTACACTGTTGATGGGAATGCAACTTGGTGCAGCCACTTTGGAAAACAGTGTGTAGATTCCTCAAGAAATTAAAAACAGAGCTACCCTCTGACCCTGCAATTGCACCATTGGATATTTAACCCATTGATATAGATGTAGTGAGAAGAAAGGACACATGTACCCCTATGTTCATAGCAGCAATGACCACAATCACTAAACTGTGAAATGGCCAAGATGCTGTTCAACAATCGACACGATTAAGAAGATATGGTCCTTAAAAACAATGGAATATTTTGCCTACTTCAGAAAGGATGAAAACCCAATTTTGTATCAACATGGACAGGACTAAGGGATATTACCCTAAGTGAAATAAGTCAACCAGAGAGTGTCAATTATCAAATGGTTTCACTTAGTGTGGAGCATAAGGGAAAACATGGAGGACATTAGGAGAAGGAAAGGAAATACAAATTCGGGGAAATCGGAGGCGGAGATGAAAAATGAGAGACTGTGGACTCAGAGAAACTAACAAGGTTTTGGACAGGAGGGGTTGGGGTTCGGATGAGTCTGGTGGTAACCATTAAAGAGGGTATGTATTGGGTGGAGCACTGGGTGTGGTGCATATACTGTGAATCTTGGAACACTGAAAATACTAAATTAAATTAAATTTAAAAAATCAACATTTATTTGTTGAACATAAAATAAAGGATTATTAGCACAATAAATTCTAAAAAGAGACTATCTTCAAGAATTGTCCAAATATATCCATGAGAAATCATTCAAAGGAATTATGTTTAGTTCAATCCAGTCTGAATTTTAAGCTGTTATCTAATATATTTTAGACACTTAATAAGATCAATTTTTTTTTCATGCTGAATCAAGTTTTCTCTATTATTCTTCTGGAATTTATGTTTTCTATTTTTATTAATGATATAAATTTTGTATGCAAATGTATTTACTTCATTTGATGCATGCTATTGTAGTTAAGAACATTGGTGTTTTTTTCAGGTTTTTACATATTTTTATCTTTAATTTTATTTACAAATAGCAACATCACATATATATTCACGTTTTTATTGAATTACATTATTTCTTTCCAAACACTGTAATTTAATTTTTGGAATTTTATCTAAATCAACATTGATTTTTATTGTAACTGACTTATTTAGTTCCTAATTCAAAGGAGCAATAACTTTTGAATTGGTTTGATTAATTCCATATTTATCTCTTCTAATTGTTGCCTAGACTGCCTACAGATGTAGTCCATGTCATTCTTTGACCCATTTCTCATGGCTTCTCATTTACATATTCTATGGCTTTCCTTCTAGACTGACTGATGTTTGCATCCTTATATACATAAGACTTACAGTGAACCTCTGGAATGTGTATGCTTTCTATTATATTGCTTATTAAGAACTTACAGGTTGGGTGATGGATATAGTGGAGCATATGTGCTATTTTAAGAAAATAAATGAAGACCTAATAATAAAAAGAACCAAACGGGGAAATATAAATTAAAAAAAAACTTATAGTCTTTATGCCCATCATCTTGATACATCTGATCTTATAAAGGGGAAAATTATTTTATTAACAGTATATCTGATTCTGATGCACAATATATATTTGACATTATTATATTTAAATTTATAAGTTTTTCTGTGAATAAACTTTATAAATTATATGGTTTTTTTAGCAGTGCTTAACATCATATTTAAAAAAGTGTTTCCTGTACTATGTGGCATTTATGAGGGTAGGCATATTACAAATGGTTTTGAGCACACTTGTTGACAATGTTTCAGCACAAACAAGGCCTATTCACCCTTCATGTTTTTTTAGGACATTTAATTGTTTCTGAACTCTGAAGCAAGTGAGGGGCTGGAATTACCAACCCAGATTTTTTGTCAGATATACAAGTCAAGTGAAGACTTAATAGATTGCCAAAGCATTTTTCTCTTAAAGAGAACATGATCAAAAGACATCAACAATGACATTATTGATCCAGGGGAGTTGGCATTCTCTGTGGTAGTATATCTCTGTCATCAGGAAACTCATTTCTACATATCCAGCCAGCTCAACCCTTTATCAGGATGTGGGTGATCCCCTCACCAGTATGTGTCTGGTACCTTAGAGAAAGGATTATCCCAGGGAGAAGATGGATTAGTGAATAGGTAGCATTTGTATATACATTCTAACCTTCACATTTCCCTATGTCTCTAACATTTCCCTTCATAGTCATTTTTAAATATATCTATTTTTTTCTTATTTTTCAGTTGTGACAAGGCCAAAAGATCAAGATATGGCTGCCATGAAAAATTTCCCAATAGGAGGGCACAGGCAGATTTATGCAGGACCACATAGGGATACACCAGGATTCATCAGGGAGGTGTGGGGAAAAAAAAGGAAAACATGGATTGGAGACTTTATTTGTTTGAGCATTTATTTATATGATTTCCATGTGAAGGAAAGGATGAGTTATGGTAAAAAAAAAAGCCTAGAATGGATTAGGATGGACACTTTTAGTGACTCTGGAAAATAAAGGTTGTCCCTTTTCTGGTACCTTCTCTGGGGTGATTAGTGCATGGTAATAGTGATATGGAGTGTGAAAGTCAGGTAGAGGAAGTGGTGAGGGTGTGGGATCTGAATTGGCTAGTTTTCATGTAAAAAAATTCTCACAATTATTGTTTAGTATTTCTAAAAATTAGCTATGTTGGGAATAACATCTCTTTAGGATTGATAAGGTCCTAAACACCAAGATACCAGAAAATACAAATTAAAAATAAGATTAATGCAAGAACACAATAATACTTTAAAAATTTTTGTGTTCATTATTGTGATATCCACTAAATATAGACTACTATACATCAACTGAGTGAACTACTTGAACCATATTCAAATGTTCAAACCACCATAGTGTCCAAATGCATTATTAAATGCAACATCTATATAGTTAGAGCTAATATAAAGTTATATTTCATCCACTAAAATCTAGAATCCAGTAAGTCTGTTTTTTCATATTCTTCTGTTTGATGTTGATGTCAATAATAAATACTCACAGTTATTATGGTAGATAAAACTTATTTATGCTGTTTGACTTTATATAGTCACCAAGGGCACAATAAGCCTTACCTCTTGGAATTGAAAGAATTGAAGAGCAGAAAGCATGAGGCTTGAGAGCAATTGGCATTCCTATGCAAGAATCTTCCAAGTGAGTTCAGTCTCATCCGCATCAGATGAAAATAAGAAATTTCTTCTCCTAGAATTGGAGTTCCATATAGGTTTGGGAATTTGGTAAATCAGTTTAGTTTAATCCATCAAAGTCTGAGTATTACACTTTTCAGAGACTTTCCCTTTCCATCCCAAATATGGCCCAAAACCTATATACAAGACTTGGTAATATTAAGTTTTTTTCTTTCCATTTTATTAAATTGCATTGGATATTAGGCTCTGTATTTGAGTTCTAACTCCATTAGATATATGGCAGAAAATTTGAGAATATTTTGGAAGCATTTGTCTACTATAACAATTTTATACTAGATACTAAAATATTAAGCTTGTAACTTTTTGGTAAGTTTTCAATGTAAGAATAACCGAACCTAATATTAAAAAAAAAAAAAAAAAGATGTGTGTATCAAAGAAATTACTAAACCTTCCAAGCTCTTTATATACCCGTTTTTAGAGAGGACAGAAGAAATGACTTAAAACTCTTTTGCCTTTAAACAAACAAACAAACAAAAAACATCTTTTGCCTTAGGTTAAATACCTAAATAAATAATTGAAAAGCAAGCAAACAAATAACTCTTTTGCCATTGTATGCTGTGCACCACATCAAGTATATTTTACACTAATCATTATGCTGTCAATTCTTTTAAACCTGAGTAAGTCAAGTAAAAACCATAGATTTCCATTCTTGTTTCTCTGTTGTATGTAATTATTTTCTGATTTTTTAGTGAAAAATAAAGGAAAAGAGGGATGTCTTAACTCACATCCCACTTAGAAGGACTGCCTTTAAATTACTTAAACATTATGTTGATATTTAATAATATGACAATATTTAGCAAATATTGGCTACAAATTAAAGTATAAATAAGCTCTCTCAATGAGAAGATGCATTTTGGAACTCTATTAATCATAGTAGATCACTCGTAGCTGCTGACCTAGAGCACATTACTATTCATGTTACTACTCAGGCCCATCTGTTAACTTCATGACATGGAATTCTTTCCTTATTGAATCTTTTTAAACTTTTGCAAATTAATTAAAAATTACTTAAGGGTGAAATTCACTTTGAATATCTTTTAGCCATATCAATTAAATTTACATTAAAATACAATATTTCTAATTCAAAAATTATTTATTACTGAAATTCATTTTTCTTTTTAAAATTCATTTTTCTACTTAGGAAATGAGTAGTTTTTATTGACTTTATAGTTTTAGAGCAGTTTTAGGCTCACAGAAACTTGTGGGATATGTAATGAGATTTTCCAGAAATACCCTGCCTTCATGTATGCATAGCCTCCCTCATTATTAGTATATCCCACTAGAGTTCTATATTTGTTACCATTAATGAATGTATACTGACACAGTATAAAAACCCAAAATTCATCCTAAACATTAGAGTTCACACTTAATGTTGTATATGTCATGCATTTAGACAAATGTATAATGACATGAATTGACCATTACGGTATCCTTCAGAGTATTTTCAATGTCCTAAAAATCCTCTGGGTTCTGTCTACTCATCCTTTTACACTACAAACCCTGGAAGCCACTGATCTTTTCACAGTGGATTATTTCCACAGTCCTTTTTCTTTTCTCAAATGTCATATAGTTGGAATCATTCAGTATGTAGTATTTTCAGATTGGTTACTTAACATTTATTAATAAGCATTTAAATTTCTAAAAGCAGGTACTTTCACACTTATCTGTAATTTCCTATTTAATGCTGAATAATATTCTATTTTTTCTATGTACCACTATTTATCCATTCACCTAATACAGGGTATGTCAAATATGTTATTTTATTTCATAAATTTATATATTATATTTATGTGGCTATTATATATTATACTATGTATTATATATTAATATATTATCTATTATATATTTACATATGATTTATATATTATATTTCTATATACAAAACTACATATATTACACACATATTATATCCTTTATACATATTTGATCATCACATAAATCACATCAACAAAGCACATATATATAAATGTATTTTCTTCATTGCGTTTCCATGGTCTTTTTTTTCCCCTGATATCATACTGTCTTGATTACTTTGGCTTTAGCATAAGTCTTTTATTTTGTTTTGGTGCAAGTGTAGGCTATTTTACCTTTATTTTTAAAAAATTTTAGGGGCGTCTGGGTGGTTCAGTGAGATAAAGCCTCTGACTTCAGCTCAGGGCATGATTTCAGGGTCCTGGGATGGAGCCCCCTGTCAGGCTCTCTGCTCAGCAGGCAGCCTGCTTTCCCTTCTCTCTCTGCCTACCTCTCTGCCTGCTTGTGATCTCTCTCTCTCTCTCTCTGTCAAATAAATAAATAAAAATCTTAAAAAAAACATATTATGTTAGTTGGCTATCATTAGATTTGATGCATTGTTAAGTGATTCATTAGAAATGTATAACACCCAATGCTCATCACAGGACATGCCCTCCCGAATACCATCACCCTGTTAACCACTCCCCCTACACCCTTACTCTCTGAAACTGTCAGTTTGTTTCCTGTGGTCCATAATCTCTCATAGTTCGTCTACTTCTCTGATTTCTCCCTGTTCGGATTTCCCTCCCTTCCCCTGTTGTCCTCCATGCGAGAGCTTATGTTCCAAATATGAATGACACAATATGAAAATTGTCTCTCTCTGATTGACTTACATCACTTTGCATAACACCGTCCAGTTCCATCAAGTTGATGCAAATAGGGAGTATTCATATTTTCTGATGGCTGAATAATATTCCGTTGTATATATGTATAACAACTTCTTTTTTTTCTCCCCAAATTTGTTTATTTTAATTTTTCAGTGTTACAAGATTGATTGTTCATGCACCACACCCAGTGCTCCATGCAGTACGTGCCCCTTTCGATACCCACCACCAGGCTCACCCCCCCACCCCCTCCCCTCCAAAACCCTCAGTTTGTTGCTCAGAGTCCACAGTCTCTCCTGGTTCAACACCCCCTCCGATTTCCCCCCATTCGCCCTTCCCTTCCTTCTCACGATGCCCTCCATGATTTTCTTTATGGTCCACACGTAAGTGAGACCATAAGATAATTGCCTCTCTCCGCTTGACTTATTTCACTCCGCATAATCTCTTCTAGTCCTGTCCATGTTGATACAAAAGTTGGATATTCATCCTTTCTGATGGA
>CM052809.1:2485152-2514322 GCA_028533885.1 Nasua narica | reverse complement strand
TGGGAGAAGATATTCACAAATGACACTAAAGACAAAGGTCTGATATCTAAGATCTATAAAGAACTCCTCATACTCCACACTCACAAAACAGATAATCACATCAAAAAATAGGCAGAAGACATGAACAGACACTTCTCCAAAGAAGACATACAAATGGCTATCAGACACATGAAAAAATATTCATCTTCTTTAGCCATCAGGGAGATTCAAATCAAAACCACATTGAGAAACCACCTTACACCAGTTAGAATGGCCAAAATCAACAAGACAATTAACAACAAATGTTGGAAAAGATGTGGAGAAAGGGGAACCCTCTTCCACTCTTGGTGGGAATGCAAGTTGGTGCAGCTACTTTGGAAAACAGTGTGGAGATTCCTGAAGAAATTAAAAATAGAGCTACCCTATGACCCTGCAATTACACAACTGGATATTTACCCCAAAGAAGCAGACACAGTACAGAGAATGGCCACATGTACCCCAGTGTTCATAGCAGCAATGGCCACAATAACCAAGCTGTGGAAAGAACCAAAATGCTCTTCAACAGATAAATGGATAAAGAAGAATTGGTACATATATACAATGGAGTATTATGCTTCCATCAGAATAGATGAGTACCCAACTTTCATACCAACATGGACAGGACTGGAAGAGATTATGCAGAGTGAAATAAGTCAAGCAGAGAGAGTCAATTATTTTATGATCCAAGTTACTTGTGGATCATAAGGAAAAACATGGGGGACATTGTGAGAATGAAGGGAAGGGTGAATGGGGGAAATTGGAGGGTGCGATGAACCATGAGACGCTGTGGACTCTGATCAACAAACTGAGGGTTTGGGAGGTGAGGGGATGGAGGTCTATGTAAGCCTGGTGGTGGGTGTTGAGGAGGGCATTTACTGCATGGAGCACTGGGTGTGGTGCATGAATAATTAATCTTGTAACACTGAAAAAATGAAATAAACATATTTGGGGGAAAAGAAAGAAAGAATACGCAGGAAGGGCTCTCCGACTTCTCTCTTTCTGTCTCAAATGAGATAATAGCAGTTCCTATGAAACCTGCACACCTGTCCTAGGAAGAAAACATCACTGAAGATTGGCAGTTGAGGCCAAAATGCACCTGTAAAACAACACTTGTGTCACTTTCCAATAATTTACTGCTCAAGCATTTTTGTCTTATCACATGCCTACAATTTATCATTCTTTGTTTAAAATGGTATATAAGGGAGAGTCTAGGTGGCTAAGTGGGTTAAAGGTTCTGCCTTCGGCACAGGTCATGATCTCAGGGTCCTGAGATGGAGCCCACCATCAGGCTCTCTGCTCAGCAGAAGCCTGCTTCTCCCTCTCTCTGCCTACCTCTCTGCCTACTTGTGATCTCTCACTTTCTCTCTCTCTCCCTCTCTCTCTCTCTCTGTCAAATAAATAAATAAAATATGGACATTGGGGAGGGTATGTGCTATGGTAAGTTCTGTGAAATGTGTAAGCCTGATGATGCAGAGGTATGTACCCTGAGGCAAATAATACATTATGTGTCAATAAAAAACTTTAAAAAATAAAATAAAAGGTATGTAAGGTTTTTTAAATTAATTTTATTTTATATTTTCAGTGTTCTAAGGTATGTAAGATAATAGGCCAAAATGCTTCTTCAGGTTCATTTCCCTTATGAAGATACCTATGTGCACATGGAAATTAAAATATAATGTATATGCTTTTCTTCTGTTAATAGGTCCCATGTCAGTTTATGACTTAGTCTTAGCCACAGAACCTAAGAAGGTAGGAGGAATTCTTCCTCTCCTACAGGAGGATGGCTTATAAAACAGCAGTGCACTGGTACAGAAAGTTTCCTTGTTATTGTAAGAAATTGTATGTAGCTTTTGGTATTTCGGTGGAAAAGTAAGGGTTAGAAAAAAATGTTGATGTATGGCACAAGTTTCTCATTTATATGTAAAGGTAATTTAGACAATATTGTACATCAACATGTTCTGTTTTAAAAATAAAAACTAATTTGGAATTCAAGAAAATACCCTTTTGATATATACTAGAAAATGACACATCAAAGTTTAAGAAAAATTTTAAGCATTGGCCTTTGTAAGAAACTTTATTTTGTTATATACTTTTGCCATTAAAATAGATTATTTAAAACTTTAGTTGCCCAAAATAGTGCCTCTAGGAATATAATCTGCCTATCAGTCAACTAGGGATCTTGTTGAGCTGAATATTGTCATTCAAGTGGTCTCTGCTTAAATAGTCCTTTCTAACAAACCTCCCTGACTTTTTGGATGCCTCTAGTACACTGATCACACTTTGAATGAAGAGACTTTGGAGGTGATCAAATGGAAAACACTTGTGCTAAATAAACTTAGAAATATGTATTTCCTTTAGCTCTCTTGTCATCCCAATTTTTACTAATCTGTATTTTAATATTTGAAAAATATAAAGCTTTTCATTAATATAAGAATGTAAACAGTAAAAGAAATCTAGTGTGGGTCCCTTTTTTCTATTTTTTTTTCCTTCTCTCCTTCTGGGTTAAATTAGTTTATCTAACTTGAGTATTTTATAAAAATCTAAGAGATTTCATAATTGTTTTACCATGATAGAATCCTATTACTGTACTGTCCATTCTAGGTTTTCCTTTTCTTTCTCCATCCACATCTTGATTTTCTTACCTCTGCCAATATTTTGAAATTCAATTATCAAGAAAAATCTGAATTATCTAGTATTTTCCTATTTTTCTAATGAAATGCTCCATTTATATTTATATGAATAATTTTTAAAAATATATTTTAAAATTAGTGCTGGCTTATCATATATATTTAATACATGCTAATTTGGTAAATTAAATTCAGGGTCAAAATGATATGTTTATATCACACAACTACCAAATGGAGTAACACTGTTGCATTCAACAGAAAGAATCTTTGGTACATGTTTATTAATGATGTATAATTATGAAAATAACCAACTTAACTATGGACCTAAATCCACCTATTGTCTTATTGTGAATGGCTTGTGGGCAGGGAACTTGTGTGATTTAACTCTTTATTATTATGGTGTTATCCTGACATTCTTAAACATAGTAATTATAGAATATCTATTGTAGTAGAATTCAAACAAATATTTAAAATACAGAGAAATGTCCATATTAGGTGGTATCGATTTCATAATATCATTTTCAATACTTACCATCTGCAACTGTCGCTTGGGAATCTATTCTAAATTGAATATTTTAGAGTATCTCTCAAATCATTCATGTATCAGGCCAAGAGCAATCTCTTTTGTGCTAGAGCTTTTCTGAAAGCTTTCTTCACATCTTTGTTTCTCAAGGTGGATATGAGAGGATTTACCAAAGGGGTAACCACACAGTAGAATACTGAGATGACTTTACCAATAGTGAAATTGTACTTGCCTGCAGGACGAACATAAGCAAAGATAATGGTGCCATAATAGATAGAGATAACAGTGAGGTGAGGTGGGAGGCATAGGTGGAAAAAGTTTTCTTCTGTGCCTTCCGGGAAGACAGCCTGAGTATTGTGACCACAATATGTCCATAGGAAGACATAGTGAGAAGGAAAGAACTTAGAATGATGACAGAGTTACATGTGTAGCCCAATGCCTCCACCAAAAATGTATCTGAGCAGGAGAGTTTAAAAATGGGGTCCAAGTCACAAAAGAAATGGTTGATCTTCTGGGGACCACAAAAGTTTAGGTGGGAGATGAGCATGGTCAGTAGCAGAGGAGCAATGAAGCCCCCCATCCAAGATCCAGCTGAAAACCGCAGGCATGCCTGAAGACTCAAGAGAAGTGAATACCTTAAAGGGCTGCAGATGGCCAGGAACCGGTCATAGGCCATCACTGCCCGCAGGATGCACTCTGTAGCTCCCATGGAGAAAAAGAAGTAGTACTGGCTTATACAGCCAGAAACAGAGATGGTCACAACCTGTGAAAGGCAGGTGGCCAGCAATTTAGTCACTGTGGCTGTGGTGTACCAGACCTCCAGAAATGACAAGTTCCCTAAGAAAATGTACATGGGCTTTTGGAGTGTGATATCCATGAAAACAATGAAAATGATGAGGGTGTTTCCTATGAGGGAGAGCAGGTACACAGTGAGAAATATCACAAACAAGGTGAGCCTCAGATGGAGAACACCAGAAAACCCAAGAAGGATGAACTCTGTCACTGTTGTTTGGTTTGTTACATCCATATCTCACCTTCACTGATCTGGAATAAACCAACAAAGCCCAGAATATGGCAGATGAGCAAGAATGGAATAATTTTGTATTCATTTATTTCATGACAATAGACTCCTAGTAATAATAAAAGATAATGACTGGCAATAACAGAATTGATGCCTTTATCACATTTTCCATGGATTAGTTCACTTGATTTACAAAATAAATCTCCAAAATAAATAGTCTAATAATCCACTCCACAAATGAAAAAAAAAAAAAAAAAAAAACCTAAGAGAGTAAATTGTTTTCTAAAATTTACACCACTTTAAGTGTTAGAGTGGACATTGAACCCATAGGTTGTTTTAAAAGTTTAAGGTACAGGGACATCTGAGTGGCTCATTCAGTTAAGCATCTACATTTGGCTCAGCTCATGATCTTGGGTTCCTGCGATCAAGCCGAGCAATAAGCTCTCTTGTTAGTGGGGAGCCTGCTTCTCCCTCTCCTCCAATTCCCTCTCAAGCTTTCTTTCTCTCAAATAAATAATCTAATTTTTTAAAAGACCACAGGCCAAGATAATATATAAAATGTGGCTATTGGAAGAACATGGCATTGTTTCATCACTGAGGAATTAATATTCTATGCATTAAAGGATGGCAAACTTAACAACAATGAAAGTCAAAGGCTGTTCAATGGGGGAGAGGGGACATTTAGAATGGAGCTCCTACTCCATCCCAGTTGCTTTACAAATGCAAAGGATTGGCTACACTTTTAAATGTGTGACCCTCATTGTATGCCATCATTTAGGTTTTGGTAAAATATTAGTACATGAGTTCTCCAGAAAACAAAACAAAACAAATGAACAAAAAAAGTAGAATTCATCATCAATATAGAAGTCTTGTTTGTTTTTGGAATCACTGCACTCACCAATATTTCTACAGTGGTTAGGAACAGTCAACAAATAATTTCAAAGTCAGAAATAAATTTATCCTTCAATAAACATAAGATGGATTTCCATAGCTGGGACATTGAGAAGGCTTACTTCATGTGATGTATACCCAATTATCAAATTCTGATGTGTATCAAATAGTAAAACTATTGTTATTTTAAGTATTCTTGCCAAAATTAAGAAAAGATAGAGAAACCCTGTTTGTAGAGAAACAACATATTTCAATGGATTATTCCAGTATACATGTGCATTAAGCCCAAAATATCAAGATGATAAATAGAAATTAGACTAGAGAAATTATTAGTACCCATAATAAAGATGTTCTTTTATATGTAAGTATGTATATAACTATTTATTTAAGTCCTGGTTTTAAAGAAATGCTCTTGATAACTCCTATACAACAATGAAAAATCAATGAACACAACGTGAAGGCAATTGAGTTCATATGTACAGATCCAAATTAAACATTATAGGCATTTTGGAAGATAAAATTCTATTGAAAGATGTGTATGCATTTTATGCAACAGCATCAATTGTTCCTGTAGGACACTGTATCCATGAGAATGTTTTAAAGATATATATCATAAAAATTACTAGTTAGACCTGGTTAAAAAGTTAAATTAGATGGAAGAAATATTTTACTTCTCCCATTAAATCAACCTGTGTGTATTAATCTCTTAAAATCTTAACATATTTTTCAACAAAATAAATTTTCATTTTTTGGAGGCTATGCCACTATTCAAAAATGTTTTTTTGTTTGTTTGTTTTAAAATATTTTATATATTTATTTGCAGAGAGAAAGAGATCACAAGTAATCAGAGAGTCAGGCAGAGAGAGAGGGAGAAGCAGGCTCCCTGCTAAGCAGAGAGCCAGATAAAGGGCTCAATCCCAGGACCCTGAGATCATGACCTGAGCAGAAGGCAGAGGCTTAACCCACTGAGCCATCCAGAAGACCCTCAAAAAGTTTGAAGAATATTATGACAGCAATCATTGTTATAATCTATAATTAAATAAACTTTTGGAGGAGAAAATGGGATAATTTTAAATATGTATTTTATTGGTTTTGTTTTTCTGGTCCCATAAGAAAAAAATTGATATTTGTATCATTTGTGCATGATCAAGTGTCCAAAGTAACTCTTATTGCCGTTATGAGTAAGACATTGAATGATTCTTTTTCTCCTAGCATTAACAGTAAGAAAAAAAAAATATTTAGAAATAACACATATAGAGGTTTCATAACAGAATCAGATGAGCATTATTTTAAAAAATCCCTTTTCTTTTTTTTCAAGATTTTATTTATTTATTTGACAGAGAGGAGAGATCACAAGTAAGCAGAGAGGCAGGCTGAGAGAGAAGAGGAAACCAGCTTCCTGCTGAGCAGATAGCCTGATGCTGGGTTTGATCCCAGGACACTGAGATCATAACCTGAGCCAGAGGCAGAGGCTTTAACCCACTGAGCCACACAGGCACCTATCTTTTCCTTTTTCAAATATGACAATTATCTAATTCTACTTTTAGCAAAAAGTATGTTTATACATTTTCTAGTTTGTATAAACTTAAGAAGAAACTAGATGATAGAGAGAATAATTTTAATTATTTAACACTTCTATAAAAAGAAAATAATATTTAAATATAAATAGGATCATCTCTCTTTTCTATCATCTATCTATCTATCTATCTATAAATTCAGTGGTTTTAATTGATGAGCTATAATTTCTTTTCCTACATGCCAAATAAATGTCTAAGGAGGTATACTGGCTTAAATTAAAGTAATAACCCAAAATTATTCAAGTCCTTTTATATAATAACCCCATTACTCTCTAGAAAATTAAGAAATAACATGGATTATATCTCCTCAGATATACTCACAGCATATGCTCTGGTTATTTTTGAGAAATGGAATGCATTAGTTAAATTTTCTTTAAACTTTCCTTTTACAGAAAGGTTATGTATTAGACTACACAACATTTAATTAAATCATAAGGGAAATTAGCGAAGAAATTTCCTCACGGCTGTCATTGGCTGTGGCATACCATCTGTTCTACAGATAAACACCAAATTCCTTTTTTTAATTTTAATTTTTATTTTTCTTCTCTCTTTGAAATCCTGTGGCCAGGATGCAGGGAGAATATAGTCTGAGCTCCCCTTTGATTTAGAACTAGAATTTCATCAGCATTGAGCCTTGGAAACCTTTCTTCTACCTTGAGACATAAACACAGATTCCCCGAGGATTTTTCTTTAGTGAGGGTCAGAGTACTCTTCCTCTGGGGCTGAAGAAAGTGCAAAGCAGCTATGGGAAGTGTTTAAAATGTCTTCTTATTAACTGAAAGAAAACCCTGCCAAGTGGCTTTATTAGCTGCCACTGTCCATGACATTCACTCCTCCAGTCTTCCAAGTATTGATTTTAGACTTGTATTTCTCAATATTGAAGCCAATGTAGATATAGTCAGAAGACAGTATTCTTTAGCATAAAAAGTACAAACTCAGGATTGAAAAGCCTTCTTTTCCAATAATAGAACTGTATAACAAGCAATATTATTTTGACATTTTTGACAATTTTTTGAAGATTTTATTTATTTATTTGACAGAAGGAGAGAGATCACAAGTAGAAATAGAGGCAGGCAGAAATATAGGGGCAAGCAGGCCCCCTGCTGAGCAGAGAGCCTGATACTGGGCTTGATCCCAGGACCCTGAGATCATGACCTGAGCTGAAGGCAGAGGCTTTAACCCACTGAGCACCCAGGCGCCCCCATCCAACATTTATTTATTGAAAAGAGAAATCATAAACCCATTGTTCTCTGTGAAGAAGTGAATGTCACCAGAAAATATTTGAAAAATGTATGGAGGCAGGTTGCAGTAATGTGAGATTTTGGTTTCATATATTGACAGGGACACATTTAATAAATATCCTGTAAAAATGCCAATACCAATCAAATATATCATGTAGATATATCTACTTGATACCTACTATATTTGACATAGCAAAAGTCTATGTGTGGTGACAGACCATATTCCGAGTATGGAATCACAGTCCTTGGTTCTAGAAGGAAAAGAGAAGACCTAACTCACATATTATTGTGTGTGCTTACTCTAATCAGTCAAGAGATTATTTGAACGATGAATGTAAGGGTTCATCTGACTTACTTAACTTGCAATGCAGATTGGAAGATCAATGGACATTACTAAAAAAATATGTAATAAGAAATAATAAATCATATGGCTTGGAAAAATATTATTAATTAAAACAATGGAATTAATATAATGAAGGGACAAAGGCCAGGAGAAAATGCTGTGGGAAACTCACTGGAAATGTAACACATTGAAAGAGGCCTTTCTAAAACCCTCTAAAGCTTTCTAGAAGCTTTCTAAATCCCTACTTAAAAGGGTGTCTGGCTGATGATCCCACTCATGGTTTTGGCTCAGGTCATAAGCTTTGGGTCATGAGATTGAGCCCTACATGGGGCTCTGCACTGAGTGAAGAGTCCACTTGAGATTGTCCCTTTCTGTCTGCTCTTCATGCTCATGCTCTCTCTCTCTAAAATAAATAAATCTTTATAAAGTCACATGTGAAAAAATTTAAAAAAAAATAAAAGAAAACCATATGAATGCTCAGAAAAGCTTGGAGAAGGTCCAAAGCTTTCACCACAGGCAGATCACTGGGATCAAAATGTTGAATAATTAATAATTAATCCTCAAGCACAGAGCCAATATATAAAAACCAAAAGAGTTGTCTTTAAGTATATATATTTTCATTTTTTCCTGTTTTCATCGAGTTCCTGGAATAAGAATGAATCTCTTTCAGTATGGTAGATATATGCAAACTAAAATGAAACGAAGCACACATATGCAGTGACCACAAACCACAAATAAATGTATATCGAAAGTAAATTGGAATTGCACTTAAATAAATGGACAACTAGTGCCAGTGGCAGTTTAAAAAAAATCAAGAAACTTTGAGAAAAAGGGAGAATATAACTTCTTGCGTTACCAGTTATAATAAGAAAATATCTATTATTCATAAAATAATAAAGATGTATACAAAAAATGAGAGTTTATCCCAAAGGAATGAAATAATTGACAGATATTCCTGACAGAACCCAGTATTTGTAATGACCAGAGAGAAACTTTAAAACCAATACCTAAACTATGCTCAAACTACTAAAGGAAACTGGTAAAATTAATTAATAATAAAAACAATAATAATAATTGAAATTATGTATGTGCAAAATGAGAATATTAACAAATGCATTTAAATTTTAAAAAATAAGTAAAATACAAGAGCTCAAAAGAATAAACTGAAAATTTCACTAGTAGAGTTCAACAACAGACTTGAGGAGATAGAAGAATCAGGAAAATTGAAGATAAGACTAGTGAATGTTAAGTCTGAAGACCAGAACAAAATACAAATGAAGAAAAATGATTAGACCCTAAGGAAACTCTGGGACAACACCACATAGACCAGCATCCACATTATATAAGTATAATAAGAAGAAAAGAAAGAGTGGGAGAAAGATTATTTGGAGAAATAAAGACAAAATTCCCCACATTTCGTACAAGACATAAATCTACCAATCCAAGAAACTTTAGAAATCTGAGAATGATAAATGGAAAGATTCCTTTATCAGGACGCATTCTAATAAAACTGTTCTAAGATATAAAGACAAAAACAAAGACCCAAAGATAATGACTGATTTTATCTAGCAAAAAGCAAGAACCAAATCTTTATATACAGGGAATCCTACATAAGATTAACAAACAGTTCCTTAGAAATGGTTCATTATAGGCAGTGACATGGCTATTTATTTATTTATGAAGATTTTATTTATTTATTTGACAGAGAGAGAGATCACAAGCAGGCAGAGAGGCAGGCAGAGAAGGAGAAGGAGAAGCAGGCTCCCTACTGAGCAGAGAGCCCAATGAGAGAGCCTGATGTAGGGCTCAATCCCAGGACCCTGAGATCATAACCTGAGCCAAAGGCAGATGCTTAACCCACTGAGCTACCCAGGGCCCCAACATGGTTATTTAAAGTGCTGCAAGAAAAAATACAGTCAAAATAAAATTTAATATCCAGCACTACTGCCCTTGAAAACTGATGGAGAAAGTAAGACATTCTTCTATAAATAGTAATTGACATTTTGTTAGCAGTAGAATTTTTTTATAAAAAAAAAGCTAAAGTTAACTCTTCTGATTGAAATTAAAGAAAATTGACAATAGTCAGTGTTGTGTAGAGCAATGTAAGTAATTTAATAGTAGTAAATGCATGGGAGAATATATAATCAACATTAATGTGTTTTTAGTGAGTAACTTCAATTTTTGCATAATCTCAGAGAAAACTGAAAAAAATATACATAATATAATAATGTTAATAGCCCCACCATCAAAGGATATATATATTTATATTTTTCTGATATTGTTCAGTATTTTATATATAATATATATTTCTGATACATCAGAAAAGTTGAGTTTACCTAGGTAGGAAAACTGTATGTTTTTAAAATTAAGTTTGTATAAAGTCAAATTTGATTGCTATGACTTTATAATGAGAAATATAGCTTTAATGGTAAAAAAGAGAATATCAATAAAATATTCACAAAGGGAAATAGCAAGAGGAATCATAGAAATTCATTACACAATATAAAAACACATATGTCAGCAGTTATAGAGGAAATGAATAAAAAGCAGACAAGACATACAGTAACAAATAAAAAAATAGTAAACAGATACATAAACAATAACAGATAAGGCATATAGTAACAAATAAGCAAATAAAAAAATAGTAAACAGCCACGTATACAATAATATAAAACATAATTAACCACCTAAAATTAATTTAGGCATATAATGAAAGGCATGAACACTTTTATAAATTATTGCTCAATTAAATAACAAACCTTAATTAATAGAAAGAGCCGCTGTGTTATCAGAAGACTTTATATTATTAAAATGTTACTACTGCTTAAACTACAGCTTCAATTAAATCCCTACCAAATCCAAATAGTTCTGTTTGTAGAAATGGGAAAACTGATCCTCAATCACAGGGAATTCTGAGAGGCTTCAAATAAGAAAACAATCTTGAAAAAGAACAAAATGTCAAAGAATTCCATCTTTGGTTTCAAAACAATGTAATGACAGAAGGAAAAATACATACCATAGGGAGAGAATCAATGTAACAGAAACAAACACAAATATCTATGGCCAAATGATTTTTGAGAAGAATGTAAATAACATTCAGGGAGGAAAGATTTATGTTTTTAACAGTTGGCATTTGGACAACTGAATTTTGAAATTCAAAAGAATAATACTGATCTTCTACTTCATGCCATGTACAAAAATTAATTCAAACAGATTAATGACCTAATATAAGAGCTGAATACATAAAACACTAAGAAAGAAAAAAAGAAGAAGAAAAAAGAAAGAAAAAACCTAATACTATATGACCTCAATTTTGACAATGGAATATCCAATATAACACCAAATATATAAGCAACCACTGAAAAATGATAATTTGGAATACATTAAAATAGAACATTTTGTATATCAAGATAATTTTCTGGAAAGTGAATAATCATACAGATGTGAAAAACAAGGGAAGATATATAGCTGACCATGTTTTAAATCCCAAAGATACAAATAACCCATGTGGGAGAAAAAAACAATTAAAAAATTGTGTTCTAAAGAAGACCTATATGAGGCTGTTGGCCATCATTATGTATTCTCTGAAGAAATGCCTGTTCAGGCCCTCTGCTAATTTCTCTCTTGGATTAATTGTTCTTTGGGTGTGGAGTTTGATATATTTTTTAAAGATTTTTTATTTATTTTTTTGACACAGAGAGAGGGAGAGATCACAAGAGAGGCAGGCAGAGAGAGAGGGGGGGAAACAGGTTCCCTGCTTGAGCAGAGAGCCTGATGTAGGGCTCAATCCCAGGACCCTGAGATCATGACCTGAGCTGAAGGCAGAGGCTTTAACCCGCTGAGCCACCCAGACACCCAAAGTTTGATACATTCTTTATAGATTTCAGAAACTAATCCTTTATGTGATATGTCATTTGCAATACCTTCTCCCATTCTGTCAGTTGTCTCTTTGTTTTGTCAACTGTCTCCTTTGCTGTGCAAAAGCGTTTTATCTTGATGAAGTCCTGATAGTTCATTTTTGCTTTTGTTTCCTTTGCCTTTGGAGATGTGTCTAGCAAGAAGGTGCCATGGCCAAGGTCAAAGAGGTTGTTTCTTGAGTTTTCCTCCAGGGCTTTGATGGATTCCTGGCCAATGGACACATGAAAACATTCTCAACATCACTGGGCATCAGGGAATTACAAACTGAAACCATGATGTGATACCACCTCACACTAGTCAGAATGGCTAAAATTAACAAGTCAGGAAAAGACAGATGTTGGTGATAATGAGGAGAAAGGAGAACCCACTTACACTGCTGGTGGGAATGTAAGCTAGTGCAGTCACTCTGGAAAAGAGTATGGAGGTTCATCAAAAAGTTGAAAATAGAAGTACCTTATGACCCAGAAATTGGGCTACTGGTTCATACAAGATACAAACTTAGTGATCGAAAGGGGCACCTGCACCCCAATGATTATAGCAGCAATGTCCACAGTAGCCAAACTACTATAGAATGAGCCCAAGTGTCCATTGACAGATGAATGAATAAAGCAGAAGTGTATATCTATACAATGGAATATTACACAACCATCAAAATGAAATCTCACCATTTACAGAGATATGGATGGAACTGGAGTGAAACTAGTCAAGCCGAGAAAGAAAATCATATAATTTCAGTGATATGTGGTATTTAAGAAACGAATCAGCGGCTCATAGGGGAATAGAGGAAAAAAAATAAAACAAGATGAAACCAGAGAAGGAGAAAAACCCGTGAAAGACTTAATCAGAGGAAACATAATGAGGTTTCCTGGTTGGTAAAAGGGTGGAGAGATGGATAATTTGGAAATGGACATTAAAGAGGGCAAGTGATGTAATGAGCATTGAATATTATATAAGGTTGATGAAACACACTTCCGTACCTCTGAAACCAATAATACATTTATGTCAATAAATTGTTAATAATACATTGTATGTTAATAAATTGATTTAAATAAAAAGGTTTAAGAAAAAGACACACAAATTTAAAACCATAATTAGAAATGACTTCCCACCTACAATACTGAGTAGTATAATAATGAAACATAAACAAATATTGGTAAGGAAGTAAAAAAAAAAATGGAGGCCTAAGACTTTGCCATTAATATTGTATAATGTCACAGCTACTATAGAAAACATTTTGGAAGTTCATTAAAAAGCAAAACATATTACCATATAGTCCAATCTGACTCTTATGTATAAACCTAAAACATTTCATTTTATTTATTTTTCCCAAATATGTTTATTTTATTATTTCAGTGTTACAAGATTAATTCACCATGCACCACACCCAGTGCTCCATACAATATGTGTCATCCTCAATACCTAACACCAGGCTCTCCCAAACCCCACCCACACTTCCAAACCCCTCAATTTGTTGCGCAGAGCCCACAGTATCTCCTGGTTCATCGCACCCTCTAATTTCCACCTATTAAATTTTCCCTTTCTTCTCACAATCTCCTCAATGTTTTCCTTATACTCCACACGTGAAACCATAAGATAATTGACACTCTCCACTTGACTTATTTCACTCCGCATCATCTCTTCCACTCCCATCCATACTGACACAAAAGTTGGGTATTCATCCTTTCTGATGTAAGCATAATATTCCATTGTATAGATGTACCACCTCTTCCTTTTCCACTCATCTGTTGAAGGGCATTTTGGTTCTTTCCATAGTTTGGCGATTGTGGCCATTGCTGCTATGAACATTGGGTTAAATGTGGTGCTTCTTTGTACTGCATCTACTTCTTTGGGGTAAATGCTGAGTAGTGCAATTGCAGGGTCATAGGGTAGCTCTATTTGTAATTTCTTGAGGAATCTCCACACTGTTTTCCAAAGTGGTTGCACCAACATGCATCCCACCAACAGTGGAAGACTCTTCCCCTTTCTCCACATCCTCTCCAGCATTTGTTGTTTACTGTCTTGTTGATTTTGGCCATTCTAACTGGCGTAAGGTGGTATCTCAGTGTGGTTTTGATTTGAATCTCCCTGATGGCTAAAGATTGTAAACTTTTTTTCATATATCTGAAAGCCATTTGTATGTATTTTTTGGGGAAGTGTCTTAATGTATTCATGTCAATATGACTCTTCATTTTGATTAACAGTTGGCTTATGTAGTTGGCTGCTCCTATATTGGGGGCATAAATGTTTACAATTGTTAGATCTTCTTGCAGGACAAACCCTTTACAAATGAAGTATTGCCCTTCTTTATCTCTGACTACAGTGTTTAGCTTAAAATCTAATTTATCTGATATGAGAATCTCTACCATATCTTTCTTTTAAAGCCCGTTGGCAATAAAGATTCTTCTCCATCCTTTCACTTTCAATCTGGTTGTATGTTTTGGTTCCAAATGTGTGTCTTGGAGACAGCATATGGACTGCTTCTGTCATTTTATCAACTCTGCAACCCTGTGTCATTTTATGGGAGCATTTAATCTGTTCACATTAACAGTGATTATTGACAGATAAGTGTTTATTGACATCATGTTTCCTGTGAAGTCCTTGTTTCTATAGATGGTAAATTTCTGTTCTAAGTCACTCATGTGTTCTTTCTACTGTTATAGAACCCACTTTAATAGTTCCTATAGTGCCGGATTGGTGGTCACATACTCTTTTCATCCTTGCCGATCTTTGGAGCTCTTTATCTCTCCATCCATTTTGTATATTAGCCTTTCTGTATAAAGTATTCTTGCCAGCATGTACTTCTCATTTAGTGCCCTGAATATATCATGCCAGCCCTTTCTGGCTTGCCAGGTTTCTGTATACAGGTCTGATATTATTCTGATAGGTCTTCCTCTGTATGTACAGGATCTCTTCCCCCTAGCTGCCCTCAGGACCTCTTGTCTAAAATTATAATTTGCAAGTTTCACAATGATGTGTCTCCATGATTTTCTAGACTCGTTGATATTGGGGAGTGTCCTTTTCACCTCTAGGACACGAACACTTGTTCCATTCCCCAGAATGGGGACATTTTCATTCAGAATTTGTTCACTTATAACTCCTAGTCTTCTTACTCTACCCCATCTAGGATTCCAATAATTCTGATGTTGGAACGTTTCATGGTGTCATTTATTTCCATAAATCTCCTCTCGTGATTCCTGACCAGTTTGCTCCAGCTCTCCTCCTGACCTTTCTTCTCAACTATTTTATCATCTGTCTCCATAACTCTAGCTTTTAGACGTTTTAGATTGGATTGGATCTCACTGACAGTATTTTTTTTTACATCAGCTATACTGGTTCTCATTTCTGCCTTAGAGATTCTATGTTGTCATTAATGTTTTTCTCCATCCTAGCCATTGCCTGGATAATTGATACCCTGAATTCCTTTTCTGACATACTGTTTATGTCCATGTCCATTAGTTCTGAAGAAGAGGGTGCAGTCTCTGGGTTTTTTAACCATTGGGTGTTCCTCCTCCTAGTCATTTTGATGAGAAGTGGATGAGAGGATGTATAGCTGGATATAATGCCCATGATGCAGGCCGAGTGCACTCTGGAAGGTTTTGGAGCAATTAGGATTTACCACCAAAAAGAAAGAATAAGGTTAAAAAAAGATTGAGAGAAAGAGAAAAGGAGGAAATCCTTTGTTTATCCTTTGATATCAATTTGAGTGTTCCCTCTTTGCTTTCCCTCCTTACTGCTGTCTTCTGCTCTCGTAGAAATCCAGAAGTGAAAAGTCTTGCTTCTCAGCCTGATTTCATGGGTGTTCAGTGTGTTCTGGTGGAAATCCAGCTCACTTTTGGGGACAGGTTGTAACAGGATCTCCTATTTCTCTGCCATCTTGCCCCACCACTTGTAAAATGCTTTTTTGCAGCTGTTAAGAGCATCATGTTTCTTGTTCTGTATTTTATTAATGTGATACTTCACATTGATTGATTTTCAGGTGTTGAACAATCTTAAGAGTCCAGAAATAAATCTCATGTGGTCATGCTGAATAAACCTTTTAATGAACGGTTGTATCCTATCAGCTACTATTTTGGTGAGAATTTTTGCAACCATATTTATCAAGTATATTGTTCTGAAATTGTCCTTTTGGAGGATTCTATGTCTGGTTTTGGGATCAAGTTAATGCTGGCTTCATAGAATGAATTTTGAGGTTTTCCTTCCATTTCAGTTTTTTGAAAGAGCTTCAGAAAAATAGGTATTAATTCTTTAAATGTTGGTAAAGCGGCATCTGGGTGGCTCAGTTGGTTATGTGTGTCTGCCTTTGTCTCAGGTCATGACCCCGGTGTCCTGGGATCAAGCCCAGACTCAGGCTCCCTTCTCAGTGGAGAGCCTGCTTCTCCCTCTCCCTCTGCCTAACGCTCTGCCTAATAGTGTGCTCTCTTTCTCTCTCTCTGTCTGCCAAATAAAGAAATAAAATCTTAAAAAGAAAAAAAAAAACAACTAAATATTTTGTAGAATTCCCCTGGGAAGCCATCTGTCCCTGGACTCGTATTTGCTAGGGGATCTTTGATTACTGCTTCAATTCCCTTGCTGGTTATGGGTCTGCTAAGGGTTTCTATTTCTTCTTGGTTTAGTTATGGTAGTTTATTCTTCTCTAGGAATGCATCCATTTCTTCCAGATTTCCTAGTTGGTTGACATATTGTTACCTTGATATGTTATTATAATCGTTTATATTTCTCCAGTATTGTTTTTGATTTTTCCTCTTTCAGTTATGATTTAATTTATTTGGGTCCCTTCTCTTTTCTTTTTGGTGATTCTTGCCAAAAGTTTTTCAATCTTATTAATTCTTTTATAGAACCAACTCCTGGTTTCTTTGCTTTGTTCTACTTTTCCTTTGGTTTCTATTTCGCTGATTTCTGCTCTAATCTTTATTGTTTCTCTTCTCCTGCTGGGTTTATAGTTAATTTTCTGTTCTCTCTCCAGTTCCATTAGGTCTAAGGTTAGGTTGTACATTTGAGATCTTTCTTGTTTCTTGGGGACCTTTCTTTATTCTTCAATAAAGGCTTGTATTGCTATGTACTTCCATCTTAGGACCACCTTTGCTGCATCCCAATGGTGTTGAACAGTTGTGTTTTCATTTTCATTTTTCCCCCTGAATTTTTAAAATCTGTCATTAATTTCCTGGTTGACCCATTCATTCCTTAGTAATATACACTTTAGCATCCATGTATTTGATCTTTTTTTTCCAAACGCCCTCTTGTTATTGAGTACATGTTTCAAAGCATTGTCATCAAAAAATAGGCAGGGAATAATCCCAATCTTTTGGTAAGTGTTGAAACCTGATTTGTGACACAGTATGTTATCTATTTAGGAGAATGTTCAAGGTGTACTCAATAAGAATGTATATTCTGTGCTTTAGGATAGAATATTTTGAATATATTTGTGAAACCCATTTGGTCTACTGTCTTATTCAAAGATCTTGTTTGTTTGTTGATCTTCTGCTTGGATCATCTGCCCATTGCAGTGATTGAGTTGTTAATGTCCCATCCTGTTATTATATTATTTATGTGTTTCTTAATGTTGTTATTAAATGGCTTAAACAATTGGCTGCTTTGATGTTAGGGGCATAACATCATAACATAGGGGCATAAATATCTAAATATCTAAAATTATTAGATACTGTTGGACCCTTTAATTATGATATAGGGTCCTTCCTCATCTCTCTCTCTCTCTTTTTTTTTTATTCTAGGCATTTTCTAAATGCTTTATTTTTATTTTCCTTTTTTCCCCAAATATGTTTATTTTATTTTTTCAGTGTTACAAGATTAATTGTTCATGCATCACACCCAGTGCTCTATGCAATACATGCCCTCCTCAATATCCAACCACCAGTCTCGCCCAACCCCCAACCTTTCCCCTCCAAAATTCTCAGTTTGTTGCTCAAAGTCCACAGTCTCTCATGGTTCATTTCCCCCTCCGATTTCCCCCATTTACCCTTCCCTTCCTTCTCACATTACCCAGAACGCCATAAAAGAAATTGAAGAAGACACAGAAAGGTCAAAAAACATTCTGTGCTCATGGATTAGAAGAATAAACATTGCTATAATGTCTATACTTCCTAGAACAATCAATATTTTCAATGCCATCTTGATCAAAATTTGACTGGTTTTTTCCAAAGGCTGTAACAAACAGTCTTAAAATTTTTATTTAAACAGAAAAACCCGATTTACTAAGGAAATGTTGAAAAAGAAAAACAAAGCTGGGGTCATCACTTTGCCTGATTTCAAGCTTTACTAGAAAGCAGTGAACACCAAGATAGCATGGTATGGGCACAAAAACAGACCACATAGACCAGTGGAGTAGAATAGATAGCCCAGAGATGGACCCACAACTCTATGGTCAAATAATATTTGACAAAACAGGAAAAAAATGTCCAGTGGGAAAAAGACAGTCTCTTCAATAAAAGGTGCTGGGAATATTAGACAGCTCTATGTAAAAGAATGAAACTTGACCATTCTCTTACATCATACACAAAGATAAACTCGAAATGGATAAAAGATCTCAACGTGAGGCAGTAATCTATCAAAACCCTAGAGAAAAACATAGGCAGGGACCTCTATGACATCAGTCATAGCAACATCGTTCAGGTCATTTCTCCAAAGGCAAAGGAAACAAATGTGAAAATGAACTTTTGGAACTTCATCAAGATAAAAAGCTTCTGCAGAATGAAGGAAACAGTCAACAAAATCAACAGGCAACCCACAGAATGGGAGAAGATATTCTCAAATGACACTACAGACAAAGGCCTGATATCTAAGATCTAAAAAGAATTCCTCAAACTCAGCACTCACTAAAGAGATAATCACATCAATGAATGGGCAAAAGACATGAACAGACGCTTCTCCAAATAGACATACCAATGGCTAACAGATACTTGAAAAAATGTTCATCATCTTTAGCCAACAGAGAGATTAAAATCGAAACCACCCTGAGATACCAAAATACACCAGTTAGAATGGCCAAAAACAACAAGACAGGAAACAACAAATGCTGCAGAGGATGTGAAGAAAGGGGAACCCTCCTCTACTGTCAGTGGGAATGCAAGTTGATGCAGCCACTTTGGAAAACAATATGGAGATTCCTCAATAAATTAAAAATAGTGCTACCTATGACCTCACAATTGCACTACTGGGTATTTACCCCAAAGAAGCAGATGCAGTACAAAGAAGGGCCACATGTACCCCAATGTTCATAGCCGCAATGGCCACAATCGCCAAACTGTGGAAAGAACCAAAATGCCCTTCAACAGATGAGTGAATATGGAAGAAGTGGTACATCTATACAATAGAATATTATGCCTCCATCAGAAAGGTTGAATATCCAACTTTTATATCAACATGGATGGGACTATAAGAGATTGTTGAATGAGGTAAGACAAGCAGAGAGAGTCAATTATTTTATGGTCTCACTTATGTGTGGAATATAAAGAAAATTTTGGAGGGCACTGTGAGAAGGAAAGGAAGGGTGAATTGGGAGGAATTTGGAGGGGGCGATGAACCAGGAGAGACTGTGGACTCTGAGCAACAAACTGAGGGTTTTGGAGGGGCTGGGGTGGAGTGTTGGGCCAGCCAGGTGGTGGTTATTGGGAAGGGCACATTTTGCATGGAGTACTGCTTGTGGTGCATGAACAATCAATCTTATAACACTGAAAAAATAAAATAAACATATTTGGTAAAAAAATAAAACAGAAAAAAAAGAAAATTCCACTTTATTTAAAAAATAAATAAATACTTTTATAGATTAGGGAAATCTTTCAGAATTTTTTAATTTAAATTTAATTAATATATAGTTTATTATTAGTTTCAGAGGTAGAGTTTAGTAATTCATGAGGTGCTTATAATACCAAATGCTCAATCCATCATATGCCCTCCTTAATGGCCGTTCCCCAGTTACCCCACTTTCCCAGTGTCATCCCCTCCAGCAACCCTTTATTTTTCCCCCTATGGTTAATAGTCACTTATGGTTTGCCTCATCTGATTTTGTCTTATTTTATTCTTTCCTCCTTTCCCACATGATCTTATGTCTTGTTTTTTAAATTCCACATATGAATGAAATCATATAATTGTCTTTTATTGACTGAATTATTTCACTTAGCATAATACCCTTTTGTTCCATCCAAATCTTTTCAAATGGTAAGATTTCATTTTTGAAGACTAAGAAATATTCTATTGTATAAAAATACCACATCTTCTTTATCCATTAATCTGTCAGTGGACACCTGGGATCTTTCCATAGTTTGGCTATTGTGCACATTGCTTCTATAAATGTTGCTATACACATTTATTGTTCTATATATTTGTCATTAATTGACTTTGGATATTATACAATTCCTGAAGTATACACTTTAGTGTAAAATGTCCAAGAACACTGCCTTGAGGATCTCCTGCTTGCTCTTATGTCTGTTTGATACTTAGAGCTTACAGAGGAATTTTAAAGGAAAAACTTTATTATGTATTTGACTCTGTTAATTACTTATTGATCAGAATTTTGTGTGCGCCTGAGTGGCTCAGTAGGTTAAAGCCTTTGCCTTCGGCTCTGGTCATGATCTCAGAGTCCTGGGATCAAGCCCCACTTTGGGCTTTCTGCTCAGCAGTGAGCCTGCCTCCCCGCCTCTCTCTGCCTGCCTCTGCCTACTTGTGATCTCTTTCCCTCTGTCGGATAAATAAATAAAATCTTAAAAAAAGAATTTTGATATAATTCTTCATTTACATATCTATAAAATTGGCAAAATAAGAGTAAACCTGTGCCATTTGTAATTTAAGGCTTTTACACCAAAAAAAGAAATACACATTTCACTCCACTCAGAATAACTAAAATTAACAAGTCAAGAAACAACAAGTATTGTCAAAGATGTGGGAAAGGGGTACCCTATTACACTGCTGGTGGGAATTTAAGCTAGTACAGCCACTTTGGAAAACAATATGGAAGTTCCTCAAGAAGTTGAAAACAAAGTTACCCTATGACCCAGCATTTGCACTACAAGGTATTTACCCAAAGATACAGATGTAGCGAAACTAAGAGTTACCTGCACCCCAATGTTCATAGCAGCAATGTCCACAATATCCAAATTGTGGAAAAAGCTGCAATGTCCTTTCACAGAAGAATGGATAGAGAAGATGTGGTTCATATGTAAAATGGAATATTACTCAGGCATCAGAAATGATGAATACTTACCCATTACATTGACATGGATGGAACTAAAGGGTATTGGGCTATGTGAAATCAGTCAGTCCAAAAAAGACAATCATATGGTTTCACTCATATTAGGCATATAAGAAACAGTGCAGACTATCTTAAGGGAAGGAAGGGAAAAATGGAATGGGAAGAAATAAGAGAGGGAAACAAGCCATGAGTATCGGAAAGAAACAGGATGGCTGGAGGGGTGGTGGATGGGGAAATGGGATAACTGTGTGGTGGGCATTAAGGAGGGCATGTGATATGATGAACACTGGGTGTTATATGCAGCTAATGAATTACTGAACTCTACATTTGATCTAATTATGATCTATATGTTGGTTAATTGAGTTTAAACAAAAAATAAGATGTTGGAATTTTGGGATATGATGGATAGTCAATGAAATTTACTGTGATAATTATTTCATAGGTGTATGAAATCCATTAAATTTGTATATTAAAAATCTAGTTTTTCTGATGTAGATTATAATACAAAATACTGCTTTTTAAGATAATCTATATTTAAAAAAGTATCTATTTGGCTGGAACTTATTGCAAGATCAATAAAATCATTTAAAATTACTATCAAAAAATCTTAATCTCTTTACCAAAATAAGTCCTCCTACCTTTACCTGGAGTCCATGTATCACATCCCTCTAAATTAGGTTGGGTGGTAAGTAAAATCTTTAACAAAAAAATCAGTATACAATTTTTTAGTATTTATATACATATATACATATATATTATTGTGGTATGTTAGTCATCATAGAATACATTAGTTTTTGATGTAGTGTTCCATGGTTCAGTGTTTGCATGTAACACCCAGGCTCCATGCAATCCGTGCCCTCCTTCATACTTATCACCAGGGTTACTCATCCCCCGAAATCCCTTCCCTTCTAAAACTCTCCATTTTTATCCTGGAGTCCATAGTCTCTCATGGTTCATCTACCACTCTGATTTCTCCCCCTTTATTTTTTCCTTCTCTTAATGTCCTCCATGGTATTCCTTATGTTCCAAAAAAACAAACAACAAAAGTGAAACCACATGGTAATTGACTTTTTCTGTTTGACTTATTTCACTTAACATAATCTCCTCAAGTCCCAATTTTGTTGATGCAAAAGTTGGGTATACGTCCTATCTGATGGTTGAATAAATTTTTAAAGAAAGGTCTTTATCTAAAGGTGATGTAAGAGAACAAGCTGAAAACCCATGAAATCTGCCTGAGGAGCAAGATTTTTCACTTCTGGATCTCTACCCAAGCAGAAGATAGCAGTGGAGAGGTAAACCAAAGTGGGAACACTGGAATCCATATTGGAGGATAAACAAAAGGAGGAGGGAGCCACCAGGAGAAATCCAAGGACAGTAATACCCCAAAGGAAAGTGCCCGGTGGTTGGGGACCATCATTAACTTAGAGTCCGGTTAAAAACACTTAAAAATAGCTAAAGGTTCTGAGGAGCAACTAGTGGAAGGGGATGGTCATGGGCACGGGCCTGGGCCCACGTTCCCAGGAAGGACACCACTTGCCTCAAAGAGAGACTGGGGAGGGAGTCCAGTCCTTGATTCACAAAAGTGCAGCTTTCCACTCCTTACACCAATTTGGGGACCACGCACACTATTGCAAGTGCCTGAGAGAGTCTGGTGTGGTCCAGGATCCTGCAGCTTTTCTTTGTGTACAGCATTCTCTGGGCTGTGCACCCCCAAACCTAAGACATTCTTGGCCTATGGCAAGGTCTGGGTGTTCCCACCAGCCACAGAAAGAGCACAGGCAGGTGGCCTAATCTCCTACAGGAATCTAAACACACCCTGCATGGGTCTGGAACCTGGAGAGAACTCAAAGAGTCATTGAAATGTGGCTGGGTGTGCACAGCACCTCTGCCAGGTTGTACTGTGAGCAGAATTTTGCAGAGGGGAGTGTGTGATGTGGACCACCCAGAGGGGAGCAGACTGAGGCTTTTATGTGATGCAGAGGTCTGGGTACATGGGGCAGATTCCTTGATTGGACTCTCCAAAAAGCTGAAAAAACTACAAAAGGCCAAAAGCCTTCAGAGTGTGAAAGACTGAGAAACTGGTTTCCACAGATCATGGTCCCCTGACTGGGGGGCAGGGTTACTCAATTCAAGCAAGATTGACTGGAAAACAAGGCAGCAGGCCCCTCCCTCAGAAGACAAGTCAAAAAACAAAAGGACTCTGTAACTACAGGGTCCCCATAAAATTTTAAATCCCCAACATCAGGGGAAATCAATGTATTAAGCTCCTCATAATATGCCCAGACCTGTATATCTCATAGATACAGTCTTTTTTTTCTTTCATATTTTCTTTTTACTTTTCTTATTCACTTGTTTTCACATTACTTTTTAATTTCTTTTCAAACTACTTAACATTACAACTAGAGACTTAATACAACGATGAACTGAAGAAGACCTGAAATAACTTTCCTCACCTGCAAGGAGTTATAAACACCCTCCCATCTTATCCTTCTGTCAGGGTTAATATGTATTTGCCTTTGTTCTGGTATTACATAAGTCTTATTCTTGGGGTTCATTTTGACTAGGTTCTTTTATTTCTTGTCATTTACTTTCGTTGGTTTGTATGTTTGTTTGTGTTGGATTACATACCTCAGAAATCTTATTTTGGAGGCCCAGTTTAGTTGGGATTTCTTTTTATTCTCTTTCTCTCTATCTTTTATTATCCTTATTCTTTCTTTCTGGTGGTGAATCCCAATTGCTTCAAAACCTTCCAGGGTCCACCCTGCCTCGATTGTGGACAATAAATCCAGCTATACACCCTCTCATCCAATTCTCATTAAAATGACTAGGAGGAGGATCAACCAACAGAGGAAAAACCCAGAGATTGCACCCGCTTCCTCAGAACTCTAGGACATGGACATAAACAGTATGATGGACAGGGAATTCAGGGCAACAATTATCCATATAATGGCTAGGATGAAGAAAAACATTAGAGCCAACATGGAATTTCTAAGGGCAGAAATGAGAACCGGTATAGCAGATGTTAAAAACGTTATCAGTGAGATCCAATTCAATCTAAATAGTCTAACACCTAGAGTTATGGAGACAGAGATAGAATAAGTGATCTAGAGAATATAATGGTTGAGAAGAAAAGTCAGGAAAAGAGTTAGAGCAAAATGCTCAGGAATCATGAGAAGAGACATAGGGAAATAACTGATGCCATACAGCATTCCAACGTCAGAATTATAGGAATCCCAGCGTGGGTAGAGAATGACAGAAGACTAGAGGATATAGCTGACCAAATTCAGAATGAAAATTTCCCCAATCAGGGGAATGGAACAAGTGTTAATGTCCTAGAGGCAAAAGGACACATGCGAAGATTAATGAGTCTAGAAAGACACACAGACACATAATTGAATAATCTCAAATTATAATTTTAGACATGAGGTCCTGAGATTAGCTAGGGGGAAGAGATTCCTTACATATAGAGGAAGACCCATTTGAATAACTTCAGAACTGTCCACAGAAACCTCGCAAGCCAGAAAGGGCTGGAATGATAAATTCAGGACACTAAATGAGAATAACATGCAAACAAGAAAAACTTATCCTGCATGGCTAACATTCAAAATGGATGGAGAGATAAAGAGATTCCAAGAATGGCAAGGATTAAAAGAGTAAATGACCACCAAGCTGGAACTCGAGGAAATATTAAAGGGAGTTCTATAAAAGTAGAAAGAACTCATGAGAGACTTAAAACAGAAGTTTACAATCTATAGAAACAAGGACTACACAAGCAACATGATGTCATTAAACATTTATCTTTCAATAATCACCCTAAATGCTCCCACAAAATGCCACAGGGTTGTAGAATGGATAAAACGACACCACCCATCTTTAGGCTGTCAATAAGAGACATATTTGTTACCAAAACATACATCCAGACTGAAAGTGGAAGGATGGAGAACCATCTTTCATGCCAACAGACCACAAAAGAAAGCTTGGGTAGTGATTCTCATATCAGATAAGTTAAGATTTTAAGCTAAAGACTGTAGTCGGATATACAGAAGGACACTACGTAATTCTTAAATGGTCTATACTCCAAGAAGATCTAACAGTTGCAAACATTTCTGCCCCCAATAAAGGAGCAGCCAACTACATAAGCCAACTGTTAATCAAATAGTCATATCGATGTGAATACATTAATAGTAGGAGATCTTAACACGTCACTCTCAGTAACTGACAGATCATCTAAACAGAAAATCAATAAAGAAACAAGACCTTTCATGATATATTGGATCAAATGAACCTCATAGATATATACAGAACATTCCACCCTAAAACAACAAAATACACATTCTTTTGGAGCGCACATGGAACTTTCTCCAGAATAGACCACATACTGGGTCAAAAATCAGGAATCAACCGATACCAAAAGTTTGAGATGATTCCCTGCATATTCTCAGACCACAATGCTTTGAAACTGGAACTCAACCAGAGGAAAAACTTTGGAAGGAATTCAAACACTTGGCGGTTAATGACCAACCTGCTCAAGAATGCTGGGATCAACCGGGAAATCAAAGACGAACTTAAAAAATTCATGGAAACCAATGAGAATGAAAACACATCGATCCAAAACCTGTGGATACAGTAAAGGCGGTCCTTAAGGGGAAATACATAGCCATCCAAAGTCACTCAAAAAAATTGAAAAATTCCAAATACACCAGCTCTCTTTAAACCTTAAAGAACTGGAAAATCAACAACAAATCAAGCCAATCCCACGCACAGGAAGGGAAATAATCAATATTAGAGAAAAGATCAATGAGTTAGAAACTAAAGAAACAGTAGAACGCATCAATGAATCCAGAAGTTGGTTTTTTGAAAGAATCAATAAGATCGATAAGCCCCTGGTCAAACTAATCCAGAAGAAATGAGAGAGGACTCTAATTAACCAAATCATGAGTGAAAGGGGAGAGATCATGACTAATCCAAAGGAAATAGAAACAATCTCCAAAAGTTATTATCAACAGGTATATGCCAATAAGCTAAACAACCTAGAAGAAATGGAAGCATTCCTGGAAACCCATAATCTTCCAAGGCTGAAACAGGAAGAAATTGACAACCTAAATAGACCAATATCTAGTAATGAGATTGAAGCAGTGATCAAAAACCTCCCAAAAAACAAGAGTCCAGGACCCGACGGATTCCCTGGGGAATTCTACCAAACATTCAAAGAATAAATACTATCTATTCTCCTGAAACTGTTTCAAAAAATAGAAACAGAAGGAAAACTTCCAGACACTTTCTATGAAGGCAGGATTACCCTGCTCCCCAAACCAGGCAAAGACCCCATTCAAAAGGAGATTTTCAGACCAATATTCCTTATGAAAAAGGATGCCAAGATTCTCAACAAGATCCTAGTTAATACGATCCAATAGCACGTTGAAAAGATTATTTATGGGATGCCTGGTTGGCTCAGGTGGTTAAGTGGCTGCCTTCGGCTCAGGTCATGATCCCAGGGTCCTGGGATTGAGTCCCACATCAGTTTCCTTGCTCAGCAGGGAGCCTGTTTCTCCCTCTGCCTCTGACTGTCACTCTGCTTGCTTGTGCTCTCTCTCCCTCTCTCTCTCTGACAAATAAATAAATAAAATCTTAAAATAAAAAAAGATTATTCATCATGAGCAAGTGGGATTTATCCCTGGCATGCAAGTTTGGTTCAACATTCACAAATCAATCCATGTGATAGAACAAATCAATAAGAGAAGCGAAAAGAACTGCATGGTCCTCTCACTTGATGCAGAAAAAGCATTTGCAAAATTCAGCATCCATTCCTGATGAATACACTTCAAAGTATAAGAATAGAAGGAACATTTCTCAACTTCATAAAATCTATCTATGAAAAGCCCACAGAAAATATTGCTCTCAGTGTGGAAAAGCTGACAGCCTTCCCTTTGAGATCAAGATCACGACAATGATGCCCACTCTCACCACTCTTATTCAACATTGTACTAGAAGCCATAGTGACTGCAATCAAAAGAAAAAAAGAAATTAAAGTTTTTCAAATTGGCAGTGAAGAACTCAAACTCTCTCTTTGCAGATGACCTGATACTTTATATGGAAAACCCAAAAGACTCCACCCCCAAACTACAAGAACTCACAAAGCAATTCAGTGATGTGGCAGGATACAAAATAACTGGACATAAATCCCTTGTTTTCCTATATAATATCAATGAAAATATGGAAAGGAAAATTGGAGAATTGATTCCACTTACTGTAGCACCAAGAACCATAAGATACCTGTCAAAAAACCTACTCAAAAGAAGTAAATGATCTGTACTTGAGGAAGTACAGAACACTCATGAAAGAAATTGAAGAAGACACGAAAAGTGGAAAAGTATTCCATGCTAATGGATCAGAAAAATAAACATTGTTAAAAAGTCTATACTGCCCAGAGCAATCTATATATTCAATGACATCCCAATCAAAATTACAACGGTTTTTTTCAAAGGGCTGGAACAAGCAATCCCAAAATTTGTATGGAACCAGAAAAGACCCTTTTCATTTGCAAAGAAAATGTTGAAAAAGAAAAACAAAGCTGGGGGCATCACATTGCCTGATTTCAAGCTTTACTACAGAACAGTGATCACCAGAAGAGCATGGTACTGGCACAAAAGCTGACATATTGACGATTGGGACAGAATAGAGAGACTGGATAAGGACCCGTAGTTCTATGGTCAAATAAAGATTGATAAAGTAGGAAGAAATATCCAGTGGAAAAAAGACAGTCTTTTCAATAAATGGTGTTCTGAAAATTGTACAGCTATATATAGAAGAATAAAACTTGACCATTCTGTTACATCATACACGAAGATAAACTCGAAATGGATAAAAGCCCTCAATGTGAGGGAAGAATCTATCAAAATCCTAGAGGAGAACATAGGAAGTAATCTCTTTGACATCAGCTACAACTTCTTTCAGTACATGTTTCCATAGGCAAAGGAAACAAAAGTGAAAATGAAGTTTTGGGACATTATCATGATAAAAAGCTTCTGAACAGACAAGGAAACAGTTAACAAAACAAGCAGGCAACCCACAGAATGGGAGAAGGTATTTGCAAATGACACTATAGACAAAGGACTGATATCTAAGATCTATAAAGCACTTCTCAAACTCCACATTCATAAAACAGATAATCACTTCAAAAAATGGGCAGAAAACATAAACAGACACTTTTCCAAAGAAGACACACAAATGGCTAACAGACACATGAGCAAATGTTCATCATCTTTAGCCATCAGGGAGATTCAAATCAAAACCACACTGAGATGCCACCTTACACCAGTTAGAATGGCCAATATCAGCAAGACAGTTAACAACAAATGTTGAAGAGGATGTGGAGAACAGGGAACCATCTTCCACTCTTGGTGGGGATGCAAGTTGGTGCAGCCACTTTGGAAAACAGTGTGGAGATTCCTCAGGAAATTAAATATACAGCTACCCTATGACCCTGCAATTGCACTACTCGGTGTTTACCCCAAAGAAGCAGATGCAGTACAAAGAAGGGCCACATGTACCCCAATGTTCATAGCCGCAATGGCCACAATAGCCAAACTGTGGAAAGAACCAAAATGCCATTCAACAGATGAATGGATAAGGAAGATGTGGTACATCTATACAATGGAATATTATGCCTCCATCAGAAAGGATGAATATCCAACTTTTGTATCAACATGGACAGGACTAGAAGAGATTATGCGGAGTGAAATAAGTCAAGCAGAGAGAGGCAATTATCTTATGGTCTCACTTACGTGTGGTGTATAAAGAAAATCATGG
>CM052809.1:2460955-2484652 GCA_028533885.1 Nasua narica | reverse complement strand
CCTTTGTGTCTGGCTAGTGGCTGGGCTCTGGCTTGTCACCTGTCTCCATGCCCTCTTACACACTGTCTTAATGGTGCATCTGTCCTTCTGTGCTTCCAATATCATCCACCATTTCTTCTGTGATCTCAATCCTCTCCTGCAGCTCTCTTGCTCTGATACATCCCTCAATGTGATGGTTATTTTTACAGTAGGAGGTATACTTGTTCTCATTCCTCTTATTTGCATCCTAATATCTTATGGACTGATCTTCTCCACCATCCTGGAGATCACATCTACTCAGGGGAAACAGAAAACTTTCTCCACCTGTGGCTGCCACCTGTCAGTGGTAGTGGTGTTCTATGGCACAGCAAGTGCTGTCTATTTCAGTCCCTTCTTCTCTTTTAACCCAAAAAATGACACCCTGTTAGCCCTTATGTATACATTGGTCACTCCAATGCTGAATCCTTTCATCTACAGTCTAAGGAACAGCGATATGAAGAGAGCACTTCAGAAAATGCTTTGTAAAAGTTCACACTTTCAACAGTAAGGATGAATGCTGAATTAAATATTATGAATATGGTAATAAAATGTGCATTCCCAGGAGATCATAATAATAGTAATAAAAGCAACTAACTTAATAAATGTTTTTTTAATGCTGGAAATGGCGATAAACACTTTATATGAATTATCACATTTAATAATCAGAGTAAATATATTAGATAAAATCATAAACGTATTTTTCAGGTAAGGAAAGTGAATCTTAGCGAGGTTATACAGTGTACATGTTGCAATAATTTGCAAGTAAAGAATCTCTGATACCAGTATAAATATATCCTGGTGAAAATTGTCAGTCTCTTTGCTAAATTTCCCAAATGGTACAGATTAAGATAATTGCTCCTGACTTAATGCTTATTAGCTCAGTTTTAAATTAAATAGGCACGGACACAAGTGCTAACTTCACAGGAAAATGAAATGACTCGGCTCTTACATTCCTAGTTTACAATGTAAAGTAAAGATTGTCCATTGCAATAAAAATAAATAAATGATAAATAAGTAGAAATTGGAAATGTGACTTGTAACCTGCGGTTTTGCCTAATAAAAATTAATAGGTGTTTAATATTTGTGTAGTTAAAATATTATCTGTCCCAAAGATTAACACAATTCTCTACTATACATTTATTCATAGAAAATTGTTTAGGGTTATAGTTTTAAGTAGCGGACACCAATAGGGTTTGGTGAAGCCTCTGATAGGCTTTCAAGTATCATACAAGTAAATTCTGGACTGGTTGCATTATCACCTTGAGCCATCAGATTTTACATTACCTATGATTATTCATCTATTAAGAAATAATATATTCTTTATCATTTTTCCCTTAGGTTAGTTAACTTCTCTTTATTAATTTGCATTTCCTTTAATCAGTGTTAAATCCTTAAATCAATCGTTGCAGACTCAGAGTAAAGCTCAACACATTTAGCAGCTTCCCACAACCCAAATCGTGTTGTAACACGTTACTTGACTTTTTCATTTAGCAAATATCTAAATAGCCAGCTGAGATGTCACAACTGTGTGACAGGGAAAATTCTATATCCTTTTCTCATAACCATTTTGCAAAGTTTTACCTGATAGTGAGCTTCAGCAAAAATTATGAAATAAATGTGAACATGTAGGAGTTATCAGAAAGGGAGAAGGACATGATAGTGATTGTTGAGATGCTGGAAGTAGATATGCAGCATTCTATACCATATACAACTGATTATTTCTTACACCAGATCAAGAATTAGGTAAATTTACACTAATATGTTACTTGGTATCATGAACCTGATTGCTTCATAATGCATTTAGTATCCTTCAGACTTCCCATGGACAGCAAAATTCTACTTAGTCACTGAGACAAGTAAATTGGACCCACAAGAATGAAACATTTTAACTGCTATCATATTTTAGTAGTTTAAAGGATGACTGCAAAACACAGGAAAATCATGAAGTCTGATAACACTAGTACAGTTCACCAGCCCTTCTTTATCCTATTTTCTTTAAAGATTTCATTCATTTATTTGACAGAAAGAGAGAGATCACAAGTAGGCAGAGAGGCAAGCAGAGAGAGAGGGGGAAGCAGGCTCCCCACAGAGCAGACAGCGTGATGCGGGGCTCGATCCCAGGACCCCAAGATCATGACCTGAGCTGAAGGCAGAGGCTTCAACCCACTGAGCCACCCAGGTGCCCCCCTTCTTTGTCCTATTAAGATGGAACACAATCATGATATATCTTGCTGCTTGTGTCATCTTCAATTTCTTTCATGAACATGTTACAACTTCAGAATGTAGGTCTTTTACTCCTTGATTAAATTTAGTTCTTTGTATTTTATTTTTATTGATGTAATTGTAAACAGTATAGTTTTCTTAATTTCTCTTTAGGCAACTTTGTTATTTATACAGAAAAACAGCAGATTTCTATGTATTAATTTTGTCACTTGCAACTTTATTGAATTCATTTATCAGTTCTAGTAGTTTTAGAGGGCAGATTTTTTAGGGCTTTCTCTGAACTATTATGTTGTCAGTAAATGGGGACAGTTTTACTTCTCCCTTACTAATTTGGTTGTGATTTATTTCTTTCTTTGCCTGATTTCTTCAGCTAGGACCGCCAGTGCTACATTGAATAAAAGTGGTGAGAATGAACATCTTAGGCTTGTTGCAGATCTTAGATGAAAGCTTTTAGTTGTTCCACATTTATTTTTTTAAGATTTTATTTATTTATTTGACAGAGAGAGAGATCGCAAATAGGCAGAGAGGTAGGCAGAGGGAGATAGGGAAGCAGGCTCCCTGCCAAGCAGAGAATCAGATGCGGGGCTCAATCCCAGGATGCTGAGATCATGACCTGACCCAAAGGCAGAGGTTTTAACCCACTGAACCACCCAGGCACCCCTAGTTGTTCCACATTTAATGTCATGTTAGCTGTTGGTGAGGATGTGAGGAAAAGGGAATACTTGTGCACTGTTGGTGAGAATGTAATTTAGTGCAGCCAGTATGGAAATTTCTACAGAAGTTTCTCTAAATATTAAAAATAGAAATACCATATGATCCAGTAATTTTCCTGCTGGGTATTTACCCAAAGAAAGCAAAAGCACTAATTCAAAAAGATATATATGCATGCCTATGTTTATTGCAGCATTTCTCATAATAGCTAAGATATAGAAACAATATAAGTGTCCATCAATAGGCAACTGGATAGAGAAGATATGGTGTATATACAAAATAGAATATTACTCAGTGATAAAAGAGAATAAAATCTTGTCATTCACAACAATATGGATGGGCCTAGAGATTATTATGCTAAGTGAAATATGGTAGACAGAAAGACAAGTACCACATGATTTTTCTTATATATGGAATCTAAAAACAAAAAAAAAAAACAAACAAATAAACCAAAAAGCAAACATAAAATAGAAACAGATTCATAAATACAGAGAACAAACTAGTGGCTGCCAGAGGGGAGTGGATGGCGATGAGAAAAACACATGAAGGGGATTAAGAAGGACGATCTTCCAGTTATAAAATATATGTCACCAAGATGAAATGTACAGCATAGGGAATATAGTCAATAATGTTGTAATACTTTTGTATGGTGACAGATGGTAACTGTACCATAATGAGCATTTTGTAATATAGAGAGTTGTTCACTATTTTATCTCTGACTCTAATGTATATCAACTCTACTTCAATTTAAAACTTAAAAAGGATGGTAGGTATAAGATTGCTAGGGAAGTTTGATAAAAATGAAAAACTGTTCCTTTTTCCTAGATTCTTAGCTTTTATTCTCTGACACTACCTTACTGTTAGAATTTCTATAAAAAAGACAAGACTTTGAATATAAAAAACCAAGCCATATACAACATAAAATGAGTTATTAAGTTTTATTTCTTGAGCTTTAATCTCATATTGTAACAATTAAACAACAAAGGTCTAATATAAAAATGAAAAAAAATATTAAAAAGTAAATAGTTTTGGTGGTATACCTATAAATATTAAAGAGAATAGATGTAAGAATTAATTAATTCATTAAAATATACATGTGGTGCGCCTGAGTGGCTCAGTGGGTTAAAGCCTTTGCCTTTGGCTCAGATCATGATCTCAGGGTCCTGGGATCAAGCCCTGCATCAGGCTCTCCACTCAGCAGGCAGCCTGTTCCCCCTGTCTCTCTGCCTGCCTCTCTGCCTACTTGTGATCTCTCTCTCTGTCAAATAAATAAATAAAATCTTAAAAAAAATAAAATATACATGTAAATACCCTCTGAAAATATTAACACAAAATACTATAGATGTCTTCAGTGTTTGGTAGCTTTACTAATTTATATTTCACAAAGAAGAAACAATTATATCGTAAGTTTTCTAAAGTATTCAGTAAATTATAAATTCTACTGATATATCAAGAAAACAATGTGTAATACATATATATCTAAAAAGGAACAAGGAATATAACCCATTATAGAGGGACTCATTGTGTGATACAGCATAATTTAACTGATTATAAAAATTTGGTTTTCTAAATAGCCAGGCTTCTAAGAGTTTTTTTCTTTTTTTTAAGATTTTATTTATTTATTTGAGAGACAGAGAAAGTGAGAGAAAGCATGAGAGGAGAGAAGGATAGAGGATGATGCAGACTCCCTATGGAGCTGGGAGCCCGATGTCAGACTCAATCCCGGAACTCAAGGATCATGACCTGAGCCGAAGGCAGTTGCTCAACCAACTGAGCCACCCAGTCACTCCCCTAAGATTTTTTTTTAACGATTTTATTTATTTATTTAACAGAGAGAGAGAGAGAGAGATCACAAGTACGCAGAGAGGCAGGCAGAGAGGGGGAAGCAGGCTCCCATTCGAGCAGAGAGCCTGATGCAGGGCTCCATCCCAGGACCCTGAGATCATGACCTGAGTCGAAGGCAGAAGCTTAACCCACTGAGCCACACAGGCTCCACAGGCTTCTAAGAATTTTTTGAGAAAATTTCACTGCAAAGAAATATATAAATATAAATCTCTTATCTGCTTTCAATATAGAACCAAATAATGTTCATACAACTTATTTTTAGACTAAAGAAAATTAAAGATGATAAGGATGTCTGCATGGCTCAGTCAGTTAAGCAATTGCCTTTGTCTTAGTTCATGATCCCAGGATACTGGGATCAAGTTCAACATCAGGCTCCTTGCTTAGCAGGGAGCCTGCTGCCTACCACTCCTGCTGCTTGTGATTTCTCGCTCTGACAAATAAATAAAATATTTTTAAAAGAAGATTACAAGTGTTCTTAGTATCTATTAAAAGGGATAAGACTTTATATTCCAAGTTTATTATCATATTAGATATAAAATAATTGAACACAATAAAATAAATAAATAAAATGATAATACAAATCCTATATGTGAATTTGAAAACAGCTATGACATTGTTTTGTGAAAGGAAAGCAAACTAAAGAGCATGTAGGGATTCATATCATCTTTGTAAAATATATATGTGCTCACAAATTTATCTTTTTATGTTAAAAATATAAAATATATAGTTAAAAAATAAAGTAATTAACTCTCATTATTGGGATTATCAACATTTTTACAATTTCCTTTTTCATCTTTGACTTCAGATTTAATTTTTAAAACTTTTGTCTTTATATACCATAAAAACATCTCTTTTCTCATTTTATTTCCCAACTACTCTTTTGTAGAAAACATCTACTTCATCCACACAGAATGACTTCAAGATCTTGGAATATGTCATTATGCTTTAAGCTTTTCTGGTTATCTTATGCTTTCTCTCCTTATAACTCAGTAAAAATAATATTACTCTTAATAATCAAAATCCAAAACTAAAACTTTCTATTAGTAAAATACCATTGACTGCCATGTTTTGTTACATTTACTGAATCTTATATTTATATGCATCACGGAATTTTTCACACTAGTTCTTCATATTTTGTCCTCTCTTCAGTTGTTCATGGCCTGGAATTTTAAGCATTTGATCACAATTTTGTACTAAAAAATTGTTCTTCTTAACACCATTTCTTTGGTTTTCCTCTTCTTAGTTGCCCTGTCTTCTCTGCAAAAAACATAAAGATCCTAGCCTTCTAGTACATAACTAAGTTTTTTTTTTAAGATTTTATTTATTTATTTGACAGTGAGAGAGAGAGAGAGATCACAAATAGGCAGAGAGATAGGCAGAGAGAAAAGGAGAAGCAGGCTCCCTGCTGAGTAAAGAGCCTGATGTGGGACTCAATCCCAGTAACCTGAGATCTTGACCTGAGCTGAAGGCAGAGGCTTTAACCCACTGACCCACCCAGGCGCCCCAGGTTTTATTTTTTTTTTCTTCACAACTAAGCAAACACATTATAACTAGGACATCACACATATCTATATAGATGGACTTTAGCTTGTAGTGTGTTTAGCAGGATTCCCAAAGACCCTAGTGACTTTTATCACCATTTCATTGCTGCAGTTCTTAGGGGGAGAAAGATGTGGATATGTTACTTATTATTATCACAGAAGTGTGTAATTGGAGAACAGAATTTGTTCCATTGTGTTATGCTGCAAGGAATAGTTCAATATTATCAAAAAATGAAATGTATTTATGAAATTACATTAGCATTTTATTAATCAAAATATCATCCATTGAACAGAGCAGTGTGGATCTTATTCTAGGTATTTCTGTATGCAAAAAGTGTCATATCACACTGATTATTTAAATCAAAATAAATCTGATGGTGAGCACAGTATGTTATGGCCAGTATGGCAAAAAATTCATTTATTGTCATTACTGGGGGTCTTTGTTCTTTCTTAGTATCTAAAGTTCCCTGGGTAGAGATAAAATTTTTGTTGTATGAGAGCAGTAGGTATTTTTATATTTGGCACGATCTTATGGTTCTCCAATCACCGTGATCTCTTCCAAGGCCAGAAAAGTCTCCTTACTCAGATATATGTAAAACCACACAACCCCTTTTCAGGTCGTTCCAAAGCACTGACAGATGTGTCAGTGCTTTCTCATCCATTATCATTGCATGAGAAAGATTTCTCTACTCCCTCATATTTGAGGGGATTTATTTTTTTAGTTAAATAATTTCTGTGTACTTTACATAAAGAAGAGTGTAGGTAATTTATGAATATAGCAAAACATAATTTTACAAACTTCACACACCCATGTTACCAGCATCTAGAACAAGACAGAACAAATCACACTGTGGAACTTCTTCTTCCAACCACACTGAACATATATGCTTTCCTGAATTCCAAAAAGAGACTACTTTAAATATTTTTATACGATAAGTGACATCCTTCAAGGAGCATTCTTGGTGTCCAATTTCCTGTGATTAATATTGTCTCTGAGATCCATACATATTGTCGGACACAGTTGTGAAATTTACATTCCAGTTGCTGTTTACAGGATTTACTTTTTTGAATATGCAGAGTTTTAAAGGTTTAAGGCATTTGGAGAGTGTGTAGATGATAGATGATAGATGATAGAAAGATAGATAATAGATAGATGATAGATAAAAAGATAGATGATAGATAGTATATAGATGGTTAAACAAATAGATGAGAGATGGTATAAATATGATAAATAAATATGTGATAGATGATAGATTAATAGATGATAGATAGATAGAGATATATCTTCCTCTCTGAACTATTTTAAAGACCTGATAGATCCAATGTGATGCATTGATAATGAAGCATTGACTTTCACTCAATATCTTAATATTCTATTATTGCACTTACAGACTATGACAAACCTCATAGCTTAAAACTTAAATTGCATATATTTTTATAGATCACATTCAGTGAAATTAAATTATGGTGTCTCAGGGCTATATTCTTTTCTTAAGGCTTTAGAGGAATATCTGTTTCCTTGCCTTTTCCAGCTTTCTGGATGCTTCCCACATTCTCTGAGACAAAGACCCCTTCCTTTATCTTCAAAAGCCAACTCCTGAAACTGTTTCAAAAAAGAGAAACAGAAGGAAAACTGTCAGACACTTTCTATGGAAACAGCATTACCCTGATCCCCAAACCAGGCAAAGAACTCATCAAAAAGGATAATTTCAGACCAATATCCCTGATCAATATGGATGCCAAGATTCTCAACAAGATCCATCAGCACACTAAAAAGTTTATTCAACATGACCAGGTGGCATTGATCCTTGGGATGCAAGGGTGGTTCAACATTCATAAATCAAACAAGGTGATAGAACAAATCAATAAGATGAGAGATGAACCAAATGATCTTCTCAATTGATGCATAAAAAGCATTTGACAAAATTCAGCATCTGTTCCTGATTAAAACTCTTCAAAATATAGGGACAGAAGGAACATTCCTCAACTTCATAAATTCTATCTATGAAAACCCCACAGCGAATATCATTCTCAGTGGGAAAAAGCTGACAGCTTTCCCTTTGAGATCAGGAACACAACAAGGATGCTCACTCTCGCCAAAACCCCAAAGACTCCACACCCAAACTATTAGAACTCATACAGCAGTTCAGTTATGTGGCAGGATACAAAATCACTGCACAGAATTCAGTTGCTTTCCTACACACTAACAATGAAACTATGGAAAGGAAATTAGAGAATTGATTCCAGAGAATACTATAGCACCAAGTCCATAAGATATCTGGGAATAAATCTAACCAAAGAGGTAAAGGATCTGTACTTGAGGAACTAAAGAACACTCATGAAAGAAATTGAAGAAGACACAAAAAGTTGGGAAAGTATTCCATAATCATGGATCAGAAGACTAAATATTGTTAAAATGTCTATACTTCCCAGAGGAATCATTTCAATGACATCCGATCAAAATTCCACTGGCTTTTTTCAGCGGGCTGGAACAAACAATCCTAAAATTTGTATAGAACCAGAAAAGACACCAAATTGAAATTTGGTGTTTTTTGAAAGACACCAAATTTTGAAAAAGAAATTTTGAAAAAGAACAACAAAGCTGGGGACATCACATTGCCTGATTTCAAGCTTTATTAGAAAGCAGTGATCATAAAGACAGAATGGTACTGGCAAAAAACATAGACATAGACCAGTGAAACACAGTAGAGAGCCCAGATATGGACCCACAAATGTATGGTCAAATAATCTTTGACAAAGCATGTAAAAATATGCAGTGGAAAAAAGACAGTCTCTTCAATAAATGGTGCTGGGGAAATTGGACAGCTCTATGGAGACGAATGCAACTTGACCATCATCTTACACCATACACAAAGATAAACACGAAATGGATTAAAGACCTCAACATGAGGCAGGAATCTATCAAAACCCTAGAGGAGAACATAGGCAATAACCTCTTTGACATCAGCCACAGCAACTTCTTTCAAGACATGTCTCCAAGGCATAGGAAACAACACAAAAATGAACTTTTGGGACTTTATCAAGATAAAAATATTTTGCACAGCAAAGGAAACAGTCAACAAAACAAACAGGCAGCCCATGGAATGGGTGATGTTTTTTGCAAATGCCACTGCAGACAAAACGTTAATATCTAAGATCTATAAAGATCTTCTCAAACTCAGCACTCAAAACCAGATAATCACATCAAAAATGGGGCAATGCCATGAATAGACACTTCTCCAAAGAAGACATACAAATGATTAACAAACACATCAAAAATTGTTCGTCATCATTTGTCATCAGGGAGATTCCAATCACAACCATAATGATACCATCTTACACGAGTTAGAATGGCCAAGATTAGCAAGACAGAAAACAACAAATGTTGGAGAGGTTGTGGAGAAAGGGGAATCCTCTTACACTCTATGGGAATTCAAGGTGATGCATGCACTTTGGAAAACAGTGTGGAGAGTCCTCAAGAAATTAAAAATAGAGCTACCCTATTATCCTGCCATTGCACTAATGGGTTTTTACCACAAAGATGCAGATGCAGTGAAAAGATGGGCCACATGTACCCCAATGTTCATAGCAGCAATGGCCACAATTGCCAAAATGTGGAAAGAACCAAAATGCCCTTCAATAGATGGATGGATAAAGTCGATATGGGCCATATATATAATGGAATATTATGCCTCCATGAGAAAGGATGAATACCCAACTTTTGTATCAGCATGGATGGGACTGGAAAAGATTATGCTGAGTGAAATAAGTCAAGCAGAGAGAGTCAACTATATGGTCTCACTTATGTATGGAGCTAAGAAAAAACATGGAAGAAATTGTGAGAGGAAAGGGAGGGTGAATTCAGGGAAATCAGAATGGGAGATGAACCATGAGGGACTGTGGACTCTGAGAAACAAACTGAAGGTTTCAGAGGGGTAGGGGTGAAGGGTTTGGTAAACCTTGGTATTGAGGAGGACACGTATTGCATTGAGCTCTGGTTATGGTACATGAACAATGTACCTGGTAACACTGAAAAAATATTATTTGTAACAAAAAAAAAAAAAAAAGGGAGACACACACAAAGAATGATTTTTTTTTCATCTTGGCCAATTGAATTGCTCAAGGTGATAGTTGATTTATACAGTTGTTGGGGAATCCATCCTATTCAGCTGCTCAAATAATCATATATCCATGGTGTCCTATTATTATCCTCACAGAGTAACAAGCATAAAAATTATCTACATATGAGTGATTGTGTCAGTTTCTCTGAGGTCTACGTCAAGTCATCTAGATTATGCAAACAACATTAAGAGATAATCAGAAATAGAATTTAATATCCACAAAATTGTGTTCTTGAAACATAGTTTTCCAGGGTGCCTGGGGGATCAGTGGGTTAAAGCCTCTGCCTTTGGCTCAGGTCATGTTCTCAGGGTTCTAGGATCAAGCCCTGCAACTGGATCTCTGTTCAGCAGGGAGCCTGCTTCCCCTCTCTCTCTGCCTGCCTTTGTGTCTACTTGTGATCTCTCTCTCTCTGTCAAAAAAATTAAGAAAATAACATCTTTTTAAAAAAACCATAGTTTTCCTTTCTAAAAATCACTCTTAGGGTGCCTCGGTGGCTCAGTGGGTCAAAGCCTCTGCCTTTGGCTCAGGTCATGATCTCAGGGTCCTGGGATCAAGCCCTTCATCAGGCTTTCTGCTCAGCAGGGAGCCTGCTCCCACCCCACTGCCTGCCTATCTGCCTAATTATGATCTCTCTCTCTCTGTCAATTAAATAAAAAAAACATTTAAAAAATAAAAATATAAAAATAAATTAAATCACTCTTAATCCAAAAGATAGCCCAACTGAGTCTAATTCATTTGATAAAGCAAGTCCAGGGGCGCCTCACTGACTCAGTGGGTTAAAGCCTCTGCCTTTGGCTCAGGTCGTGATCTCAGGGTCCTGGGATCAAGTCCCATATCAGGCTCTCTGTTCAGCAGGGAGCCTGCTTCCCCTCTCTCTCTGCCTGTCTCTCTCCCTACTTGTGATCACTTTTCAGTCAAACAAATAAATAAAATCTTTTAAAAAAATAAAAAAGAACAAGTCCAATTTTAATTTATTAGGCCTAATTATTTTTACAAATTCAGTGAGAATAGTAATCTACCATATAGATTCTTTAAAATTTGCTTCACTGGTACTTTTTTTAAAAAGGTTTTATTTATTTATTTATTTATTTATTTATTTATTATTTTTAAAAATATTTTATTTATTTATTTGATAGAGAAAGATCACAAGTAGGCAGAGAGGCAGGCAGAGGGAGAGGGGGAAGCAGGCTTTCTGAGAGAGAGCCTGATGTGGGGCTCGATCCCAAGACCCTGAGACCACAACCCGAGCTGAAGGCAGAGCCACCAACCCACTGAGCGACCCAGGCGCCCCAAAAGATTTTATTTATTTAATTAAGAGAGAGAACACAGAGAGAGAGAAGCAAACTGTCTGAGGAGCAGAGAGCTCAATGAAGGACACAAACCTGGGTCCACAAGATCACAGCCTGAGCAGAAGGCAGACACTCAACCATCTGGCCGCTAATGTAGTTTTATTGGAACTTTTTAGAGGGAATCTTTAGTTTGAAAATTTTTTTTCTCCCCAAATTTGTTTATTTTAATTTTTCAGTGTTACAAGATTGATTGTTCATGCACCACACCCAGTGCTCCATGCAGTACGTGCCCCTCTCGATACCCACCACCAGGCTCAATTTAATAGACTCTGAAGGCCAGAAGGTGAGCCAAATAGTCGCCATCAAACTTGTTTGCAATACCTACAGATTTGAGTTAATTCCTCCTCTCAGAGTCCCCAAAATATCCTGAGGTTTCCTGCACCCACCAGGAAGTGAATTTTTTTCTTCAGAAAACAGGGAAGGCTGTATGCAAGGTATCACGTCAACATTTTCATTGGGTCCCTAAAGTCAACCTTAGCTCCTAAGGCAGTCTGGCCATATCTGAGTATATGCATGTATCTCTCAAATATGACATTCCAGACAAACCCTTGGTGATATAACCCATGTTTCCAATGGTGTCCTGTTATAAGGAGAACAGATTCTTATTGAATTATGAAAACAATCATATTGTCGAGGAATAAGTAATATTCATTGAAAGCTTCTGAATTTTGCACGTTTGGGTAAGGAGAAAAGTTAAATGTTTCAATTTATTCATGAGAGAATATTTAATCGTATTTCCACAAGGCATAGTTAAATTCAATTAGTTAATATATAGTGTATCATTAGTTTTAGAGGTAGACTTCAGTTATTCATCCATTGCATATAACACCCATTGTTCAGTATATCACATGCTCTCCTTAATGCTCATCATGCAATTATCCTATCACCCTTTGCCTTTAGCAACCCAGTTTGTTTCCTATTGTTGAGTAACCAATGGTTTTCTCCCTCTCCAGTTTTGTCTTATATTATGTTTCCCTCTTTTACCCTATGATAGTCTCTTTTGTTTCTTCAAATCCATGTATGAGTAAAACCATGAGATAATTGTCTTTCTCTGATTGACTTATTTCTCCCAGCGTAATACCTTCCCGTTCCATTGATATCAATGTAAATGGTAATATTCCATCTGTTTTAATTGCTGTACTAGTCCATTGTGTGTGTGTGTATGTATAAAACACATCTTCTTGTACGATCATCTATCAATGGATATCTTGGCTTTTCCATAGTTTGGCTACTGTGGACATTGATGCTATATACATTTGTGTGCAGGTGCCCTCTGGATCACTGGATTTGAATCTTTGGGTTAAATACCTAGTAGGGCAATTTCTGGGTCATAGGGTAACTAATTTACAAATTTTTGAGGAACTTCCATATTGTTTTCCGAAGTAGCTGTACCAGCTTGCATTTCCACCAACAGTGTAAGAAGAGTCCCCTTTCTCTACATCCTCATCAACATTTGTTGTTCCATGACTTGTTAAATTTAGCCATTCTGCTTGGTGTAAGGTGATATCCTATTGTGATTTTGATTTGGATTTCCCTGAAGCCAAGTGATGTTGAGCATTTTTTCACATATCTGTTGGCCATTGTGTGTCTTCTTTGTAGAAGTGTCTGTTCATGTCTTCTTCCCATTTCTTTGCTAGATTATTTGTTTTTTGGGTGCTGGGTTTAAGTTATCTTTATAGATCTTTATAATAGATCTTATATGATATGTCATTTGCAAATATCTGCCTTTTAGTTTTGGTGACTGGTTCCTTTTCTGTAAAAAAGCTTTTTTTTTTTTTTTTTTTTATCTTCAGAAAATCCTGATAATTCATTTTTGCTTTTGTTCCCTTTGCCTTAGAGACATGTTTAGAAAGAAGTTGCTGTGGCCAAGGTTGAAGTTGTTGCTGCCTGTGTTCTCTATGATTTTGATGGATTCTGGTCTCATATTTAAGTCTGTCATCCATTTGGAATTTATCTTTGTGTATGGGATAAGAAAATGGTTTAGTTTTATTCTCTACATGTAGCTGCCCAATTTTCCAGCATCATTTGTCAAAGAGACTTTCTCTTCTCCCATGGATATTCTTTCTTGTTTGACAAAGATTAGTGGACCAGTGTTGAGGATCTATTCTGTTCCAATGATCTATGCATATGTTTTTGTTTCAGTACCATATTGTTTGGATGACTACAGCTTTGTAATATACTTTGAAGTCAGGCATTGTGATGCCACCAGCTTTGGTTTCTTTTTTCAACATTCCTCTCACAATCTGGGGTATTTTCTTGTTCTATACTGTCTTTGGATTATTTGTGCCAGCTCTGTGAAAAATGTGTATGTTATTTTGATAAGGATTGCACTGAATATGTAGATTTCTCTGTGTAGCATGAACATTTTAACAATATTTATTCTTCTAGCACATGAGCATGGAATATTGTTTTCTATTTCTTTGTGTCTTCCTCAATTTTTTTTCATAAGTGTTCTCCAATTTTTAGAGTAGAGAACCTTTATCTCTTTGGTTAGGTTTATTCCTTGGTATCTTATGGGTTTGATGCATTTGTAAGTGGGATTGATTCCTTAATTTCTCTTTCTTCTCTCTCATTATATGCATATAGAAATTCAACCACTTTCTGTGCAGTGATTTTATATTCTTCCATGTTGATGAATTCCTGTATGAGTTCTAGTAATTTTGGGTTTTCCACATAATGTATCATGTCATCTGTGAGTAGTGAGAGTTTGTCTTCTTCTTTGCCAGTTGGAATGACTTATTTTTTGTTGTCTGACTGCCAAGGCTAGGACTTCTAGCTGTTGAACAACAGTATAAGTGTGGGCATCTCTGTCATATTCCTGACCTTAGGGGAAAAGCTCTCTCAGTTTTTCCCCATTGAGAATTATATTCTCTGTGGGTTTTTCACTGATGGCTTTTATAATACTGAGGTATTTCCCCTTTATCACTGCACTGTGGAGAGTTTTAATCAAGAAATAATTCTATATTTTGTCAACTACCTTTTCTGCATCAATTGAGAAGATTGTATGATTCTTGTCCTTTCTTGTGTTAATGTGATGTATCACATTGATTGCTTTGTGGGTGTTGAACCACCCTTGCAGCCCAGGAATAAATCTCAACTGGTTGTGGTGAATGATCCTTTTAATGTGCTGTCAGATCCTATTGGCTAATATCTTGGTGAGAATTATTGCATCCATATTCTAATTGTTAGGGTAAACAAGGCAGAAAAGAGAGTCAGTGAAATAGAAGACAAAACGATAGAAAGTACAGACTCTGAGAAAAAGAAAAAAGCAACTAGTGGATCATTTTGAGGAGAGGCTTTAAGAAAAGTGTTATCATAAAGGACAATAATATTTGAAAAATAGAGGTCTTGGAAGATGAAGAAGGTTAACTGGCAGGAGGTTTATTTGAATAAATTAGAGCTGAGTTCTTACATAATCTGGTAAAGGTAACAAGCATTGAATACCAGGAGGTCCAGAGAACCCCCCTAAAAATCAATAAAAATAGATCAACACACATGTAATTGTGAAGCTTGCAAATTTCAGAGATAAAAAAATCCTGAAAGCAGTTTGAGACAAGAGGTCCTTAGCCTACAGTTGTAAAAAAATTAGGCTGGCATCATACCAATCCACTGAGAGCTGGAAGGCCAGAAAGAACTGGCATGATATATTCAGGGTTCTAATTAGGAAAACAAGCATCCAGGAAAACGTTACCCAGCAAGACTCATTCAGAATAGAAGGAGAGATAAAGACCTTCCAGGACAAATAGAATCTAAAAGAATCTCTGGTCACTAAACCAGCCCCGGATGAAATATTAAAAAGAATCCTGTAAGCAAAGAGAATGTGCAAAAGGGACATAGACAAGTAAGAAACAGAGACAAACTATAGAAATTTTGTCTTTACAGGTTATACAATGGCATTAAACTCCTATGTTTTAATAATAGAATAGATTAGAATACAATAGAATAGAAGAATAGAATATGTGTCAATGAAAAGACACAGGGTATCAAATTTGATTTTAAAAAATATCCAATGTTATGCTGTCCAGAAGAAACATATTTTAGACCCAAAGTCACCTCCAGATTGAAAGTGAGAGGGTGGAAAACCATTTATTGTACTAATGGGCATCAAAGGTTGTTGGGGTAGCAATCCTCGTATTCGATAAATTAGATTTTAGAACAAAAACTTTAATAAGAGATGGAGAGGAATGATATATCATATTTAAAGGTCTTTCCAAAGAAGATATATAACAATTGTAAATATTTATGCACCTACCTTGGGAACAGCCACTTTTATAAACCAATTAATAACAGAATTAGAGAAACACATTGATAATAATATAATAATAGTAAGAGACTTTAATACTCAACTCACAGCAGTAGACTGATGATCTAAGTAGACGATCAACAAGGAAACAAGGACTATGAATGTCATACTGGGCCAGATGGTCTTCACAGCTACATATAGAGCATTTCAAGCTAAAGCAACAGAATACATATTAGTCTCAAGTACACATGGAACATTCTCCAAAATAGATCACATACTGGGTTGCAAATCAGGTCTCAACTGAACCAAAAGCCTGGGATTATTCCCTGCATAATTTCAGAACACAATGCTTTGAAACCTGAACTCGTTCACAAGAGGAAATTTTGAAGGAACTCAAATACTTGGGGGTTAAAGCATCCTACTAAAGAATTAATGCATCAATAAGGAAATTAAAGAATAATTAAAAAGAAATCATGGAAACAGCTGAAAATGAAAACACAATCCTTCAGAACTTTGGGATCCAGCGCAGGCAGTCCTAAGAGGGAAGTGTGTAGCAATACAGGCTTTTTTTAAGAAACGAGAAAACGATCAAATTCAGAAGCTAATATTACACCTAAATGAGCTGGTAAAAGAACAGCAAATAAAGCCTAGACCCAGTAAAGCAGAATTTCAATCTTATATCAGCGTACGTCATTACAGTATGGGTCCTGATCACATATAAAAAATTATTTTCTAAAGCTTTCCTTTCACAAACATTCTACAACTTTCTTTGATTCAGGTTCTGTCATGAGTGTTTTCTCTTTAAACCACCAGTCGTGTTTTAGGACAACATTATTATTATTTTTTTACATCAACCAAAATATATTATCAGTTCTTTTTAATTCATTTTTGTTTCAGAGGTAGAATTTAGTGATTCAACATTTACATATAACACCCAGTGCTCACTACATCAAGTGCCTTCCTTAATCCCCATCACGTGGTTATGCTTTCCTCTCCCTGCCTCCCATCCAGCAACCCTCAGTTTGTTTCCTAGAGTTCAACATTTCTTAGGGTTTGCCTCCCTCTCAATTTTAACTTATTTTATTTTTCCTAACATTCCCCTGTGCTTATTTGCTTTGTTTCTTAAATTCCACATACGAATGAAATTGTATGGTATTTGTCATTCTCTGACTGACTTATTTCGCTTTGCATAATACCTTCTAGTCCCTTCCTTGTCATTGCAAATGTCCAGATTTCATTCTGTTGGATTGTTGAGTAATATTCTATTGTATACATAATGCACATCAATTTATATATATTTATATATAATATTATATGTCATATAATAATATAATATATGTTTAATATTAAATTTAATATATACCATAGTGTTTAATAATATTTGATATAATACATTACTGATATATGTCACATAAATCTATATCTATATAGATAGATACAGATATAGAGATGATAGATAGGTAGATCTTTGTCAGTTTCAACTTTCTTATACATCTTCCATGTACAGTGTTTCTTGTTTTATTATTTTCATCTGGCTTTATTAAATTTAGCATGAATTTTAAATCTCAGAGGTCTTAGTCTCCAGTGAAAATTTAGTATAACAAATTGTGAACTTTCTATTACACCAAGATTCTTTAGATTACTTCAGATTTATGAATACACTTAATAATTTTTAAGAACATGCATTTCTTTAATGCAATCTTTCAATAAATCAAAAAGCATGTTTTCCAACAGACCAACTGTGTTTTCTTATCTGCAGTATGAATCAAAAGCAGATAAACCTTATGCATAGTAATTAACATTTCAGTATTTTATCTTATTTGGAAAAGACTTATATATCCAATGAATTTAATCAAATTCTCATTTAACAAAGCAGAAGTTCAAAGTTTTAGGTTACCAAAGATTTTCATAGCTCCCTTAAACCAAGAGTACTTTGTGAGAGAGACAAATGTAACTATCATTTTAAGTCATCTTTTACTGACAAATTACAACAAGAATATTAGTTTATAACACCTTCAGTAATTCTTGGAAGAAAAAAAATTTATATCTACCTTGGATAACTCCAACTACATGTCTGTTTTAGTTACACCAACCAACTTAATTTAGCTTTAATACCTAATATGTATATCTATGTCCACTAAATACCAATCAATTTGTTCCTCATTGTCCATTTTTCTTGGGGCACCTGTGGAGAAATCTGAAGTGATTGGTTTAAGTCCAGGGGAAACCCTGGCCCCTTTCATACTAAATTAGAATTGTTTCAGTTTGAACCTCATAAGGAGGCAGCCTAATAACTTGAAGTGATTTTGCTCCTCAGTAGTGAAGGTAGGAGAAGCAGGAGCCAATGACACCTGAGGGAACCAAGGATGGTGTAGGAGACGTTCTATGGGCCATGCCCATTGTGGTGCAGAAACAGGAGGAAGGGGAGGTGGAGGCAGAGTAGCAGTGGTCCTGCAAGGAAAGGAAAAGTAAATGTTTGGACTAACATTCCTTTATCTATGTCCCCTGTTCCTCCTCTTACAAGACAGATTTTTTTCCTCTGATTACTGTTTAGCTTTTTGAACCTACTGTTCACAATATGTTCAAGTGGATTTTCTTTGTGAACAAAAAAAGTATTCTTCATCTTCCTAGGAAAAGTTTAAGAAGAACACAAAAGGAACAAAATTATGACTACATGAACAGGCTTCGCCGGATATACATAGGCCAGGTGATGCTACAATAAAAAAAACCATTATATTTTTAGTTATGCTCTTTTGCCTATGCTCTTTCCATTTATTAAAAACATTGTTCAGTGGACTGTTTAGTGGGACAGAGATAGAACTTCACATTATACACAAATTTAATACAACACAAAACAAGCCACACATACACCAAAACAGATATACTCCAAATTACAAATGCAAGGACTATTTTTCAAGTCCCTTTTAGTTTCTCCCAAAAGCCACACATGGGAAACTTGTGTTGGTGAACACTCCAATGAATGAATAACAGGAGTTCATCACAATCCCCAAATGCTCCTTTCCTTCCCACTCAATCCAGAAAGTGAAACTGGCCGTTGGTGTCAGTCAGAAATCAGCAGAGAGTTTCCCCAAGACAAAAACAGTATCGACAGTTGCAGGTTGGTACCCTCAGTATCCCTTCTAAGACCAACTAAACTCAAGGTTCTTGTCTACCATGACCATCAAAATGACTAGCCTGAAAGTTAAGAGGGAGCCCTCGTATGCTTTAGGGGTGATTTTCATTTGTCAAAGGATGAGATTTCGAGCTCTTATGGCCTTCTTGCCAAATATTTTACCCAAACGCAAGTTCAACTGCTGGCTTCTCAAAAGGTCAGTGCTTAAGATACTAGTTTTGATTGGAAAATAATATGAGCTTATTCAGGAGGCTGGCCACCTGAGAAATCAGACAGTTGTTCAAAGTTCAATTACCCATTTTTTTACCACGCCCAGAGATTTTTAAAGGAGTTTAAAAAGTTAAGGGATGACAGTGGTATGTGACATTTTTTGATAACATTCAGACTCCATAAGGGTGCCTGGGTGGCTCAGTGGGTTAAGCCTCTGCCTTCAGCTCAGGTCATGGTCTCAGAGTCCTGGGATCAAGCCCTGCATCGGGCTTTCTGCTCAGCAGGGAGCTTGCTTCCCCCTCTTTCTCTGCCTGCCTCTATGCCTACTTGTGATCTCTCTCTCTCTGTCAAATGAATAAATATTAAAAAAAAACATTCAGACTCCATTCAGATGTCATATCCAGAGGTATTTCAGTGCTCAGAAGTTTTGCAAAAAGTTTTAGTTCCCTTGGCAAAGAAGTCACCAAAGTAGGAGGACTCTAGACTCATCTTTAGGCCATGAACACAACTAGATAACTTTCAAATCATTCTAAATAGCCCCCAAATAAATCTGAAGCCTGACAGAACTCCAGAACTAAAAGTAGAGAACAAGGCACATTGAAGAAGGCCAGGAGAGTGGAGACATGTTTTCGGGTAAAGCAGCCAAAACACAAGAACAGACACCAGAGACACTTCCTGAAACACATGGCCCGGGAAACTATATGACCTTTTCTTCATAAATCCCTTACTCTCTAGAGCAGAAAATATAATAAGCTTTTTTAACATGAAGAAAGCAGAGATATAGACAAAATGCCAAGATGGAAGAATTCATCCAAAATGAAAGAACAAGATAAAGCCATGGTCAGATATCTATGCATGGCAGAGATAAATAACATGGCAGTTATAAATAACATGTCTAATGGAGAATTTAAAGCAGTAATCATAAGGATATTAGCTAGGCTTAAGAGAAGCCTTAGAAGGAGGAGGGGCAAGATGGAGGACAAATAAGAGTCCATGTTTCAACCAGTCCCCTAAAGTGACCTAAATATCTACCAGAACACTCCAAACACCCATGAAACCAGCCTGAGATGTAAGATTATGCACTTCTGGATCTCCACAGGGGCAGAAGACAGCAGTGGAGAGGTAAAGCAGTGTGGGAACGCTCAAAATGATGTCAGAGGATAAAAAAAAGGGGGAGGGAGCCACCAGAAGTGACCCAAGAAAAGTAACACCCCAATGCAAAAGTGCCATGCGATTGGGGAAAAGCATTAACTTGGAGTCCGGTTAAAAACACTCAAAAAGAACAAAATATCCTAAGGGGCAACTAGTGGAATTTGGTGGTCATAGGCACAGGCGTAAGCCCATGTTAGGAGGAAGGACAACACCATGGGTGACCACTCGTATCAGGCAGAGACCAGTGGGGGGTCCAGTCCCTGATCCATGAGCCTGTAGCTTTCCACTGCTTGAATCACCACTCAGGGTGGGTGCACTGCCCCAAACACCTAAGAGAATGGTGTGGTCATCAGCTGGTGATCTCTTTAGGACCTCAGTCCTCTGCATCCTGCCACAGGGTCTGAGTGCTCCCAGCCTGTGTCTGAGAGAACACAGCGTGATCCCATTCAGAATTCCTCCATAGCCTGCGTGACCCTGTGGGGTCTGAGCACACATGGCATGGACCTGGAGCCCAGAGATCAGTCCCAGCAAATGAGCACCTGCGATATTAGCGGCACAGGAGTACAGAGACCTCCAGGTTGCACGGGTGAACACTGGGATAGCAGCTGGGATGCACACCATCTCTGGGAGGCTGTGGTGTCAGTGGAGTCTTCCGAATGGGAGTCTGGGTGTTTCAGACAACCCAGAGAGGAGCATTCTGAGGCTTCTCTCTAAGGCAGAGGTCTGGGTGCAGATTCTGTACTCAGATACTCTGAAAAGCCAAAAAAATCCTCAAAAGAACAAAAACCTCCAGAGAGCAAAAGCCTGAAAAACTGGTTTCCACAGAGCCCAGCACCTTGATAGCTGGCAGGACAACTCAACCCAAGCAAGACTAACTGGAAAACAATGCAACAGGGTCCCTCCCCCCAGAAGACAAGCCAAAAGCAAGGGCCAATAATCACAGTATCCCCATAAAACTGCAAAACCCCAACATCAGTGGAAAACAATATATTACGCCCACAGTATTGCACTAAAACCTATATATTTCATAGATACAAGTAGTCTTATTTTTTTTTTAATTCGTCTTCATGATTCTTGTTCTTTTAATTTTTTTAAACTAGTGAACATTACAACTAGAGGCTTAATACAATGATACACCCAGGAAGATCTGAAATAGCCTCCCTCACTAACATCGAGAATTTATTTATTTATTTTTTTTATTTTATTTATTTATTTATTTATTTTTTACATTGAGAATTTATAACCATCCTCCCATCTTATTTTTTTTTTTTATCAGTGTTTCTGTGTATTTGTTTTTGTACTGGTATTACATAAATCCTATTCTTGGGATTCTTTTTGGCTGGATTCATTTTTTAATATTTTTTAAATTTTTACTTTTCCTTTACTTTTGTTGGTATTTTTGTTTGTTCGTGTTTGTTTATATACCTTATAAATCTTACTTTTGGGGCTCATTTTGGCTGGGATTTCTCTTTTTTTTTCTCTCTCGCTCTCTTTTCTTTTTCTTTCTTTCTTTTTAGAGGTGATTTCCAATTGCTCTGAAACTTTCCAGGGTGCACCTTGGTGATTTGTGGGTTATATATTCAGCTAAACATCCCCTCAACCACTTCTCATCAGAATGGCTAGGAGGAGGAACACCCAACAGACAAAAAACCCAGAAACTGTGCCCTCTCCTTCAGAACTATTGGATATGGACATAAACCGTATGACAAAAAGGGAATTCAGGATAATTATCCAGGCAATGACTAGGTGGGAGAAGACCACTATTGACAATGTAGAATCTCTAACAGTGGAACTGAAAGATGATATAGCTGAAGTTAAAAATGTTATCAAAGAGATCCAATCTAAAACAAACAAAACAATACAAAACAAAACAAAACAAAAAACAAAGAGATCCAATCTAATCTAAAGATTCTAAAATCTAGGTTAGCCAAGGCAAAAATAGAATTGGTGATGTAGAGGACAAGCTGATAGAGAAGAAAGATCAGGAGGAGACTGGTACAAAATGCTTCTCACTAGATAAGTCTCCTATTTAAGGAAATCAAAACAGAAAAAGAAAATAAACTATTTGGACTTCATCACAAGAAAACAATCAACAAAACTACAAAACAGCCTACAGAATTGGAGAAGATGTTTGCAAATGTCATATCTGATAATGAGTTATTAGGGTTAGGGTTAGGGTTAACCCTAACTCAAACCTAACTCAACATACCCCCTCCCCCCACACAACAATCCATTCAAAAATAGGCAGTAGTCATCAAAAGATATATATTTTTAAAATTTTATTTATTTATTTGACAGAGAGAGAGATCACTAGTAGGCAGAAAGGCAGGCAGAGAGAGAGGGGGAAGCAGGCTCCCTGCTGAGCAGAGAGCCCGATTCGGGGCTGGATCCCAGGACCCTGAGATCATGACTGGAGCTGAAGGCAGAGACTATAACCCACTGAGCCACCCACGCACCCCTAGATATTTTTTTTTTCCAAAGAGACATTCGGGTGCCCAACAAACACATGAAAAGTTGTTCAACATCACTCATCACTAGAGAAACGGAAATCAATACTATAATGATATATGTTACCTCTCTCAAAATAGCTAAAATTAACAATCAATATCCAACAGGTGTTGGTGAGGTTGCAGAAAAAGAGCAACCCTTTACCCTGTTGACAGGTTGCAAACTGGCACAGCCACTCTGGGAAATACGGAGGTTATTTAAAAAGTTAAAACTAGAACTACCCTGAAGTTCAGCAATTGCACGGATAAGTATTTACCCAAAGAATAAAGAAGTACTGATTTTAATGGACACATACACCTGGATGCATATAACAATATTATCAACAATAGCCAAATATAGAAAGATCCCAAATGTCCATTAAAGGAGGAATGGATAAAGAAGATATGTACTATATATCTATAGATATAGATACCTATATGTTATATCTATATCTATATATCTATAGATATAGATATCTATATATATATTATTAAATCATATATATATATACCATATTATATTATATTGTATTTAAATTAAAAAATAAAACAGAGGAAAATAGGGGTTAAAAAAAGAGAAAGGCAAACCAAGAGAGTCTTTACTATAGAGAACATACTGGTGGTTACCAGAGGGGAGATTGCTATAATATGGGTTAAATAGGTG
>CM052809.1:2440490-2452906 GCA_028533885.1 Nasua narica | reverse complement strand
ACTGTTTCCTTTGCTGTGAAGAAGGTTTTTATTTTGATGAAGTCCCAAAAGTTCATTTTCGCTTTTGTTTCCTTTGCCTTTGGAGACATGTCCTGAAAGAAGTTGCTGTGGCTGATGTTGAAGAGGTTACTGCCTATGTTCTTCTCTATGGTTTTGATAGATTCCTGCCTCACGTTGAGGTGTTTTATCCATTTCTAATTTATATTCATTTATGGTGTAAGAGAATGGTGAAGTTTCATTCTTCTATAGATAGCTGTCCAATTTTTCCAGCACCATTTATTGAAGATTAAAAAAATTAAAAAATTATAGATAGCTGTCTTTTTTCCACTGGGTATTTTTGCCTGTTTTGTCAAAGATGATTTGACCATAGAGTTGTGGGTCCATCTCTGGGCTCTCTATTCTGTTCCACTGGTCTATGTGTCTGTTTTAGTGCCAGTACCATGCTGTCTTAGTGATCACTGCTTTGTAGTAAAGCTTAAAGTCAGGCAATGTGATGCCCCTAGCTTTGTTTTTCTTTTTCAACATTTCCTTAGTAATGTGGGGTCTTCTCTCGTGACATACAAGTTTTAGGATTGTTTGTTCCAGCTCTTTGAAAAAACCTGGTGGAATTTGATCAGGATGGCATTAAAAGTATAGATTGCTCTGGGGAGTATAGCCTTTTTAACAATGTTTATTCTTCTGATCCTTGAGCAGGAATGGTTTTCCACCTTTTTGTGTCTTTTTCAATTTCTTTGATGAGTGTTCTATAGTTCCTCGAGTACAGATCCTTTACCTCTTTGGTTAGGTTTATTCCCAGGTATCATATGGTTCTTGGTGCTACAGTAAATGGTATCGATTCTCTAATTTCCATTTTCATATTTTCATTGTTAGTGTCTAGGAAAGCAATTGCTTTTTGTGCATTGATTTTGTATCCTGACAGTTTACACAATTGCTGTATGAGTTTTAGTATTTGGGTGTTGGAGTCTTTTGGGTTTTCCATGTAAAGTATCATGTCATCTATAAAGAGAGAGAATTTGACTTCTTCATTTCTTTTTGAATACTTTTATTTCTTTTTGTTGTCTGATTGCTGTTGCTAGGACTTCTAGTACTATGTTGAACAAGAGTGGTGAGAGTGGGCATCCTTGATGTGTTCCTGATCTCAAGTGAAGGCTGTCAGCTTTTCCCCATTGAGAATGATATTTGCTGTGGGCTTTCCATTGATAGTGTTTATGATGTTGAGGAATGTTCCTTCTATCCCTATACTTTGAAGAGTTTTAATCAAGAATAGATGCTGAATTTTGTAAATGCTTTTTCTGCATCTATTGATAGGACCATGTGGTTCTTCTCTCTTCTCTTGTTGATTTGTTCTATCACATGGATCAATTTGCGAATGTTGAACCACCCTTGGATCCCAGGGATAAATCCCACCAGGTCATGATGAATAATAATTTGAATGTGCTGTTGGATCCTATGCGCTAGGATCTTGCTGAGAATCTTGACATCCATATTCATCCTGGATATTGGTCTGAAATTCTCATTTATGATGGGGTCTTTACCTGGTTTTGGGATCAGGGTAATGCTGGGTTCATAGAAAGAGTATGGAAGTTTTCCTTCTGTTTCTATTTTTTGAAACAGTTTCAGGAAATAGGTATTATTACTTCCTTGAATGATTGGTAGAATTCCCCAAGGAATCCGTCAGGCCCTGGACTCTTATTTTTTGGGAGGTTTTTGATCACTGCTCCAATCTCACTACTAGATATGAGTCTATTCAGGTTGTCAATGTCTTCCTGTTTCAGTCGTGGAAGATTATGGGTTTTCAGGAATACATCCATTGCTTCTAGGTTGTTTAGCTTATTGGCATATAGCTGTTGATAAATTTTTTGATGATTGTTTCTATTTACTATGGATTAGTCATGATCTCTCCCCTTTCATTCATATTTTTGTTAATTAAGGTCATCTCTCTTTTCTTCTGGATGAGTTTGGTCAGTGGCTTATCGATCTTATTGATTCTTCAAAAAACCGACTTCTGGATTCATTGCTGCATTCTACTGTTTCTTTGTTTCTAACTCGTTGGTCTCTACTCTAATCTTGATTATTTCCTTCTTGTGTGTGGGGTTGCCTTGATTTGTTGTTGATTTTCCAGTTCTTTAAGGTGTAAAGAGAGCTGGTGTATTTGGTATTTTTCAATATTTTTGAGGGCGGCTTGAATGGCTATATATTTTCCCCTAAGATCCACTTTTGCTGTATACCATAGGATTTGGATCGATGTGACTTCATTCTCATTGGACTCCATGAATTGTTTAAGTTCATCTTTGATTTCCTGGTTGATCCCAACATTCTTGAGCATGTTGGTCTTTAGTCTCCATGTGTTTGAAGACTAAAGGAGAAGATTAAAGACCTTCCAAACTTTTTCTTGTGGTCGAGTTCCAGTTTTAAAGCATTGTGGTTGAGAAAATGCAGGGAATCATCTCTATCTTTTGGTATCAGTTGAGACCTGATTTGTGGCCCGGTATGTGGTCTATTCTGGAGAAAGATCCATGTGCACTCGAGAAGAATGAGTATTCTGTTGTTTCTGGGTGGAATGTTCTGTATATATCTATGAGGTCCATGTGGTCCAATGTGTCATTCAAAGCTCTTGTTTCTTTATTGATTTTCTGTTTAGATGACCTGTCAGGTACTGAGAGTGGCATGTTAAGATCTCCTACTATTAAGATATTCATGTCAGTATGACTCTTTGTTTTGATTAACAGTTGGTTTATGTAGTTGGCTGCTCCTATATTGGGGGCATAAATGTTTACAATTGTTAGACCTTCTCAGAGGATAGAGCCTTTAGGAATGATGTAGTGTTGGGTGACTGTGTGGCTCAGTTGGTTGGGCAACTGCTTTTGGCTCGGGTCATGATCCTGCAGTCCCGGGATCGAGTCCCACATCTCCCCCTAGTGAGCGGGGAGCCCGCTTCTCCCTCTGACCTCTCCCATGTCATGTTCTCTCTCTCTCTCTCTCAGATAAATGGATAAAATATTACTAAAAAGAATGATATAGTGTCCTTCTGTATCTCTTACTACAGTCTTTAGTTTAAAATCTATTTTATCTGATATGAGAATTGCTACCCCAGCTTTGTATTGAGGTCCATTGGCATGAAAGATGGTTCTCCATCCTTTCACTTTCAGTCTGGATGTATCTTTTGCTTCCAAATGTGTCTCTTGTAGACAGCATATGGACTGGTGCAGTCGTTTTATCCATTCTGCAACCCTGTGCCATTTTATGGGAGCATTTAAGCCATTCACGTTGAGACTGACTATTGAAAGATACATGTTTATTGACATCATGTTGCCTGTGAAGTCCTTCTTTCTATATATGGCAAATTTCTGTTCTAAGTCACTCATGTGTTCTTTCTACTTTTATAAAACCCCCTTTAATATTTCCTGGAGTGCCGGCTTGGTGGTCACATACTCTTTTAATCCTTGCCATTCTTGGAAGCTCTTTATCTCTTCATCCATTTTGAAGGTCAGCCTTGCTGGATAAAGTATTCTTGGCTGCATGTTCTTCTCGTTTGGTGCCCTGAATATATCATGCCAGCCCTTTCTGGCTTGCCACGTTTCTGTGGACAGTTCTGACGTTATTCTGATGGGCTTTCCTCCAAATGTAAGGAATCTCTTCCCCCTAGGTGCCCCCAAGACCTCTTGTCTAAAAGTATAATTTGCAAAATTTACAATGATGTGTCTCTCTGCTTTCATAGATTCATTGATCCTGGCAGATGTCCTTTCTGCCCCTAAGACACGAACACTTGTTCCATTTCCCAGATTGGGGAAATTCTCATGTAGAATTTTGTCAGCTAAATCTGCTTGTCTTCTGTCTTTACCCCTTCTCGGATGCCAATGATTCTGATGTTGCAACATTTCATGGTGTCATTTATTTCCCTAAGTCTGTTCTCATGATTCCTGTGCAGTTTGTTCCACCTCTCTTCCTGACCTTTCATCTCAACCATTTTATCGTCTTGATCACTAATTCTTTCCTCTGTCTCCATATCTCTAGCAGTTAGAATATTTAGATTGGATTGGATCTCATTAATAGTATTCTTACATCAGCTATACTAGATCTCATTTCTGCCCTTAGAGATTCTATAATGTTTTTCTCAATTCTAGCCATTGCCTGGATAATTGCTCCCTTGAATTCCCTTTATGACATTTTGTTTATGTCCATGTCCAATAGTTCTGAAGGAGAAGGTGTAGTCTCTGGGTTTTTCTTCTGTTGGGTGTTCCTTCTCCTAGTCATTTTGGTGAGATGTGGATGAGAGGATATATAGCTGGTTATATTGCACCCGATCCAGGCAGGGTGCACCCTGGAGGGTTTTGGAGCGATTAGGATTTACCACTAAAAAGAGAGAATAAGGATAGAAAAAGATAGAGAGAAGGAGAAAAAGAAGAAATCCCAGCCAGAATGGACCCCAAAACTAACGTTTATATGGTATGTAAAAAAGCACAAACAAACATATAGACCAACAGGAATAAATGACAGGAAGTAAAAGATCCTAGCAGAATGAACCCCAAGAATAAGATTTATGTAATACCAGAACAAAAGCAGGTACGTAGAAAGACTGACAGATGGATAAGATGGGAGGGTGGTTATAAGTCCTTGCAGGCGAAGAAGGTTATTTCAGAACCTCCTGGGTTTATACATGTATTAAACCTCTCATTGTAATGTTAAGTAGTTAAAAAAAAAAGATATGTGAAAGCAAGTGAATACTAAAATAAAAAGAGAGAGAGAGAGATAGAGAAAGAATAAGAAAGAGGGAAAAAAAAAAAAACCCAAACAACTTGTATCTATGAAATATACAGGTTTAACGTTATTACAAGGAGCTTAATATATTTATTTACCGTGGTGTTGGGGGTTTAAAATTTTATGCGGGCCCTGTGGTTATAGTCCTTTTGCTTTTTGGCTGGTCTTATGGGGGAAGGGCCTGCCGCTTTGTTTTCCAGTCAGTCTTGCTTGGATTGAGTCAACCTGCCCCCCAGTCAAGGGGCTGAAACTCTGTGGGAACCAGTTTCTCAGTCTCTTGCTCTCTGAAGGTTTTTGGCCTTTTGTAGCTTTTTTACCTTTTCAGAGAGTCCAAGCAATGAATCTGCCCAGAAGCACTCAGACCTCTGAGTTGCAGGAAGCCCAAGTCTCTGCTCCCCTCTGTGTGGTTCAGAACACACACTCCCCTCTGCGAAATTTCTGCTCACAGAGCAGCCTGTCCAAGGTGGTGCGTGACCATAGCCGCCTTTATGCATCTCCGAAAGTGCAGACCCGGAATGCCTGAAGTGTGCTGTGAAAGTCAAGACCCCAGTCGCCTTTCTGAGGCTCCAAGAGGGGGGCCCTGGAGGTTAGGCTGTTTGCCCTCATTCTCTCCTGGGCCTAACAGGGATTGCTCAGGCTCTGGCGGGCCGCGAATGTCGCGGTCACGGGTGCACACGGAGAAAAGCTGTGGTTCCTGGATGACTGCAGACTCTCTAAATGCACTTGCAGGTGTGCACCAGGCCCACAGATTGTTGCCGAGAATGGAAAGCTGCAGGTTCAAGAACCACGGACTGGATGCCCCCACCAGTCTCACTTTGGGGCGCTCCTTCCTGGGAGGGTGGGTCCAAGTCAGTGCCCACAACCACCCCTTCCACTAGTTACTCCTCAGAACTTTTAGCCCTTTTTATGTGTTTTTAATGGACTCAACATTAATGCTGGTCCCCCGCCACCAGCCACTTTCCTTTGGGGTATTACTGTCCTTGGTTAGCTTCTGATGGCTCCCACCCCCTTTTGTTTATCCTCTGATATCAGTTCGGGTGTTCCCACTTTGCTTTTCCTCTCCACTGCTGTATTCTGCTCTAAGAGATCCTGAAGTGAGAAATCATGGGTGTTCAGCGTGTTCTGGTAGATTTCCAGCTCACTTTTGGGGACAGGTTGCAGAAGGATCTCCTACTTCTCTGCCATCTTGCCCCCCTCCTCAACATACCAAGATATTATTTATTTATTTGACACAGAGAGAGAGATCACAAGTAAGCAGAGAAGCAGGCAGAGAGAGAGGGGAAAGCAGACTCCCTGATGAGCAGACAACCACCATGAAGCTGAGTCCCAGGACCCTGAGATCATGACCTGAGGAGAAGGCAGAGGCTGAACCCACTGAGCCACACAGGCATCCCTATAGTTTGAAGAGTTTTAATTGGGAATGGATACTGAATTTTGTGAAATGTATTTTCAGTATCAATTGAGAGGACAATGTCATTTTTATCCCTTCTCTTATTAATTTGTTTTATCATGTTGATTAATTTGCAATTGTTAAATCACCCTTGCCTCCCAGAGGTAAATCCCACCTGGTCATGATGAATAAACTTTTTAATGTGCTGTTGGATCCTATTCACTAGGATCTTGCCATTCTTGAGAACCTTGGCATCCATATTCATCAGGGATATTGGTCTAAAATTCTCCTTTTCGATGTGGTCTAGCTTGGTTTGGGGATCAACATAATGCTGGCTTAACAGAAAGGGTCTGAAAGTTTTCCTTCTCTTTCTATTTTTTGAAAGCGTTTCAGGGGAATAGGTATTATTTCTTTTTTGAATGTTTGGCAGTATTCCCCAAAGAATCCGTTAGGTCCTGGACTCTTGTTTTTTGGGAGGTTTTTCATCACTGCTTCAATATCATTACTAGATATTGTTCTATTCATGTTGTCATTTTCTTCCTGTTTAAGTCTTGGAAGTTTATAGGTTTCCAGGAATGCATCCATTTCTTCTAGGTTGTTTAACTTATTGGCCTCTATTGGCCTCTTTGGCTAATTGGCTGTTGATTAAAATTTCTGATGATTGTTTTGATTTCCTTTGGATTCGTCGTAATCTCTCCCCTTTCGTTCATAATTTTGTTAATTTGGGTCATCTCTTTTTTTTTGGATTAGTTTGGTCAGTGGATTATCGATTTGATTGATTCTTTCAAAAAACCAACTTCTGGATTCTTTGATCCATTTTAGTATTTCTCCAGTTTCAAACGCGTTGATCTCTGCTCTAATCTTGATTATTTCGTTCTTGTGCATGGAGTTGGCTCAATATGTTGTTGATTTTCCAGTTCTTTAAGGTGTAAAGAGGGTATTCGGGTTTTTTCAATTTTTTTGTGTGTGAGCCTTGGATGGCAATGTATTTCCCCCTTAGGACCGCCTTTGCTGTGTCCCATAGGTTTTGGGACCAGTGTGTCTTCATTTTTATTGTTCTTCATGATTGTTTAAGTTCATCTTTGATTTCCTGATTGATTCAAACATTTTTTAAAAGATTTTATTTATTTATTTGTCAGAGACAGAGAGATTAAAGTACCCAGAGAGGCAGGCAGAGAAAGAGAGGGAAGCAGGCTCCCAGCTGAGCAGAGACCATGATATTGGGCTTGATCCCAGGACCCTGAGATCATGACCTGAGCCAAAAGCAGAGCCTTTAACCCACTGAGCCCCCCAGGCATTCCCATGTCTCTGTAAATTTCTGTTTTATGTCACTCTTGGGTTCTTTCTTCTTTTATAGAACCCCTCTTAATATTTCTTGTAGTGTCAGCTTGGTGGTCACATACTCTTTTAAACCTTACCAGTTTGGAAACTCTTTATCTCTCCAACAATTTTGAATGTCAGTCTTGCTAAATGAGAACTAATTTTTTTTAAAGTTTTTACTTATTTTTTTGAGAGAGAGAGAATGAACAGTAGACAGAGTTAGAGAGAGAAGGAGAAGCAAACCCCTTGCTGAGCAGGGATCCATATGCAGAACTCAATCCCAGGACCCTGGGATGATGACCTGAGCCTAAGGTATATGCTTAACTGACTGACCCACCAGGGGTCCCATGTTTCTTTCTTTCTCTTTCTTCGCCTTCAATATATCATCACATCTGTCCTGGTCTATGTTGTTTTTGCTGAGAAATCTAGAAGAATTATTTGTGTTACCTTCTATATGAGAAATTTCTTCTTATAAAATTATCTTTCTTTCTTGATTTCAGACAGTTTTATTAGATGTGTCTTGGAGAAAAATATTTTGCTTAAATCTTGGGTGCCATGAGCTGCATGATCCATATCTCTCCTGGAATTTAGGAAGTTTTCAGCCATTATTTTTTTAAGCTATTATTACTTTAAATTAAGTTTCTTCCCCCTTCTCCCTCTCTTCTGAGGTGTGTTACATGTGTGTATGTGTGCGTAACTTGATGGTTTTCACTAATCTTGTTACCTTTCTTTACTCTTTTTCATTTGTTTTGTTTGTTCTACTCTGACTTGTTAATTTTATATTGCAGTCTTCAAATGTGTTAATTTCATATCACAGTCTTCAAGTTCACACTTCCCTTTTTTTGTTGGGTCAAAACTATTTTCAATGCTTTCTGTTGCAATTTAAAAAAAATAATAATTCAGGGTTTTCCAGGACTCCAGAACTTTTATTTTGTTCATTTTTATGATTTTTCTCTATTATCTGAATTTATTGATTTTTTGTTGTTTTTGTTGTTCTCACTATTTCCTTTTTTTAAAGATTTTATTTATTTATTTGACAGAAAGAGATCACAAGTAGGAAGAGAGGCAGACAGAGAGAGAGGGGAAGAAGGCTTCATGATGAGCAGAGAGCCCAATGTGAGCCTTGATCCCAGGGCTCTGAGATCATGACCTGAGTCAAAGGCAGAGGCTTAACACACTGACCCACCCAGGCACACCCCAATCACTGATCATCTTTAAAATAACTATTTTGAACTATTTAGCAGGCAAATTAAAATTCTTTACTTTTGAGGAACCAATTAATAGAAAAATATTATGTAACTTTCATGCCATCTTTCACTGACTTTATGGTTCCTGAAGTTTTATTTTACTGCCTTACATTAAAAAAGTCACCTTCGTTGGTCTTTAATGAGTGTTATCAAGAGAGAAATATCATCTGTCAGACCTGCTTGATATTCCAAGGTTTTTCCAAAACTTTTTTTTTTTTTTTTTTAATGCAGACTACACACTTCTAGTTTCCCTTTTTTGGAGGAATTAAGATGTTATGCTAAGTGAGATAGGTGCTGGAAACCTCTCTTTTGCTTTGCCCATTGTGGTGCTGAATGTCGGGTTTATGTGCTTCATCTTTATCCTACAGAATTGGGTCATCTTTCTGTACATACTTGTTTGTCAACTGCAAACTCACTCATTTTGTCTTAAAGACATACACCGGGTTTGGATATAAGGTAGGATGTGTGAGTGTGTGTGTATGTGTGTGCGAAATGTGCAGAGCATGGAGGGTGCCCATGGCCACTGGAAGGATATTTATGTGAGATGTTCCAACTGGCTCATGTGTGTGCTACATTATGGAGCCTTTTATGTGGTGAATAGAATACATCTTCTTTTGATGCATTCTGAGCCTTTCTAAATCTGTTTTCAGTGTTTCCCCATAGCTCATTTCTGAAAATCACCTCAGTAGTCCAATGGAGTGAGATGTGGGTATCTTTGGCAATTGTCCACATATGGGTACTTATTCATATGCTCTTACTTCAGAGATCTCTCTTGACATTGATCTGTGCTGCCATGGGGAAGGCGTGACATAGATAAAGGGAAACTACTCCTTTTTCCCTCTTCAATGCATTCAGTCTTGGACATTTTGCTCTACTGGTGTGCTTGAAATTTTCCACTGGATTCTTGTGCTCCAACAAAGGCATTTTTGTCTACAGGTAATTGTCAGATTTGGTCTTTTTCTGGCATAAAATGATATAAAACTCTAATTCCATGATTTGTTAACATCACTCAAATTACACAAGTCTTAAAAATAAATTGTGTAAGGAGCCAAGAAATAAGTGGGAGGAACGACATTTTACTTCCTTAACTACTGTATATTATATATTGGTTAATTATGAATTAAGAAGCATTTTGACCTCTCTGATGAATCATGAGTTTAGTTACGCAATTAAGCATTTTAAAGTTGTGACAATATTCTATGTGTAATTGGAATACATAATTAGTTAAAAAATGTAGGTTAAAAAGCATAGTAAGATCTTATTTTGGTTGATGTATATACTTTTTGCATTTGTATATATTGCAAAAAGATATAGGAAAAATATGATATTTGTCCTCAAGGGATAGAAGACAGCAGTGGAGATGAAAAAGGAAATTTAAGCTTCTCCATTTTCTTACATCTTAACTACTTTATATGGTGTAAGAATGGTATCTTGCTTATGACAAATATTTTTATAAAATCCAAATAAGTAGGCATGTGAGCACTGGATGTTATATGCAACTGGAGGTTATACGCAACTGATGAATCATTAAACCCTGCATCAGAAACTAATGATATGCTATATGTTGGCTAACTTAATTTAAATTAAAAAAATAAAAAGTAAAAAAAAATATTAAAAAATCAAAGTAAGTGGAAAATAAAAAGACACTGCTAATCACTTTGGTTCAGATATAAGATTATAAATTAAAATCAATTCATTATCTGACAATGTAAAGTTTCGCAAGTACTTTAACTGTTTTTCTATTAATTAGATCTCATGGCAGGTAACGCTACTGGGTAAAAAAAAATATATATGTATATCCAATGTGGACCTAATTGTTCCTACTTCCAATTTCATATTGTCTGTTATGACAACATGAAATAGCATCAGAACTCGTGGTTAATGCAGTTGATTAGCTCTCATTCTAATTAGTCAGTTGTAAATATGCATAAGAATGCAAGACCCAAATAAATACCCTTTCAGGCTGTGCTTGCCAGTGGAGAAGACTCATTCAGCAACACACTGGAAACCAGACCAATAGCAATGTTGAAACAAGAATTTTTATCCTTTTGGTCAAAAGGTCCAGCTTTTCAACTTTTCTTCCCATGTGAGAATGCGTTCTTTTTTAGTCTCCTTTTTAATATTAAATTTCACAGTGTTTTCAATAACTGACACTCTCCTAAAATTAGGGAAACTTGATTTGTATTAGGTAAGTGAATTTCTTCCAAACCTCTATGCATCTTCTAAAAGCTTCCCAGTGTTATTACGCTGTCTTGATATGTTTTAGCAAGTAAATTTACTTCACTTTCTTGGATTCCACTTTCCATTAGGAAAATAAGGCATTTTAATTTTGATTATTAGTTGCATAGTATGTATGTGTCCGTATTGAAGGAAAATAACTAAATCATAATAAATAATGCAGAAAAAATTCTAGGATTTTATTGACTTCTAAAATAAAGTTCACATATTATCTTCAAGCCTTTATATAAATGTTAGTAATTTTATTGTAACCATGATTACACTGAAGTTGTACATCATTATCACATCATTGTTACAGAAAAAAATACAAAGACAATTTTTAGTTCTACCAATCTCTTCCTTCTCATTTACCTATGCTAATAGGATAGAGACAAGTACAGAAAGAAAATCTTCAGTTATTTATACTTAGTCTTCAAACTATAAGAGAGAATTTCAACAACAGAAAACTAACTGAGGGTTGCTGGAGGGGAGGTGGGTGAAGAGATGGGCTAAATGGGTGATGGGTAATAAGGAGGGCACTTGACAGGATAAGCACTGGGCATTGTATGAAAGTGAAGAATCACTAAATTCTACTACTGAAACTAATATTTACACTATGCATTAATTAACTAGAATTTAAATAAAAACTTGAACCGGTAAAAAAAACAAATATACCGAGAACACAATTCACATTGAAGTAAAGCAAATATCTGGGAATAATTAAAAACATTACTCTATTTTATTCCAAATTTCTCTGCTAATTTTTAACCCATTACAGCAAAGGAAAATAAATATGTGGACTAATATTAGTCTATTTTATGCATAAATTTTAGGCTATCACATGAAAAATATTCTAATCTGCTTTAATGATGATCTTAACATAATTTATTCTACATGCATTGAAGAAATTACAGTTTGCAAGATACATTGTACTCCAGGAATAACGACACGATCTGTGAAGAACAGAACCAAAAAAGAGTGAGATTTTGGAGTCAAGAAAATTTTTCAAAAAAAAAAAAAAATCATCATGCCTGAGATAGTAACCAATGTGACCCTAATAACAAAATTCTTCCTCATGGGGTTTCCTGATGATCAGGGGCTACAGAGACTTTATGCAGCATTCTTCTCCCTGGCTTACCTGGCAGCCATCATGGGGAACCTCCTCATTTTCACCCTCACCACCATTGACCAGGATCTCCAATCCCCCATGTACTTCTTCTTGAAAAATTTGTCTTTGATTGATATCTGTTACATCTCTGTCACTGTCCCTAAATCCATCATGAACTCTCTGACCAACAGCCATTCCATCTCCTTTGTGGGATGTGCCTCCCAGGTTTTCCTTGTTGTTTTCCTTGCTGGCACAGAGTTTGCCCTCCTTCTGGTGATGTCCTATGACCGCTATGCTGCCATCTGCTGTCCTCTGCACTATGAGGCCATCATGAATAGAGGTGCCTGTGTGCAGATGGTGACAGCAACATGGTTCA
>CM052809.1:2413223-2439990 GCA_028533885.1 Nasua narica | reverse complement strand
CCCTTTCCATATTTTCATTGTTAGTATATAGGAAAGCAATTGATTTTTGTGCATTGATTTTGTATCCTGACATATTACTGAATTGCTGTATGAGTTCTAGTAGTTTGGGGGTGGAGTCTTTTGGGTTTTCTATATAAAGTATCATGTCGTCCGCAAAAAGAGAGAGTTTGACTTCTTCATTTCCAATTTGAATGCCTTTTATTTCTTTTTGTTGTCTGATTGCTGTTGCTAGGACTTCTATTACTATGTTGAACAGGAGTGGTGAGAGTGGGCATCCTTGACGTGTTCCAGATCTCAGAGGGAAGGCTGTCAGCTTTTCCCCATTGAGAATGATATTTGCTGTGGGCCTTCCATAGATAGACTTTGTGATGTTGAGAAATGTTCCTTCTATCCCTATACTTTGAAGTGTTTTAATCAGGAACGGATGCTGAATTTTGTCAAATGCTTTTTCTGCATCTATTGACAGGATCATGTGGTTCTTCTCTCTTCTCTTGTTGATTTGTTCTATCACATGGATTGATTTGCGAATGTTGAACCACCCTTGCATCCCAGGGATGAATCCGACCTGGTCATGATGAATAATCTTTTTAATATGCTGTTGGATTCTATTAGCTTGGATCTTGTTGAGAATCTTGTCATCCATATTCATGAGGGATATTGGTCTGAAACTCTCCTTTTTGATGGGGTCTTTACCTGGTTTGGGGATCAGGGTAACGCTGGCTTCATAGAAAGAGTCTGGAAGTTTTCCTTCTGTTTCTATTTTTTGAAACAATTTCAGGAGGAGATAGTGGTTTCATATATCACTTGTATTAATAAGAATGAGTCAAAATTAAACAGATTTAAACTTCTACTTTGATATGATCTTCTGAATTCACATACTGTCAAATGAAAATTCTTAAGTTAAATGATATAATTAATTAAATTGGACTTACCAAAAGACCCATTCTTAAGTACTCTTAACAGATGTACTTTCATTTTTTCCCCAAACACATTTATTTTATTTTTTCAGTGTTACCAGATTAATTGTTCATGCACCACACTCAGTGCTCCATGCAATACATACCCTCTTCATTACCCACCACCAGGCTTGCCCCAACCCCACCCACTCCGTTCCCAAACCCCCACTTTGTTGCTCAGCGTCCACAGTCCCTCATGATTCATCTTCCCCTCCGATTTCTCCCATTCACCCTTCCTTTCCTTCTCACAATGTGCTCCATGTTTTCCCTTACGATTCACATGTAAGTGAGAAAATAATATAACCGACTCTCTATGCTTGACTTATTTCTCTCTGCATAATGTCTTTCAGTTCTGTCCATGTTGATACAAATTTGGGTGTTATTCTTTTCTGATGGAGGCTTTATATTCCAGTGTATATGGACCATATCTTCTTTATCCGTTCATCTGTCGAAGGGCATCTTGGTTCTTTCCACAATTTGGCGATTGTGGCCTTTCCTGCTATGAACATTGGGGTATATGTGCCTCTTTCTTGTACTGCATCAGCTTCATTGGAGTAAATACCCAGTAATAAAATTGGATGGTCATCGGGTAGCTCTATTATTAATTTCTTGAAGAATCTTATCACTGTTTTCAAAAGCAGCTGCACCAACGTGCATTACCACCAAAAGTGTAAGAGGGTTCCTCTTTCTCCACATCCTCTCCAACATTTGTTCTTTACTGTCTTGTTGATTTTGCCATTCTAACTGGTGTAATGTGGTATCTCAGTGTGCTTTTGATTTGAATCTCCTTGATGGCTAAAGATGATGAACATTTTTCATTTTTCTGTTAACCTCTAGTATGTCTTGTATGGAGAATGATTTATTCATGTCTTCTGCCCATTTCTTAATGTAATTATCACTCAGTGAGTTTTGAGTTTGAGGAGTTCGTCATATATCTTAGATATCAGACCTTTGTCTGTAGCATCATTTGTCAATGTTTATTCCCATTTTTTGGGTTGCCTGGTTTTTTGTTGACTATTTCCTTCATTGTGCAGAAGCTTTCTATCTTGATGAACTCCCAAAAGTTCATTTTCACTTTTGTTTCCTTTGCCTTGGGAGACATGTCCTGAAAGAATTGACTGTGGTTGATGTCAAAGAGGTTAATGCCTATGTTCTCCTCTAGGGTTTTGATAGATTCCTGTCTTACATTGAGGTCTTTTATCCATTTAGAGTTTATCTTCATGTATGGTGTAAGAGAATGGTTTAATTTCATTCTTCTACATATAGCTGTCCAATTCTTCACAGCACTATTTATTGAAAAAAATGTCTTTATTCCACTTGATATATTTTCCTGCTTGTCAAAGATTATTTGGCTATTGAGTTGCAGGTCCATATCTGTACTCTCCATTCTGTTCTACTGATCTATGTGTCTGTTTTTGTGCCACTACCATGCTGTCTTGGTGATCACAGCTTTGTAATAAAGCTTTAAATCAGGAATGTGATGCCCCCACCTTTATTTTTCTTTATCAACATTTCCTTAGGGATTTTGAGTCTTTTCTGGTTCCATACAATTTTAGGATTGTTTGCTCCAGACCTTTGAAAAAAGCTGGTGGAATTTTTATCTGAATGCCATTGAAAGTAGATTGCTCTGGGCAATATAGACATTTCAACAATATTTATTCTTCCAATTGTATTAGTTTTTATTGGTCTTCATCTAATCTTCCAAGTCATTTCTGAAACCTTGGGAGGTTTTCTAGAGCTCAAAATAAGTAGCTGGATAACTTCACATTAAATCTAATACACATAATGGTTTATCACTCATATGTATGAGAGAGGAGAGTCCATCTCAGTCAGACAATTCTATTGGACAAAATTCCAGGTGGCTGCACAATCAACAAATATCTACTTTAATTTAAGATCTAAATAAATTTGTCAGTAGGAACTTTCCTTGTAAGACTAATCATAGTAATTTAAAATATATAGTCGCAGCTTTTAGCTGAGTAGTTTTGGAATAACAATGGACCAATTTGTGGGCTTTTTGTATATTGTCAGTATTATGTTAAGATACATTTCTTTTATTCCCTGTTTTTGAGAATTTTTATTTGAATCATTTTGGATATTTTCAAATGCATTTTTGCATCCATTGAGATATTATTAATATATGTTTAATAGATTTAATATATACACTTTTTATTTATTATTATATACCTTTCATTCTAAGATAATTAATCACATTAATTGATTTGTGTATGCAGAAACATCCTTGTATTGTAAATGAATATAATCCTTTCAATGTGCTGGTGAATGTAATTTGCTAATATTTTCCTAAAGAATTTGGATCTGAGATTAGAAGGGCAAGATGGCAGAGAAGTAGGAGACCATGTTTCATCCGATCCCATAAAGTCCACTAAATATCTACCAGAACACTCTGAACACCCATGAAATCAACCTGAGATGTAATATTATACACTTCTGGGTCCCTTTGGGGCCAGAAGACAGCAGGGGAGAGGTAAAACAGGGTGGGATTGCTTGCACTGACATAAGAGGATGAACAGAATGTGGAGGGAGCCACCAGAAGCGACCCATTGGAAAGTAATATTCCAATATAAAAGCACCCTGTAATTTGGAACCAGCATTAACTAGGAGTCTGATTAAAAGCACTCCAAAAAGCAGAAGATTTTAAGGGACAACTGATGAAATCAGATAGTCATTGACATGGACTAAGCCCATGCACCCAGGATGGTCACCGCCAGTGACTACCCATGCCAGAGAGTACTGTGGAGGTTCCCTGAACCCATGGTTTTCCACTGCTTGCATGACCACTCCGGCTGGACACACTCCTGCCTGAATCTGAAAAAGCCTGTTGTGGGAAACAGTCAGCGGTCTCTAGGACTGCAGCATTACACAACCAGCTGCAGAGTCTGAGCACTCCCAGCCCATGCCATGGAGAACCCTGCACATTCTCCGGTCAGAATTCCTCAGCCGCAGTCCGACACCTATGTGATCATAAGTTCTGAGCACACCCCACATAGGTATGGACTCCAGACAGCAATCCTGGCAAAGACAGCCAAAAGAAGTGGGCTCCCCTGACCTATATCACTCACTTTATTAGTGGCAAGCGTGTTCAGGGAAAAGTGGGGGCCTCAGGAGACTACTGGGAGAATGGCGAGGTGTTCACAACCTAGGGGAGCTTATGCTGTTCAGCAGAGTTTGCAGAGGGAGAGTCTGTGTGTTCCAAACCACCCAAAGGGGAAGAGATTGAGACTTCTTTTTGAGGTAGAGACCATCTGGTTGCAGACAGATTCTTTGTTGCTCTGACCCTCTGACAAGCCACAAAAGGCCACCAAAGTAGAAAAAACCTTCAGAAAACAATAGCCTGAAATACAGGTTTCCACAGAGTCCAGCCCCTTGACAGCCAGCAGGGGACTCAACCCAAGCAGGATTAACAGGAGAACAATGCAGGAGGCCCTTCCCATGGAAGATAAGACAAAAGAACAATAGGACAACCACCACAGGGTCCCCATAAAACTTTAGAACCCCAACATCAGTGGACAACAATATATTAAGCACCCTGTACTGCCCTAAAACCTGTATATTTCAGATTGAACTTTTTTTAAATTAATTCTAATAATTGTTCTTTTAATTTTTTTAACCTACTTACCATTACAACTAGACGTTTAATACAACATTTTCCATAATAACTTTTTAACTTGAACTTTTTCCATACATACACATGTCCCTTTTTCTTTTCTTTTTTAATATACATTTAGCTTCATATATACATATGACACTTAATGCATATACATATAACTTAATATAAATACAAGCTAAAAGATAATTCTTTTTCCCCATTCAATATTATGCCTATATATAAACCTGTTTTAATTTCCTTGTATCTTTGGAAAGTTGAGTCCTTTAACAAAGATAACAAGATACACCCTGGAAAAAATAAAATAAACTTCCTCGACCACATTGAGGATTTATAAACAACCTCCTGTCTTAATCGTCTATCAGTATTTTTGTGTATTTATATTTGTTCTGGTATTATATAAATCTTATTCTTGGGGTTCATTTTGGCTGGGTTCTTCTTTGTTTTCTTGTCATTTACTTTTGTTGGTCTTTTTGCTTGTTCATGTTTATTTATATAACTTATGAATCTTATTTTGGGGCAGATTTTGTCTGAGTCTTTTCTTTTATACAACATAGAATCTCTAAAGGCTGAAGTGAGAGCTAAAATGGCAAAAGAAAAAAAAATGATATCAATGAAATCCAATCTAATCTAAATATTCTAAAGCCATGGTAACCAAGTCAGAAGATAGAATTAGTGATCCAGAACACAAGGTGATAGAGAAGAAGGATCATGAGGAAGACTGGAACAAACTGCTTAGAAGACATGAAAACAGAATTAGGGAAATAAATGATGGCATGAAATATTCCAATGTCAGAATTATTGGAATCCCAGAGAGGGTGGAGAAAGAAAGCAGACTAGAAGATATAGCTGAACAAATTCTGGATGAAAATTTCACCAATCTGGGGAAAGTAACATGTGTTAGTTTCCTAGAGAGAGTCCTTTCTTGTAGAACAAATCTACAAGGGCCTCCAAACACTTGATTGTGAAATTCACAAATCATAATTTTAGACAAAAGTTCTTAAGGTCAGCTAGGGGGAAGAGATTCCTAAAGTGCAGAGAAAGGCCCATGAGAATTCCGTCCGACCTGTCCACAGAAACTTGAGAAGCTAGAAAGGGCTGGCAAGACATATTCAATCAAATAAGGAGAAGATAATGCAGCCAAGAATATTTTTCCAGTAAAGCTGACATTCAAAATGGATGGAGAGATAAAAAACTTCTAAGATCTGCAAGATTTAAAGTAGCATGTGACCACCAAGCCAGCACTTCAAGAAATATTCACGGGAAAAAAAAAAAATTCATGGGGGTTCTACAAAAGAAGAAAGAACCCAAGAGGGATAAACAACAGGGAATTACAGAGACAATCTATAGAAACAAGGACTTCACAGGCAACAAGATGTCAATAAAAACTTATCTTTCAATAATCACATTCAAAATCAAGAGCCTGTTGTCTGATTGCTGTTGCTAGGACTACTAATACTATGTTGAACAAGAGTGGTGTGAGTGGGCATCCTTGTTGTGTCCTAAATCTCAAAAGGAAGACTGTCAGCTTTTCCCCATTGAGAATGATATTCTCTTTTGAGAGATAGATTTTATGAAGTTGAGGAATGTTCCCTCTATCCCTAAACTTTGAAGAATTTTAATCAGACACAGATGCTGAATTTTGTCAAATGCTTCTTCTGCATCATGAGAGTACCATGTGGTTCTTCTCTCTTCTCTTATTGACTTGTTCTATAACACTGGTTGATTTGTGAATGTTGAACCACCCATGCATCCCAGGGATAAAACCCACCTGGTCATAATGAATAATCTTTACTGAGCTTTTGGATCCTTTTAGCTAGGATCATGTTGAAATCTTGGCATCCATATTCAGGATCAGCGTAAAGCTGACTTTATAGCTCCTAGAGGAGAACATAGGCAGTAACATCTTTAACATCGGCCACAGCAACTTCTTTTAGGACAAAGCCTTCTGCACAGCAAAGGAAACAGTCAACTAAACAAACAGGCAACCCACAGGATGGGAGAAGATATTCGCAAGTGACACTACAGACAAAGGTCTGATATCTAAGATCTATAAATGACAGTACAGACAAAGGTCTGATATCTAGGATCTATGAAGAACTCCTCAAAATCAACACACAAAAAAACTGATAATCACATAAGAAATGTGCAGGAGACATGAACAGACGCTTCTTCAGAGAAGGCATACAATTGTCCAACAGATACATGAAAAAATGTTCATCATCATTAGCCATCAGTGAGATTTAAATGAAAACCCCACTGAGATACTATCTTACACAAGTTAGAATGTCCAAAATCAAAAAGACAGGAAACAACAAGTGTTGGTGGAGAGGATGTAGAGAGAGGGGAACCCTCTTCCACTGTTGATGGGAATGCATGTTGGTGGAGTAATTTTGGGAAACAGTGTGGAAATTACTCAAGAAATTAAAAATAGAGCTACCCTATGACCCTGTAATTGCACTACTGGGTGTTTATCCCAAAGATGCAGATGTAGTACAAGGAAGGGGCACATGTACCCCAATGTTCCTAGCAGCAATCACCACAATAGCCAAACTGTGGAAAGAGCCAAGATGCCCTTTCACAATTGACTAGATAAAGAAGATATGGTCCATATATACAATGGAATATTATGCCTCCATCAGAAAGGATGAATACCAAACTTTTGTATCAACATGGATGGGACTGGAAGAGAACATGCTAAGTGAAATAAGTCAAGCAGAAAGAGTCAATTATCATATAGTTTCATTTACCTGTGGAGCATAAGGAAAAACATGGAGGACATTTGAGAAGGAAAGGAATGGTGAATTGGGGGGAATCAGAGGGAGAGCAATACACTGCTGGTTTTAGAGGGGAAGGGTGGTGTGTTTGGCGAACTTGCTGGTGGGTATTGAGGAACACAGGTATTGCATGTAGTACTGGGTGTGGTACATGAACAATGAATCTTGGAACCCTGAAAAAGTAAAATAAATTAATTAAAAAAAAGAAAGATAAGTTTTTTTTGACATCATGTTGCCTGTGATGTCTTTGTTTCTATAGATTGCCTCTTTCAATTCCTGTTGTATGTTGTTCTTGAGTTCTTTCTTTTTTTATAGAAACCCCCTTTACATTTCTTGTATTTCTGGCTTCATGGTCCCAGAGTCTTAAACATTGCTGGTCTTGGAAGTTCTTTATCTCTCCATCCATTTTGAATGTCAGCCTTGCTGAATAAAGTATTCTTGGCTGCATGTTCTCCTCTTTTAGTGTCTTAAGTTCTTAACATACCAAACAAAATGTGTAGGAGTAATAAAAATCTATGGAGAGTGTCTTCCAACAATAGATACACTTCCTGTCTAATCTTTCCTGTCATCTTCTCTTCAGAGGACTCAGATAAACACACCAACATCTTGGTTGTTGAAAAAATAAAAGTAAAAAAAAAGTAAGAAAACAAAACAAAAACAAAAGCAAAAACACAAAACAAAAAACTCAGGGTACCCAGACCAGCATGCCAAAAAGAAAATAACTCTTCTTCAGAGAGAATGAAATGTATGCAAGAAGGAATGTCAGAGATCTAGTAAGTAATGAAGATCAATGAAAATATTCATGTTAGAAAATGCAGTTGGAGGGTGCCTAGGTAGCTCAGTCAATTAAGCTTCTGACTTCCCCTCAGTTCATGTTTCCAGGATCCTAGGATGCAGTCCCACAAGGAGATCTTGCTAAGCAGAGATATTGCTTCTATCTCTGCCCTTCCCTGACACTTTTGTTTGAGCACTATATTTCTCTCTTGCAAAAATAAGTAAATAACATCTTTTAAAAAAATATAATTAGTAAAAAAGGTAAACATTCAAGTTTCTGCAATTAAAAAATTTCATATAATTATAGATAAAAATAAATTTTGTTTGAGGCATCTGGCTTGATCAGTCATAACAACTCGTGGTTCCTCATCTCAGGGTTGTAAGAGCCCCAAGTTGGGTGTACAGATTAGTTTAGATAAATAATTAAATAAGTGAATAGATAAATAAATAACAAATCTGAAAAAATAAATCCTGCCTTATGTTTCAGAAACTTAGTGAGCTTGTTTGAAAATTTCTATACAAAAAAGGAAAAAAAAGGAATTTTGTATACAAATTATGTGGAAAGAATTAATAATTTTAGAGTAAAGAAAGAATAACTTGTTCTTTAGATGTGAATACTTATGAAGTAAATTTAATGTAAAAACTTTGGTATTTCTTTTTCTTCTTCATTTATTTGTTTGTTTGTTTATTTATTAGTTTTTGATGGAGTTTTCCAAGATTCATTGTTTATGTAACATGGTGTAACAAACAATACTGTAACACCCAGTGCTTCATGCAATATCTGCCATCCTTAATATCCATCGCCAGGCCAACACTTCTCCCAATCCCTCCTCTCTGAAAGTTTCAGTTTGTGGAAAGATTGGAGATGCCCTTCAACAGATGAATGGTTAAAGAAAATGCCGTCCATATCCATTATCGAATATTACTCATCCATTGGAAAAGATGAATACTCAGCTTTTGCATCAGCATGGGTGGGACTAGAGGAGATTATGCTAAGTGAAGTAAGTCAGGCAGAGAAAGTCAATTATCATATGGTTTCACTTACTTGTGGAACATAAGGAATAGCATGGAGGACATTAGGAGAAGGAAAGAAAAATTGAATTGGGGTAAATAGGAAGGGGAGACTATCCATGAAAGACTGTGGACTCCAAAAAATTTGGATATTTCTTCAAGTAGAGCAGAAGAAAAGACCAAAAGCTGTATGGATGTGACATTGGAAGGACAAATTAATGCAGAAATAATGAAGTCATGGTGTCCCCAGGGTACTTGTATCATTATAGTTAAAATAAAATGTAGTGCCTACCTTACTTGATGCATGCAAAATTAACTCCATGTACATAATTGATGTAAATTTGAGTTTAAAAAATCACACTTTGAAAGACAATATAACAGAATGCATCTGTGATTTCTAATTAGGAAAATAATCCTTCCATGGAATGTAAAAAATAAAGTTTAAACATAAAGGAAAAATTTTAGTAAGTCTAAAACACTAAATTAAGTACAACTGCTCTTTTAGATGGCATTAAGACAATTTAAAGAATAAATCTTGAAAAACAAAATGACACTCAAAAGTCATAACCAACCACCATTTAAAAGAGACTATTTAAATATTCCTATAAATCAATAAAGAAAAAACATGGATAGGCAACTTATGAAAGAAGAAACACAACATTTAAAAACATATTCAGTATCATTAATCATCAGGCAAATGCAAATTAAAAACACAGCCAAATGCGTATGTAAACTCACTACATTGGTCAAAATCAAAGAACTTCCAAACGGCAAGTGGTCCTAAAATTTTGCAGCCATAGGAACTATCATAAGAAGATGACTTGAGGTGAAAGTGATGAAACCACACTGTAAAACAAGTTGAAATTATTTAGTTTTATGATATTTATAAACCTTAAACAAGTAATTACACTTCTAGAAAGACCAATGCTATACCTATTAGACCTGTTAGAATGAGTCTTTTCCAAAAGATAAGAAATAGCCAATGCTGGGAAGAATGTGGAGAAAAAGGAACACTTGTGCACATTTTGTACACTTTTGGAAATGTAAATTGATGCAACCACTATGGAAAACAGTATGGAACTTAACAAAAACTAAAAAATAAAACTATCAAAGGATCCAATAATTCCACTTCTGGGTATTATCCTAAGGAGCTTAAATACTAACTCAAAAAGACATATGCATCTCCATTTTCATTATAGTAGTTTTACCTTAGCAAAGACACAGAACAATCTATATGTTATTAAGTATATGTGGATGGATTAATGAATAAATAAACGTGGTATATATATGCAATGGAATCAAAGTCAGCCATAAATAGAATATATTGTTATTTTTACAAAATGGGTGGATCTTGAGGGCATTATGCTCAGTGTGAAATCAGAATTCAGTCACATAGTGAAAAACAAATGCTGTATGATCTCACTTATATGTGGAACCTGCAAAACCACATGGTGAGACCATTTCTCATTTTATTCAATGATAAAAATTGCATAATTAAAATTTCCAGTGATCTATGTTAATCAATGTATTTACCATCTATTTTTTTCTGTATCTATCATCTATCATTTTTTCTTTGTAACATATTCTAGATACATTAACTTTCAAATTTATGATTATTGATAGGATTTTCATTTCTAATTAAATAGCCTATTTTTAAAATTTTCAATAAATATTTTAAAACTTCTGTGCATTTTTTGTCTTTTCTTGTCCGTTCTGCTGGTATGCTCTTCAAGTTACATTGTCCCAAGTCATTATTCCCACATGCAATTTTCACACATTTGTTGATGGAAATGGCAACAACTTGTAATCATCTTAATCCCCTACTTGTTTTACCATATTGAACATCCTCTGGCACTTGGCTCACAGTGGAAGGCCATATTCTGTGGGGAAACAGTCAAAGGACTAGTTTTGGGTATCTGATTCATTTTCCAACTTATGGGGTCTATTAAATAAATATTTTAATATGTCAAAAATAATAAAAATATCAGTTTACACCATGCAAATAAAGACTTTCCACACACTTAATAAAATTGATTCATGACTGGGTGTGATGCATGAACAATCAATATTGTAACACTGAAAAAATAAAAAAAACCCACATATTTGGGAAAAAATTTAAAAATAAAAAAAGTAAAAATGGTGCATGAACAATGAATCTTGGAACACCGAAAAAATAAAATAAAAACTAAAAAATGGGTCAGGACTCTGAAAATAAAAAGCAACTGAACAGAAGTTTTCTAAAAGCACCATACCTGTTTTGTTTCAACTTATGAAGAATAAAATGCTTTTCAGATATAAAGGGCTTCTTTTTAAAAGAGATAGAAAAACTATTTCCATTTATTTTTATCTGAATCATTATTGGGATAATGAAGATTGGGGGAAATGATTGTTATGTCATGATAGAAAGATCATATCAACTTGGATAGTCTCAATAGCTGTGCCATGTCCCCATCTAATGCATTCAAGTATATTATACTATATGATATCATCATAATCAGTAATGATATACTGCATGTTGAGAGTTCCATGGAGTAGGCAAAAGAGGACCAAGATGATGGAGAAAGGATTTTAATAAAAAAAAATTGCCTAAGTAATAAGCTCTATTATCATAACACTACTTTAACAAAGATTGCGTGACTTGTTACGGTACTATTTTCTTTGAATGTAAAACTTAAGAAATCATCTCAGTTTCTTTGATGTTTGGGTGGCTCAGTCAGATACGTATCTCACTTTGACTCAGATAATGATCCCAGGCTCCTGGGATTGAGTCACACATCAGGGGGAAGCAAGGGAGCCTGCATCTCCCTCTCCCTCTGCCTGCTGTTCCCCCTGCTTGTGCTCTCACTCTCTCTCTCCCTCTTTATGACAAATAAATAAATAAGTGAATGAATGAATGAATAAATAAATAAGATCTTTAAAAAAAGAAATCATCTCAGTTCTATGTCATTTGAGTATTCATTAACTCTGTTTTTTTTTTTTTTTTCAGACTCCCTGTTGAGCAGAGAGCCTGATGTGGGGCTCGATCCCAGGACCCTGAGATCATTTCCCAGGACACTGAGATCATTTCCTGAGCCGAAGGCAGAGACTTTAACCCACTAAGCCACCCAGGTGCCCCACATTAACTCTGTTTTATCCCAACTCAAAATTGGGTTCTGTTCATGTGTCTGTATATGTATACTTGTGTGATTTATAACCAACTTTTTATGATTTCTCTTAAAAACTTAATCATTATTTCATGTCCTTAATTTTAAGATAAACATTCTTTTTCATATTTAAATCCTTTTATAATAGATGTTCATTCAAAATTGATAATATTCACCTAATGCAATGTTTATTTTCCTGAAAAATACATAATTAAATATGGGATGTATTTGAAAAGAATAGAAATTAACTGATATCAAAAGTATGTCAAAGGAGTAGTTATGGTATATCTATTATATGAACAGTACTATGATTTGGAATATATAAACAAATCAGTGTTTATTTATGTATGGGTTTTTCATATAGGCATCACTTGAACTGTTGCTGTGTTGAAACAATTAGAAGGGATATACAAGTTTTTTTTTTAATCAACTACATGTATGAGTCTCACAAGAAGAGAAATCAAAGCTATTTCCATCAACTATGTACAGGGATTTAAAGATTGGGTAATGTGAAATTAGATGCTCTAGTAATTCTCTATATCAAAACCTTATTTAATTTAATCTTTGAAGTATAGGTATAAGTTGGACAAGTAGGAGTGTTAATGAAGAGGGTAATGTAAAGCTTCAGGAATGAAATGAAGAGTCTACAGAGCTTCCAGTGTATTGCCTTAGAGAAGCATGTCTCCATGTTATGAGCCATATAACTGAAAAAGTGCTACCCATCTTCCCTCAGTTTTCATTTTCCATCTGTTTAACTATATTTGTGTCACTTCATATTGGTTGGAAATATTAGTAGAGATGGTGCACAAAGTGTCTGCTATCATGAAGGTAATGCAAAATGATTTTTATTTTAATAAAGAGTATGTGGAGGAAGCAGTGATAAGAATAAAAAGTGACAAGACAGTTTTCTGTAACAAAAAACGAGAATAATTTTAAATATTTAGGCTATTGAAAAGTCATAAATATTTAGGCTAATGGGAAAGTGGATTTGGGATTTATCACAATGAGAGAAAAGGTGTCAGATGCTAGTTTCATAAATTCCAACATTATTAAAACAATAACAACAAGCCCAATATCTAGCATCAACACATTAGGTAAAAGTTAATTTACATAAAGAGAAAAAAATATATGAATACAAAAATATGATTTTCATCAAAAAAAGATGCAAGAGAATTATCTTCTTAAATATATGAGTAACTTTATAAAATCCATCATCAAAGATACATAAGTCAAATAACTGAGGCCTGTGAGTAAATTGAGTATTTTCCTAACCTTCAAAAATTGGTCAAAAGCAGTTTATACTACAGTCAAAATTTCAGGGTGCCTGTGTGTCTCAGTTGCTGAAATATCGTGACTCTGCCTCTCACTTCAGATCTCAATCTCAGGGTCTGAGAGCAACCCCATGTTGGGCCCCACACTGGATGTGATGCTTACTTAAAAATAAATAGATAAATAATAATAAATAAAAATCAAATACCCATCACACTGTTTTCCAAAATGGCTGCACCAACCTGCATTCCCACCAAAAGTGGAGGAGGGTTCCCCTTTCTCCACATCCTCTCCAGCATTTGTTGTTTACTGTCTTGTTGATTTTGTCCATTCTAACTGGTGTAAGGTGGTATCTCAGTGTAGTTTTGATTTGAATCTCTCTGATGGTTAAAGATGATGAACATTTTTTCATGTGTCTGTTAGCCATATGTATGTCTTCTTTGGAGAAGTGTCTTTTCATGTCTTCTGCCTATTTTTGATGGGATTATCTGTTTTATGAATGTTGAGCTTGAGGAGTTCTTTATAGATCTTAGATATCAGCTCTTTGTCTGTAGTGTCATTTGCGAATATCTTCTCCCATTCTGTGAGTTGCCTGTTGTTTTGTGGACTGTTTCCTTTGCTGTGAAAAGCTTTTTACCTTGATGAAATCCCAAAAGTTCATTTTTGCTTTTGTTTCCTTTGCCTTTGGAGACATGTCTTGAAAGAAGTTGCTGTGGCTAATGTCATAGAGGTTACTGCCTATGTTCTCCTCTAGGGTTTTGATAGATTCCTGCCTCATGTTGAGGTCTTTTATTCAAGTTTATCTTCTTGTATGGTGTAAAAGAATGGTCAAGTTTCATTCTTCTACATATAGCTGTTCAATTTTTTTAGCACTATATATTGAAAAGACTGTCTTTTTTTCCACTGGATATTTTTGCCTGTTTTGTCAAAGATGATGGAAATTCCTCAGGAAATTAAATATACAGCTACCCTATGACCCTGCAATTGCACTACTCAGTGTTTACCGCAAAGAAGCAGATGCAGTACAAAGAAGGGCCACATGTACCCCAATATTCATAGGCGCAATAGCCACAATCACGAAACTGTGGAAAGAATCAAAATATCCTTCAACAAATGAGTGGATAAGGAAGATGTGGTACATCTATACAATGGAATATTATGCCTCCATCAGAAAGGATGAATATCCAACTTTTGTATCAACATGAACAGGAGTGGAAGTGATTACGTGGAGAAAAATAAGTCAAGCAGAGAGAGTCAATTATCTTATAGTCTCACTTATGTGTGGATTATAAAGAAAAGCATGGAGGGCATCGTGAGAAGGAAGGGAAGGGTGAATGGAAAAATTGGAGGGGGCGATGAACGAGGAGAGACTGTGAGCTCTGAGCAACAAACTGAAGGTTTTGGAGAGGAGGGTTTGGGGGGGGTGGGCGAGCCTGTTTCTGTGTATTGAAAAGGGCACATATTGCATGGAGCACTGGGTGTGGTGCATGAACAGTCAATATTATAACACTGAAAAATTAAAATAAACATATTTGGGGAGAAAAAATCAAATACCCTTCAAATATTGAAAAGCAAGTGCTATAAAGTTAATAAATAAAATTTGCATGCAAAATCTAAGATGTTAAAAATTATATAAAGGAAATGTCATGGAAGATGATAGTTTTGCACGAATAAAAACCTCATGCAAATCTCATGTTTATATAGCTCAGACGGGAGTCCAAATAGCTGAAGATTTAAATAAAAAAAACACTTCATAATTTCCATATAATTATGATAAAGAATAAAGGAATTTAACAAAAAATATTGTAAATTAGAATTGACAATCCGAGGGCACTTGAGCAGTTCAGTTGTTTAAACATCTGACTTTGTCTCAGGTCATGATCCTGAGGTCCTGGGATCGAGCCCAGGGACTATATTCCAGCTCAGCACTGAGTCTCCTTCTCCCTCTTCCTCTGATCCTCCCCCCTGCTCATGCTCCTACTGTCTCTCTCCAAAATGAAGAGAAAAAAGATCATTACTATCAACACTTCACAATATATTATTGATCTCTAATAGAAATAATCCCAAAAAGCTATTTCATTGAGTAATAAAAAAGGAAAGTCTACTTCCTAACTTCAAATTTCATCATCTTTCCATTACTCCACTCTCTTTAACATTTTTCTTTTTGAATATGGTCTTATCCAGGAAAGAATTGAAGCAATATGAAATGGGGTAACACTTCCAGCATCTGTTTTCAAAATGTTCTGTCCATACAAAGAGTTAAAACCAATAAAAATGAGTAGCTTAATTTATTTTCTTTATTCTTTCTTCTTCTTTCTTTCTCTCTTTCTTTCTTTCTTTCTTTCTTTCTTTCTTTCTTTATCTTTCGTTTTTTTACTTAACTTTAATTTCAACAAACTTTCAGTATTTTCCTTTAACGTAATTAGCTAATCTCCACAGGATTTTAACAAGAGCTGATTTAATATCTTTGCTCCTCAGACAGTAGATAACAGGGTTCAAGGTGGGGGGGACAACAGGATAGAACATAGACATGAACAAGTCCAGAAGAGACGGGTCATCAGAAGTTGGCTTAAAATAAGCAATAGTACCTGTTAGAAGGAAAGTACTCACCACAATGAGGTGAGGCAGGCAGGTGGAGAAGGCTTTGGACTGCTTCTGTCTAGTTGGGATCTTTAACACAGTGGAGAAAATATATACATAAGAGATCACAATGAAAACTAAATATGAAAATCCATAACACACCCCAATGGCCACACTGATATTAATAGTTGCATGTTCCATGGTACAAGTGAACTTCAGTAGGGCAGGTACATCACAAAATAGATGATGTATCTTAGTTGACCCACAAAAATCCAAAGAGAATGTCCCAGCTGAGTACAAGATTCCCAAGGCCCCTCCACTGAGCCAGGAGACAAACACCAGCTGGATACAGACCTCTTTGATCATAAGAGCCTCATAACGCAGGGGCCGACAGATGGCAATATAGCAGTCATAGGACATTGCAGTGAGAATGCCAATCTCAGACCCAGACATTAGTACCACAAAGAAGAGCTGTAATACACATCCCAGAAAAGAGATGGAGTCAGTTAAAGTGGTGGAATTCTGGATGGATTTGGGGACTGTGGCAGAAATGAGACACATATCTAAGAAGGATAAGTGCCTTAGGAAGAAGTACATTGGAGTGTGAAGGCATTGGTCAAGAATTGTGAGCAGGATGATAATTAAATTCTCCAGTATGGTCACTAGGTAGATCAGTAAGAAGAGCACAGCATAGAACCTCAATAGCATCTGGCTTTCAGTAAATCTCAGAAGCAAGAATTCCACTATTAGTGTTTGATTCATCATATTTTAAAATTTAAAGCAACCTATTAAATAACGAAAAAAATTATATTAAAAGAAAATTTTATTTGCATCTTTATTTTTTTTAATTTTTTAAAAGATTTTATTTATTTATTTGACAGAGAGAGAGAGAGATCACAAGTAGGCAGAGAGGCAGGGAGAGAGAGAGGGGGAAGCAGGCTCCCCGCTGAGCAGAGGGCCCGATGCGGGGCTAGATCCCAGGACCCTGAGATCATGACCTAGCCGAAGGCAGAGGCTTTAACCCACTGAGCCACCCAGGCGCCCCTGCATCTTTATTTTTAAAGCATGTATACTTTAGCATCATGAAATAGTTGGGCATTTAAAATACCAGGATATCTATATTCATAATTTGCTCAGGTATAAAAAAGCTAAAAGCATAACAGTCCACAATAACTGGATATACATTCATAGCGAAAGATGAAAAATATTCCACTTCCGGTAATGCAACACTTGAGATGATTTTTGAATAAATATATTTCAGCAGGAATTGCAGAGTTGGGCACATAATTCTAACTGTAGTAGAATGCATATTTGTCATGCATAAATATGTTAGTTGACATAAATGTTGATGTGCATTATAAGTCATGGATGGATTTTCTGTTTGTAGTGTATTGCAATCTGTTTAAATAATGATTAATGTTATTTGATATTCTAATATATTACCCACTTTTCATTGAAGGACTTTAAGGGTTTATCTCATATTCTCATTAATAACCTATTTTTGGTGAAAATATCATCAGTGGGGCACATGCGTGCCTCAGTTTGTTAAGCATCTGCCTTCAACTCAGGTCATGATCCCAGATTCCTGGTATCCGAGTTGGGATCCCTGCTCAGCGGGGAGTCTGCTTCTCCTTTTCCCTTTGCTCCTCCACCCCACTCATGCTCTATTGTATCCTCTCTTTCTTTCTCTCTCTCTCACATAAATAAATAAAATATTTAAAAAGAGAATGTCATCCATTGTTCGTGTTATTCTTTTTGTTTAGATATTTTTAAAAAAACAAAAGATAAAACTACGCTGGTAATTTTAACAAATTGGCTTAAAATGTACAGTAACATTTTCTCATGAAAAGAACAAATTCTAAGACTATAAGGAAGACTTTTAGCATTAAACACTAGAAAGAACTTAATACCAAGAACAAGCAAATATTAGAGATGTGAGAAATACACAGTGTCATCCCATTTTAGACTTACACAGGACTTACAAACCAGGATCACTGACAAACCCCATTGGGGAGATCTGTGGTCATATATTTGTCCTTCGGATTATTATCATCTCTATTTTATTTTTCAAATATTATATTCAATTAACCAGTATAAGGTACATCATTACTTTTTGATGTAATGTTCAATGATTCATTAGTTGTGCATAAAACCCAGTGCTCATCACAACATGTGCCCTCTGTAATACTCATCTCCCTTTAATTGTACTTTAGCATCATTTCAGTGACAATTTCTTTAGATCTCCATGCAACCCCTTTCAATCTCTCACAATATGTGTGGCATTCTCAGTGAATACTCTAATTTAAGAAAACAAAACAAAACAGTGATTTTCCTTAACCTCTGTAAGTGAATCTCAGCTAGCCTTTCATACACAAGGTACTAATTGAGTATTAACTGTTGAAATGTTTCCTCCACCTGTGGAATATTTCTCCTCAGGCTTTGTCTGTTCTCAGTCATAATTTTGAGAAGCCCCTGTCCCTGACCAATCATTTCTGCATTATCATTCATCTTCCCAATCATCAGGTTTACACTCCATGACATGGAGATTCTCCTGAAAGTTAAAGGTAGTGGGAATTGATAATCATTATCCTACTTTGGCTCTTCTATCTATGGAAAGCCTTGCAATCATTTTAAATTCAGTGCCTTAAATATCGGAGTAATCCAACGTCAACACAGTGTATGTGCGCTGGAATAAAAGCAATGATTATTCATTCTCCATGTGACTGAGCCAGATTGAAGTTTCCTTCGTGCTTATTCAATTATTTCTTTTTTCTACCTGGAAAAGTAGGTTAAGACTCTCTATTAATTCCTTTTATAGTTTCTGTTTTCAATGTGATGATATCTGTCCAGTTCCATTTTGTTGAAATCCTATTAGTGTATAATTCCATGAAGTGCAAAATTGACATATACATATAGTTTGATCAGTGCTGTCTTTGTCCCACATGTGGACATACTTTTAAATAAATCTTAGTAAAATAATAATTTTTATAAATAAATAAATAGATACTTTTAATAAAAAAACTAATATCTGAAAGTCACTCCTACTGGTTATGCAATCAGGCCTAATAATTTAATATTTTCCATATTCAAAAATAGTAAGATTTAACATGAAATATTCCTATAGCTTAATATTGCTTGAATTGATTAAGTTAAATGTATAAAACCAAATAAGTTATTTTTCTTCATCTTACAATAAACTATACTTTGAAACCACCTATTTCCAAATAATTACTGTGTTAATTGGATAGAAAGTCATATTTTGATGTAAAATTATGTGCATACAAATATCAGATAATTTTAATTTTATTTGTTAAATGCTTATTTTAGAGAGAGAGAGAGAGAGAGCACAGGTGGAGGGAGGAACAGACTGGAGGGAAAGAGAGAGAACATTCAGCAGACTCTACACTAGCATGGAGTCTGATGTGAGTCTTGATCCAGCACTCTGAAATCATTACCTGAGCTGAAGTAATGTGTCAGGCAGTCAGCCATTTGAGCCACTCTGAGGTCCCAATATCAAATACTTTAAATATCTGATAGACAACAACAACATTCCTATCACTCTCTTTGACTTTAGATGAGGTAGTCCCTGTCTACCAAGACCACTTATAAAAATGATTTTCTTTGAATATTTTGATTTCACATTTTCTTTTGAAAGGCAATTACTTAATAATGTAAAATTGAATAAATGACAGAAGAATTCAACATTTCATAAGGATAAAAAGTTATTAAACATTTTGTTTTTGAGTAAATGTAGATACTCATATATCTATTATATTATATATAAATATATATAATGGAATATCACTCAGCTATAAAATATAATGAAATCTTGCCATTTGCAATGACATGGATAATCTAGAGAGTATAATGCTAAGCAAAATAAACCAATCAAAGAAAGATAAATACCGTATGACTTCATTCACTATGGAATTTAAGAAACAAAAATGAACAAAGAGAAAAGAGAGAGAGAGATGCTGAACTATACAGAACAAACTGAAAGGTACAAGAGGGGAGGCAGGTGAGAGGATGAAATAGGTGATGGTGATTAAAGAGTGCAGTGATCATGAGTCCCAGTTTTTTTATTGAAGTGTTAAATTACTATGTTGTAAACCCGAAACTAATATTACACTGTATGATATATATACACACACTCTATGTGTATAATACATACATATATATGCATATGTACTATACATTAGATATATACATATATGTATGTGTTTATATACATTACTCTGTATGTTAACTAATTGGAATTTGAATAAATACTAAAAAACTTAAGAATAGCATCATTAGAAAAAGACTGCTGAGCAGATTTTAAAGCAATTTTAGTAGAGAAACTAGTACAAATAATATTAAATAAAAATGAAACAAAATAAAAAAGAAAATAAGTAATTTAGGTTTTTTTTACAATGTTAAAAACAAAGTCATATTCTCAAGTTATGAGAAGAGCCAGAAAAGTGCAAATAATTTTTCCATATGCCTCCAGGCATATGTTTCATGTGTCCCGTCCCATCAGACTCACAAAGATTTTGATTGAGCATCTCTGACATGAACACACTAGTCTGTGTTTTCCTTGTTCTGCTTCCAAGTTCTAAGAGGAAAAAGAGTCCCTAATGTCCTGTGCCTCTGACGAATCTTTCTCTAATAAAGGGCAAGGGTCTTTACACAGTGTCAAGTGGACCTTTAAAAAGTACATGGGATTCTCCAAGGAGGTCAGACTTTCAGATGTGCAAAATTTCATTACTCCTATTCTAAAGGCTTTGGGACTCTGTCCTCATCTCTCATCTCTGATGTGAGAGTTGACACTACTATCTATTTCCCACTGAGATAAAGAATTAGATCTCACTGGATCTCATTAGAATAAGCCAAGCAGCATCCCTTTAGTTATTCATTATATTTATGACTATTGAGTTCTAATACATTCTTTTACTTCTAAAGCCCGTAACAATTTACATTTAGGTCTGCATCCACTAATCTTTAAATGGAGTCTAATAATTCCAATTAAGTTGCAATAGTGAGAATCACTAAGAGACATACTATTCTGACTTAGGGATTTATAGTAATATGGTTTTTGTTTAAGTCCTTGAGCCACCACATGTCATATTGATGTTTCCTTTATGCTGTCCCTGGATTGAAGCCAGACTCCAGTGAGATAATTTTCCTCAGGTTCTCACTAGTGAATAGAGATACCAGGATAGGAACTCTTCCAAAACTTGCATTTTCTTTTTTTCTTTAATTTTATTTTTTCAGTGTTCCAAGTTTCATTGTTCATGCACCACACCCAGTGCTCCATTCAATACGTGCCCTTCTCAATACCAACCACCAGACTCACCCATCCCCAAACCCTATCCCCTTCAAACTTCAGTTTCTTCTCAGAGTTCACAGTTTCTCATGGTTCGTCTCCCTCTCTGATTTCCTCCAATTCTCCCTGCCTTTCCTTCTCACAATGTCCCAATGTATTTCCTTATGCTCCACAGTTAAGTGAGCCATATGATAATTGACTCTCTCCCCTTGACTTATTTCATTCAGCATAATCTCTTCCAGTCCTGTCTATGTTGATACAAAAATTGGGTATTCATCCTTTCTGATTATGATTCATCCATCTAATTATGATGCAGGCATAATAATCCATTGTATATATGAACCACATCTTCTTTATCCATTCATCTGTTGAAGGGCATCTTGGTTCTTTCCACAGTTTGGCAAATTGTGGCCATTGTTGCTATAAACATTGAATACATATGGGACTTCTTTTCACTACATCTATTTGTTTGGAGAAGATACCTAGTAGTATATTTGCAGAGTCATAGAAAAGTTCTATGTTTTAATTTCTTGAGGTATCTCCACACTGTTTTGCAAAGTGGCTGCACCAACTTGCATTCCCGCCAATAGGGTAAGAGGGTTCTCCTTTCCCCACATCCTCTCCAACAATCGTTGTTTCTGGTATTTTTAAATTTGGCCATTCAAACTGGTATAAGGTGATACCTCAAAGTAGTGCTAATAAGAATTTCCCTGATGGCTAATGATGATGAACATTTCTTCATTTATCTGTTAGCCATTTTATGTCTTCTTTGGAGAAGTGTCTGTTTATGTCTTCTGCCCAATTTTTGACGTGATTATCTGTTTTGTGAGTGTTGAGTTTGGGGAGTACTTTATGGATCTTAATTATCAGACTTTGTCTGTAGTGTCATTTGTGAATATATTATCCCATTTTGTGAGTTGTTTTGTAGACCGTTTCCTTGGCCGTGCAGAAACTTTTTATCTTGATAATTCCCAAAAGTTCATTTTTGCTTTTGTTTCCTTTGCCTTTGGAGACACGTCTTGAAAGAAGTAGTTGTGGCCGATATCAAAAAGTGTACTGCCTTTTTTTTTTATTATTCACAAATATGTTTATTTTATTTTTTCAGTTTTGCAAGATTGATTGTTCATGCACCACACCCAGTGCTCCATGCAATACGTGCCCTTCTCAATACCCAATACAGGCTCACTCAACCACCCACCAACTCCCCTCCAAACCCTTCAGTTTGTTGCTCAGAGTCCACAGTCTCTCCTCCTTCATTGCCCCCTCTGGTTTCCCCCCATTCAACCTTCCCTTCCTTCTCACAATGCCCTCCATGATTTTCTTTATACTCCACATGTAAGTGAGACTATAAGATAATTGACTATCTCTGCTTGACTGATTTTACTCAGCATTATCACTTCTACTTCCGTCCATTTTGATACAAAAGTTGGATATTCATCCCTTCTGATGGAGGCATAATATTCCATTGTATAGATGTACGACATTTTCCTTATCCACTCATCTTTTGAAGGGCATTTGGGTTCTTTCCACAGTTTGATGATTGTGGCCATTGCTCTATGAACATTGGGGTACATGAGGCCCTTATTGTTCTGCATCTGTTTCTTTGGGATAATGAGTAGTGCAATTGCAGGGTCGTAGGTTAGGTCTATTTTTAATTTCTTGATGAATATCCACACTGTTTTCCAAAGTGGCTGCACCAACTTGCTATCCCACCAACAGTGGTGGAGCATTCCCCTTTCTCCACATCCTCTCCAGCATTTGTTGTTTTCTGTCTTGTTGATTTTGGGCATTCTAAATGGTGTAAGGTGGTATCTCAATGTCAATCTTTTTTTTTTTTTAAGATTTTATTTATTTGACAGAGAGAGACACGGCGAGAGGGAACAGAAGCAGGAGGAGTCAGAGAGGGAGATGCAGACTTGCTGTCATGTAGGCAGTCCGATGTGGGGCTCAACCCCAGGACCCTGGGATCATGACCTGATCCAAAGGCAGGCTGTTAATGACTGAGAAACCCAGGTGCCCCTCAGAGTGTGGTTTTGATTTTTATTTCTCCGATGGCTAAAGATGGTGAACATGTTTTCCTGTGTTTGGTAGCCATTTGTTTGTCTTCTTTGAAGAAGTGTCTATTCATGTCTTCTGCCCATTTTTTGATGGGATTATCTGTTTTGTGACTGTTGAATTTGAGGAGTTCTTTATAGATCTCAGATATCAGATCTTTGTCTGTAGTGTCATTGGTGAATATCTTCTCCCATTCTGTGGGTTGCCTGTTTGTTTGGTTGACTGTTTGTGAACCTAAAGAAACTTCCAGACTTAAAGTGAGGGAATTCAGAACCTTTTTTCATGCCAACAGACCTCAAAAGAAATCTGGGGAAGTAATTCTTATATCAGACAAATTAGAATTTAAACTAAAGACTGTATTATGAAATCCAGAGGGAAATTATATCATTATTAAAGGGTCTCTCCAACAAGACATCTAAGAATTGTAAATATCTATGCTCCCAACATGGGAGCATCCAACTACATAAGCCAGCTGTTAACCAAAATAACAAATCAGACCAACAACAACACGCTAATAGTAGGAGATTTTAACACTCCACTGTCAGCATTGGACAGATCATCGAAGCTGAAGATCAACAAAGAAACAAGAGCTTTGAAGGACACATTGGACTAGATGAACTTTGTAAATACACAGATAACATTTCTCTCTCAAACAAACAAACAGAAAAACAAACATCACTTATTCTTCTCAAATGCACATGGAACTTTCTCCAAAACAGATAACATGCTGGGTCACAAATCAGGTTTGAGTCAATATGAAAAGATTGAGATTATTATGGTATCAGACCACAATGATTGAAACTGGAACTCAGTCGCAGTAAAATTTTGGAAGGAACTCAAACATTTGGACATTAAAGAGAATCATGCTCAAGAATGATTGGATCAACCAGGAAATTAAAGCAGAACATAAAAAATTCACAGAAACTAAGGAGATATTAAACACTTCAGTCCAAAATTTATAGGATACTGCAAAGTTGATTGTATGAGGGAAATACAGGGAAATCAAGCCTTTGTCAGAAAATTAGAAAATCCTTAATGCACATTTAAACTTCCATCTAATGGAGATGTAGAAAGCACAGCAATTAAAAGCTAAGCCAAGCAGAAGAAGAGAAATGATAATGATTAGTGCAGAGATCAATGAAATAGAAACCAGAAAAACAGTAGACCAGATCAACGAAATTAGAAACTTGTTCTTTGGAAGACTTAAAAAGATTGATACGCCACTGGCCAGACTTATCCAAAGAAAAGAAAAAGGATCCAAATTAATAAAATCATGAATGAAAGGGGAGAGATCATGACTAATACCAAGGAAATAGAAAAAAATATATTAGAAATTATTGTGGCACATGAGTGGCTCAGTGGGTTAAGCCTCCACCTTTGGCTTAGGTTATGATCTCAGGGTCCTGGGATTGAATCCCACATCAGGTTCTCTGAAAAGCAGGGAGCCTGCTTCTCTCTCTCCCTCTGCCTGCCTCTATGCCTACTTCTGATCTCTTTCTCTCTGTGAAATAAATAAATAAAATTTTAGAAACATTTTAAAAAGGAATTATTAACAGCAACTATATGCCAACAAATTAAACAACCTGTAAGAAATGGATGCCTTCCTGGAAACATAAACTACTAAGACGGAAAAAGGAAGAAATAGACAAGCTGAATATATCAATACCCAGTAATGAAATTGAAATTGTAAAAAAACACACCAAAAAACACAAAAAAAAAACAGACAAACAAAAACAACAACAAAAACAAAAATACACCTTCCCCCCAAAATAAGATCCCAGGGCAGATTGCTTCCCAGGGCAATTTTAACAAACATTTAAAGAAGAAATAATACTTATTCTGCTGAAGCTGTTTCCAAAAACAAAAACAGAAGGAAAACTTCCAAACTCTTTCAATGTGGCCAGCATTACCCTGATCCGAAAACTAGTCAAAGCCACCATTAAAACGGAGAATTACGGAACAAAATCCCTGATGAACATGGATGCCAAAATACTCAAAAAGATCCTAGCTAATAGGATCCGGCAATATATTAAAAGGATTATTCACCATGACCAAGTGGGATTTATTCCTGGGATTCGAGGTTTATTCAATATTTGCAAATCAATCAATGTTATAGTGTATATTAATAAAAAAAGACTAGAATCATATGATCCTCTCAATTGATGCAGAAAAAGCATGTGATGAAATACATCTATTCCTATTTAAAATTCTTTAGAGTGTATGTATAGAGGGAAAATTCCTCAAAATCATAAAACCCATCTATGAAAAGCCCACAAAGAATATCATTTTCCAATTGCTTACAGCTTTTCCCTTAAGTCGGGAAAACGACAGGTATGTCCACTGTCGCCATTATTGTTAACGTAATGCCAGAAGTCCTAGTCTCAGCAATCAGACAACAAAAAGAAATAAAAGCCATCTAAATTGGCAAAGAAGCCAAACTCTCTCTGTGTGCAGATACACAATACTTTACGTGGAAAACCCAAAAGACCACCCCCCAAATCATTGGAAATTTTACAATTCAGCAATGTGTCAGGATACAAAATCGATTAACAGACATCAGTTGCTTTTCTATACACTAACAATATAACTGAAGAAAGAGATATTAATGACTTGATTCCATTTACAATAGCACCAAAACCATAATAAATCTAGAAATAAACCTAACCATACAGGTAAAGGATCTATACTCTAGAAACTACAGAACACTTATGAAAGAAATTGAGGAAGAACAAAAAGATGAAAAATAATTCCATGTTCATGCATTGGAAGAATAAGCATTGTTAAAATGTCTGTCCAACCAATCTACATTTCCAAAGCCTTCCCTATTAAAATATCAATGGCATTTTTCTTTAATAAAAATTTATTTATTTATTTGACATAGAGAGAGTGCGAGAGATTACAAGTAGGCAGATAGGCAGGCAGAGAGAAGGGGGAGCAGGCTTCCTGCTGAATAGAGACCCTGATGTAGGACTCCATCCCAGGACCCTGAGATCATGACCTAAGCCGAAGGCAGAGTCTTTCACCCACTGAGCTATCCAGGCGCCTGCCATTGGCATTTTTCAAGGAGCTAGGTTAAGCAATTCTAAATTTGCATGGAACCAGAAAACATCCTGAGTCGCCAAAAGAATGATGAAAAAGAAAAGCAAAATTCGGGGCATTACATGCCTGACTTCAAGCTATATTACACATCTGTGATCACCATGGCAGTGTGGTACTGGCACAAAAACAGACACATAGACCTGTGGAACAGAATAGAGATTCCAGAAATG
>CM052809.1:2367265-2412723 GCA_028533885.1 Nasua narica | reverse complement strand
GGGGGGGTTAGCCTGGTGGTGGGTATCGAGAGGGGCACGTACTGCATGAAGCACTGGGTGTGGTGCATGAACAATCAATCTTGTAACACTGAAAAATTAAAATAAATTTGGGAAAAAAAAAGAGAAAAAAAATACATAATATATAGCCTGAGAACGAATGTGTGTGCAAGATTGTGTGTGCATGAGCATCTATGGGTGAGTAGATGTATGAGCAGCCAGAGGGTAGGAATGTTGGACCTTTACCCCATATTCTATAGTCTTTCCCCTCTTTTCATATATAACAACTATGATTACTTTTTCATTGTAATGGTATATCCATATTTATTAATGTTCTATCCATATATTGCATGTCCTTTTTATCATGCATTTCATTTTTATTCTTTACTGTCATTTATTTAATCATATAATTAAATGAAAAATATTTACTTCTAGTGGATAAAGATAATGTGTATAAAAACAATTCTTTTACAAAAATATTCAGTGATTATCTTCTGTTATTTGAAATGATTTGAAACTTTGTTCTGTGTACTAAACATATTCCTTAGAATATTGAACTCTAATTCAGGATATATTTTATAAAGATACATATTTCATCATCAATATGCCAAGGACTCATAAATGAACGACTTTTCCTCTTCTTTCTTCCTATTTTTCCATTTCTGCTCATTTAGCATACATCAAATTCAGATACATACTAAGAGTGACATAATAAAGAGGTCATATTCCCAAACATCCATGTCAGGAGAGTAAAAATGTTCATGACTTACAAGCACAAAATAGATTGTCTCTTACATAAAAACATTCTTGGAAAGTAAAAAGACTTAACAGGAATCTGATGTTTACCTTTACTCTCTTTTGTCCCATATAGAGTGGAAAACATGACCAACCACTCAGCAGGGATGGAATTCTTCCTCATGGCATTCTCAGACACCAGAGAGCTCCAGGTTTTACATGGCAGTCTGTTTTTGCTTATTTACCTGGTGACTCTTATGGAGAATCTTCTCATTATTGTCTTGATCACTCTGGATCAATGTCTTCACACTCCCAAGTACTTCTTCCTGAAGAATTTATCACTTTTTGTTTTGAATTTATCACTTTTTGATGCCTGCCTCATTTCCATTACACTCCCAAAATTTATCCTGAACTCTTTATCCCACTGAAATGCCATTTCATTCTCAGGATGAATATTACAGATGTTGTTGGTGATCCATTTTAGTGGGTCTGAGCTTTTCCTTCTAACTGCCATGTCCTATGACCGCTATGTGGCCATCTCTCACCCACCTCACTATGATGTCATTATGAACAAGAGAGTCTGCATGGGGATGACAGCTGCCTCCTGGCTTCTTGGGAGCATCTTTGGGGTTTTATACTCAGCTGGTACTTTCTCTTTATCTTTCTGTGGCTGCAGAAAAGTTCCTCAGTTTTTCTGTGATGTCCTCTCCCTACTGAAGATCTCTTGCTCAAAGTCTCATGTCACCATAAATATTAATGAGGCAATTGGGATTATGTATGCAGTTTTCGGTTTAGTGTCCATTGGATTTTCATATATTTACATTTTCAATACAGTGCTGGGAATGCCATCATTACAAGGGTGGTCAAAAGCCTTTTCCACTTGAGGGCCCCATCTCATAGTTGTAACAACATTTATTGTAACAGGTGCCATTGCCTACCTGAAGCCAGTCCCTGATTCTCCACATCTTGTGCATTTTTTGGTGTCTGTGTTCTATTCTGTGTTGCCTTCTTTTTTGAACCCCATATTATACAGCCTAAGGAACAAGGAAATCAAGGCAGCTATGAAGATGTTTCTACGGAAACTAAGTCATACATTCTATGGTGAAAAATAATAGAACTATAATCTATAAAGTTTCTATAAGTATATAAATATAATTATACAATCAATAGTCTGTAGAATCTATAAATAATCTATAAATCTATAAAAATCTATGAATCCCAGGGTGCTTGGGTGGACCAGTGGGTTAAAGCTTCTGCCTTGGGCTCAGGTCACGATCTCAGGGTCCTGGGATTGAGCCCTGCATTGGGTTCTCTGCTCAGTGGGGAGCCTGCTTCCTCCTCTTTCTGCCTGCATCTCTGCTTACTTGTGATCTCTCTCTCTCTCTGTCAAGTAAATAATTAAAATTTTTTTAAAAACCCAAAAGATACCCTGAATTTAAAAAAAAATCTATGAATCCTGTGTTTTAAAATATATATATACATATTGTATATATATTATATATGTTATATAAAAGTATTAAAAATTAAAATATAAATTAAATTTTAAAAATTAAATTATATTAAATATTAACTATATATTATATTAAATATATAATATATATATCTTATAATCTAGGGTTGACATCAATATCTGATATAATAAAATATTCACTTTATTTACTAGGGCTAGGATACAGTTGACATGTTCGTGCTTATTCATAATCATTCATTATCTCCGAACCTCCAAGAATAGCATATTAATTACATAGTATCTGTGCAAGTAAATTAAATTTTAGAAATACTATGACAATTTTTCAAATGGCTTCCTGAAGATGTCTTTGTAGTATTTTTTTTGAATATGTGAATATATTACTTTAAATGGCATAAAGGAACTCAGTAGATGTAATTCAGTTAAGAAGCATGAGATGAGGTGATTATCCCAGACTATCCAAGGGACTTTATTTAATCATGAAAGTGGTGTGTATCCAGACTTTGTTAGAGGGAGAAGTGTCTAAGGAAGTATCGTCTTCCATTGTTGGCTTTGTAGATGGAAAGAGGTCATATGCCAATATATAGACGGAGGCAACTTCTGGAGACTGGAAAAAAAAAACAGGAACAGATAGTTGACTGGTGACCCAAGAAAAGAATGCAGCGGTACAAAGTGCATCCTCATATTACCATAGTGTGGTTAGTGTTGGATTTCTAAACTATAGCATGTGAAAAAAAATGCTATTAAACCACAGAATTTGTGAATATTTGCTAAAGAAGCAATAAAAATTGAACACAAGCATTACATACTTGTATCCTTACATATTTTTTAAATGAGAAATTCTTTACAATACAAATGCGGGTCTCTGAAACTGAAGGTCTTAGTAAAAGGTAAAAAAAATAATAGAAAAAGCAGACCAATATCAAATGTTTAAAATTTTGAAGAATAATTTAAAGATTTTACTTATTTATTTGACATAGAGAGAGAGAGCGAGAAATCACAAGTAGGCAGAGAGATAAGCAGAGAGAGAGGGGAAAGCAGGCTCCCTGCCGAGCAGAGAGCCTGATGCAGGGCTTGATCCCAGGACCCTGACATGACCTGAGCCAAAGGCAGAGGCTTTAACCAACTGAGCCACCAAGGTACCTGAAGAATAATTTAGATTATATTTGTTGTTATCCACTAGAATTTATGCACTACCATTTTTATATTATTTGGAAAATACTAATCCATTATAAATAAATTAAATAACAACTAACTAACTAAATACATAAACAAAAAGTTTTTTAAAAAAATGTTTTTAATATTTGGTTTTAGTATTATGAGATCAGATTTTTAATATCTTATTCAAATTAGACTTAATTTTTATTACTTTTTAAATTTGTTTAAAACATTTAATTTTTTATGGTTCTTCCACTAGTAAATAGTTTAATTTTTATGTGGCATTTGTTTTTGAGACTAAATATATAAAAATTATCTCCTGGCAACTGTAGAGCTACCTATCAGGGAGGGCGGGTGCCCAGTTTGTTTGGAAAAGCTGGTAGAGTATGGTGGGAAGTACTGCACAATGAGTGCCAGAGAGAAGGTGGTGACCCAATATTCTAAGATGGTCCAGAAGAATCTGTAGAAAGACAGCAGGAAGGTGGCACTGGAGGTGAAGCTGTTGCTTTTGGGTGTTGCAGTCAGTGAAGAGCACCACTGTCAAGCAGATGAAGATCATCCATGAGGAGAGCTACTCAGAAGAAGAATGCTGGCCGTACCATGCAGCCCTCTCCAACAAAAACATCCAGTCCATCATGGCCATTGTCAAAGCTATGGGCAATCTGCAGATTAATTTTGCCAACCCCTCCTGCACAGATGAGGCTAGAGGCCAACAAGTATGATTAGGGTGACAGCTACATCCAGAGCAAGTCTGAGGACCTGAACAAGTGCAAGGATACCACAGTGATCTATACACACCTCACCTTCACTACCAACACCAAGAACATGCAGTTGGTGTTTGATACTCTCGCCAACTTCATCATTGACAACAACCTGAAGGACTGGAGCCTCCTCAGTTCTTCATCCTCACAGAATGAGCCACCACCAACTCTGCTTCCCACAGCCCTTAAGGAAATTGAGGACAAGAGAATCAAACTCCCCAACTGCCCCCCCACCCATGTGGGCCACTTTTCCAATTTCCCACACTCTGTTATTGGGTCCCTGACCCCTGACTCAGCTCCAAAGACTCAGGAGAGGAGCTGATACAGATATCCCTATTTCAAGCCAGCCCTTGGTCCAGGTGTTACTGCTGGGAATGACCATGGCGACCCCTCTATGAGCATCTGTTCTGGTTTTAACTCTTGTCTTGTTCTGTGATGGGATAGGGGAACACACACACTGAGTTTCCCAAGGGCTCTGGCTTGAGGGACATTCACTTCTCTACCTTAGGAACACTGGCTTTTCTAAACTCCAGCCCTTGATGCAATCCAAGTCCAAACATTTTTAAGGAACCTCTTGCCCTTCCTAACCCTCCCTTGGTTCCAAGACTCCAAAGGAAAAAGCAAATGAAGCATGAGAGGCCACAAATCTTGGAAACTACCTGTTCATTTTTGTAGCTTAAAGAAAGTGAAAAATTAATTAAATAAAGGGGAAAACAAAGATACTACTGGAAACCTAGAATATTTACAGAGAAAGGCTATTTAAAACTGCAGATTGTGGCTATCACCCACCCAGCACCCTTACAGTGTTTCCATATTTTGAGTGGATCTGAGGGTTTACACCCATCACTGTGCTAACTGCTCCCTGTACTGGTGGCATCCCTGTCCTGCCCCTCACAGAATTGGACTCCAAGCACAGTTCCAGACAACTGCCAATACCTCTGATGGTTCTATTCCAGTGACCCTGATTCCTGGATCCATTGACCTAAATGTAGCTTCTTGGCTTTAATATAAGAACCGCCACTGCCTGCTTAGGGGCATACTCCTTATGTGCATGCCCCCATCCAGGGTCATCCAGTTTTAAACACTTGGTTTTCCTCTCTTTCCTTCCCATGTTCATTTGTTTCTTAAATTACACGTATAAGTGAAAACATATGGTATTTGTATTTCTCTGACTGACTTATTTCACTTATAGTACTCTGTAGCTCCATCCATGTCCTCGCAAATGATGAGATTTCATTCCTTCTTTGGCTGAGTAATATTCCATTCACATTTCTTTCTCCATCAGTTGATGGACATTTGGGTTCTTTCTATAATTTTGTTATTGTTGATAATGTTACTATACACAACAGGATGCATGCATGCCTTCAAATTAAGTAATTTTGGTTAATTCTTATGAGTAAAATTCTGGGATCATTTGTTCTTGTTATTTTTAACTTTTTGAGGAACCTCCATACTGTTCTCCAGAGCTTCTGCACCAGTTTGCATTCCCACCGACAGTGCAAAAGGTTTCCAATTTCTCCAGATCCTAACGAACATTGTTGTTTCCTGGTGTTGATTTTAGCTATTCTGAGAGGTGTGAGTGATATCTCCTCATAATTTTGATTTGTATTTCCCTGATGATCAGTGATGTTGAGCACATTTTCATGTATCTGTTGGCTATGTGTATGTTGCCAATTTTCTCATTACAGGAATATTATTTTCCATTTCTGAAATCAAAATTTCATTGTTATGTGCTTAAGTGGAGATCTTTCTTATATTCACTGTTTTAGTTATACGACATTTCTTTTCACATATTAAAAGATATTTGGCACCTATCATTACTTCAAGTGCCACTGTTAAACTCAATATGACTTATCCATTCATAAATTGATGGACATGCAGTCTGTTTTCATAATTTGGCTACTGTTGGTAATGCTGCTATAATCATTGGGCTCTATATATTGGTATTTTTGTATTCTTTGGGTAATACCTAATAGAGCAGCTTGTGGATTGTAAGAACCTGTAAAAAATAGCACTGTATAGTGCTATTTTTAAATTTGTGAGGAAATTCCTTACTGTTTTTCAGTGACTGCACCAGTTTGGATTCTCACCAACAGTGCAAGATGGCAGCCTCCTCCTCACCCTTGCTAACAGCTGCTGTATCTTCTGTGGTTGATTTTAGTAATTTTGACAGGTGTGGAATAATATCCCATTATAGTTTGGATTTGTATTTCCCTCATGATGATGATGAATGAAGTTAAGGATCTTTTCATGTGACAATTGGCCATCTGTATGTCTTCTATTTCAAAATGTATAATCATGGGTTCTACCCAGTTTTTTTTTTCTTTTTAAGGTTTTATTTATCTTTTTGACAGAGAGAGTGTATGCATAAGCACGGGGAGTGGCAGGCAGAGAAGAGAAGCACATGCTGAGGAAGGAGCCTGATACAGGGATTAATCCCAGAACCTCAGGATTCTACTTGAGCCAAAGGCAGATGCCCAACTAACTGAGCCACCTAGGCTCCGAGTTTCTTTTCATTTTAAATTGGATTATTCGGGCGCCTGGGTGGCTCAGTTGGTTGAGCGACTGCCTTCGGCTCACGTCATGATCCTGGAGTCCTGGGATCGAGTCCCATATCGGACTCCCGCCTCTGGGGGAAGTCTGCTTATCCCTCTGACCTTCTCCCCTCTCATTCTCAGTCTCTCTCTCTCTCTCTAATAAAAAAAAAAAAAATCTTAAATTGGATTATTCATTTTAAGTGTTGAGTTTATTTATTTATTTATTTTAAAAAAGATTTTATTTATTTATTTGTCAGAGAGATATAGAGTACAAGTAAGCAGAGCAGCCCACAGAGGGAGAGAGAGAAGCAGGCTCTCTCTCTGAGCAGGGAGCCTGATGTAGAACTCTATCCTAGAACTAAGGATGATGACTTAAGCTGAAGGCAGCTACTTAACCAACTGGGCCACCCAGGCGCTCCTTAAGTGTTGAGTTTAAAGAGTTGTTTATATAAGTTGCATAATCACCCAGAGTGGGAAAGTGGGATGGTAAAGGGTAAATAGGGGATATTAAGGACTGCACTTGTTGGAAGTAGCACTTGTGTTGTACGTATGTTGAATTAATAAATTGTATGCTTGTAACTAATATTATAGTATATGCTAAGAAATGCTAAATAAAAACTTGTGGGTATTGAGATGGGCACGTATTTCGTGGAGCACTGGGTGTGATGCATGAACAATTAATCATTTTTTTTAATTTTTATTAACATATAATGTATTATTTCCCCAGGGTACATGTCTGTGAATCATCAGGCTTACACATTTCACAGCATTTGCTATAGCACATACTTTCCCCCATGTCCATATTCCTACCCCCCTATCTCCCAGAAACCTTTAGTTTGTTTAGTGAGTTTAGGAGTCTCTTACGGTTTGTCTCCTTCCCCATACCATCTTGTTTCATTTCTCTTCCCAACCCCCCATGACCCCCTGCCCTGCCTCTCCAATTCTTCATATCAGAGTGATCAAGTGATAATTGTCTTTCTCTGACTGACTTATTTCGCTTAGCATAATACCCTCTAGTTCCACTCACGTCATTGCAAATGGCAAGATTTCATTTCTCTTGATGGCTGCATAGTATTCCATGGTATATATATACCACTTCTTCTTTATCCATTCAACTGTTGATGGACATCTAGGGTCTTTCCATAGTTTGGCTATTGTGGACATTGCTGCTATAAACATTCAGGTGCATGTGACCCTTCGGATCACTACATGTGTATCTTGAGGAAAAATACCCAGTAGTGTGATTGCTGGGTCATAGGGTATCTCTATTTTTAACATTTTGAGGAACGTGCATATAGTTTTCAAGAGTGGATGTACCAGCTTGCATTCCCACCAACAGTGTAGGAGGGTTCCCCTTTCTCCACATCCTCGCCAACTTGCTAATTTTAGCCATTCTGACTGGTGTGAGGTGGTATCTCACTGTGGTTTTGATTTGTATTTCTCTGATGCCGAGTGATGTTGAGCATTTTTTCATGTGTCTGTTGGCCATTTGGATGTCCTCTTTACTGAAATGTCTATTTATATCTTCTGCCCATTTCTTGATTGGATTATTTGTTCTTTGAGTGTTGAGTTTGAGAAGTTCTTTATAGATTTTGGATACTAACCCTTTATCTGATATTTCATTTCCAAATATATTCTCCCATTCTGTCAGTTTTATGATTGTGTTGACTGTTTCCTTAGATGTGAAAAAGCTTTTGATCTTGATGAAGTCCCAATAGTTCATTTTTGCTCTTTCTTCCCTTGCCTTTGGTGATGTTTCAAGGAAGAAGTTACTGCAGCTGAGGTTGAAGAGGTTGCTGCCTGTGTTCTCCTCCAGGATTTTGATGGAGTCCTGTCTCACATTGAGGTCTTTGATCCATTTTGAGTCTATTTTTGTGTGTAGTGTGAGGAAATGGTCCAGTTTCATTCTTCTGCATGTGGCTGTCCAGTATTCCCAAAACCATTTGCTAAAGAGACTGTCTTTTTTCCATTAGGTATTCTTTCCTGCCTTGTTGAAGATTAGTTGACCATAGAGTTGGGATTCCATTTCTGGGCTCTCTATTCTGTTCCATTGATCTATGTATCTGTTTCTGTGCCAGTACCACACTGTCTTGATGATTACCGCTTTGTAATAGAGCTTGAAGTCTGGAATTGTGATGCTGCCGACTTTGGTTTTCTTTTTTAACATTCCTCTAGCTATTCGTGGTCTTTTCTGGTTCCATATAAAGTTTAGGATTATTTGTTCCATTACTTTGAAATAAATGGATGGTGTTTTGATAGGGATTACATTAAATATATAGATTGCTTTAGATTACATAGACATTTTCATAATATTAGTTCTTCCAATCCATGAGCATAAAACTTTTTTCCATTTCTTTGTGTCTTCCTCAATTTCTTTCATGAACACTTTGTAGTTTTGAGTACAGATTCTTTGCCTCTTTGGTTAGGTTTATTCCTAGGTATCTTATGGTTTTGGGGGCAATTGTCAATGGAATCGACTCCTTAATTTCTCTTTCTTCTCTTTTGCTATTGGTGTATAGAAATGGAACCGATTTCTGTGCATTAATTTTATATCCTGACACTTGACTGAATTCCCGTATGAGTTCTAACAGTCTTGGAGTGGAGTCTTTTGGGTTTTCCACTCATCTGCAAAGAGTGAGAGTTTGACTTCTTCTTTGCCAATTTGGATGCCTTTTATTTCTTTTTGTTGTCTGATTGCTGAGGATAGGACTTCTAGTATTATGTTGAATAGCAGTTCGGATAGTGGGCATCTCTGCTGTGTTCCTGAGAATGATATTCACTGTGGGTTTTTCATAGATGGCTTTGATAATGTTGAGGAATGTACCCTCTATGCCTACACTGTGAAGAGTTTTAATCAGGAAAGGATGTTGTACTTTGTCAAATGCTTTTTCAGCATCAATTGAGAGGATCATATGTTTCTCGTTCTTTCTTTTATTAATGTATTGTATTACATTGATTGATTTGTGAATGTTGAACCAACCTTGCAGCCCAGAAATAAATCCCACTTGATCGTGGTGAATACTCCTTTTAAAGTATTGTTGGATCCTATTGGCTAGTATTTTGGTGAGAATTTTTACATCCGTGTTCATCAAGGATATTAGTCTGTAATTCTCCTTTTTGATGGAGTCTTTGTCTGGTTTTGGGATCAAGGTAATGTCGGCCTCCTAAAATGAGTTTGGAAGTTTCCCTTCCATTTCTATTTTTTGGAACAACTTCAGGAATATAGGTATTAATTCTTCTTTAAATGTTGGTAGAATTTCCCTGGGAAGCCATGTGACCCTAGGCTCTTGTTTCTTGGGAGATTTTTGATGACTGTTTCAATCTCCTTACTGATTATGGGTCTATTCAGGTTTTCTATCTCTTCCTCGTTCAGTTTTGGTAGTTTGTGTGTCTCTAGGAATGCATCCATTTCTTCCAGATTGTCTAGTTTGCTAGCGTATAGCTGCTCATAATATGTTCTTATAATTGTTTGTATCTCTTGGTGTTGGTTGTAATTTCTCCTTTTTCATTCATGATTTTATTAATTTGGGTCCTCTCTCTTTTCTTTTTGATATGTCTGACCAAGGGATTATCAATTTTATTAATCTTTCAAAGAACCAGCTCCTAGTTTTGTTGATTTGCTCTACTGTTCTTTTGGTTTCTATTTCATTGATTTCTGCTCTGATCTTTATTATTTCTCTTCTTGTGCTGGGTTTAGGTTTTATCTGTTGTTCTTTCTCCAGCTCCTTTAAGTGTAGGTTTAGGTTATGTATTTGAGATCTTTCTTGTTTCTTGAGAAAGTCTTGTATTGCTATATATTTCCTCTCAGGACCGCCTTCGCTGTGTCCCAGAGATTCTGAACAGTTGTGTTTTCATTTTCATTTGTTTCCATGAATATTTTTAATTCGTCTTTAATTTCCTGGTTAACCCATTCATTCTTTAGTAGGATACTCTTTATCCTCCATGTATTTGAGTTATTTCCAACTTTCCCCCTGTGACTGAAACTATGCAGGCAATGACTCCAATATTTTGGTACCGGTTGAGACCTGATTTGTGTCCTAGGACATGATCTATTCTAGAGAATGTTCCATGTGCACTAGAGCAGAAGGTCTATTCTGTTGCTTTCGGATGGAATCTTCTGAATATGTCTGTGATATCCATCTGGTCCAGTGTGTCATTTAGAGCCTTTATTTCTTTTGGTTAGATGATCTGTCCATTTCGGTGAGGGGGGTATTAAATGCCCCTACTGTTATTGTATTACTGTTGATGTGATTCTTTGACTTTGTTATTAATTGGTTTATATAATTGGCTGCTCCCACGTTAGGGGCATAGATGTTTACAATTGTTAGATCTTCTTCTTGGTCGGTCCCTTTAAGTATGATATAGTGTCCTACTTCATCTCTTATTATATTCTTTGGCTTAAAATCTAATTTATCTGATATAAGGACTGCCACACCAGCTTTCTTTTGATGTCCTTTAGCATTGTAAATTGTTTTCCACCCCCTCACTTTAAAGTTGGAGGTGACTTTGGGTCTAAGATGAGTTTCTTGGAGAGAGCATATTGATGGGTCTTGTTTTTTATCCATCCTTATACTCTGTATCTTTTGATTGGGACATTTAGCCCATTTATATTCAGGGTAACTATTGACAGATATGAATTTAGTGCCATTGCATTGCCTTTATGGTGACTGTTATCTGTATATTGTCTCTCCTCTTTTCTGGTCTCTGTTCCTTTTAGCCTCTCCCTTTGCTTAGAGGACCCCTTTCAATATTTCCTGTAGGGCTGGTTTGGTGTTTGCAAATTTCTTTCTTTTTTGTTTGTCCTGGAAGCTTTTTATCTCTCCATCTATTTTCAGTTACAGCCTAGCTGTGTCTAGTATTCTTGGCTGCATATTTTTCTCGTTTAGGGCTCTGAATATATCATGCATTTCTTTTCTGGCCTACCAGGTCTCTGTGGATAGGTCTGCTGCCAATCTAACATTCCTGCCTCTGTATGTTACCGATTTCTTTTCTCGAGCTGCTTTCAGGATTTTCTCTTTGTCACTAAGACTTGTAAGTTTTACTCTTAGATGACGGGGTGTAGATCTATTTTTAATGATTTTGAGGGGAGTTCTCTGTGCCTCCTGGATTTTGATTCTTGTTTCCCTCAGCAGATTAGGGAAATTCTCTACAATAATTTGTTCCAATATGCCTTCCATCCCTTTCTCTCTTTCTTTTTGTTCGGGAATCCCAATTATTCTCATTTTGTTCCGTCTAATGGTATCACTGATCTCTCGAATTCTTCCCTCGTGATCCAATAGTTGTTTGTCTCTTTTTCTCAGCTTCTTTATTCTTTGCCATTTGGTCTTCTATGTCGCTAATTCTTTCTTCCGCCTCATTCATTGTAGCATTAATAGCCTCCATTTTTTTTTGAAGCTCATTAATAGCTTTTTTGATTTCATTTTGGTTAGATTTTATTTCTTTTATTTCTCCCGAAAGGGATTTTATTTTTCCCAAAAGAGATTCTTTAATCTCTTCCAGGCTTTTTTCAAGCCCAGCTTGCACCTTGATTACTGTCATTTTGAACTCTATTTCTGACATATTACTGATGTCTCTATTTACTAGGTCTCTAGCCATCGGTATTGTTCCTTGTTCTTTTTTTATGGTGAGTTTTTCTGCCTTGTCATCTTATCGAGCTAAGAATAGATGAGTGGGAGAGAAAAGTACTCTGGAGTTCCTCAGTTCTCCCTGATTGATGAACTTAGGCTTGGCTGGATATTCTCAATGATCTTCTGGGGAGGGGCCTTTTCAACTCATGTCTTTGCCTGAGGTGGAATTGCCCCGCCCTTGCCCACAGAGGGGCCAAGCTATTCTCTCAGGTTCACTCATGGTTGTCTTTTTCCCTTAGTGTTTTCCGTATCGCCCTGGAGGCCAGGAATGCAAATGGTGGCTCCCACTCTCAGGCCCGAGGAGCTGAGCTCTTGACCCTGCTCCTCAGCGTGCCCTCAGCGGAAAGCAATGAATCACTCCAGTCTCCGAGGTCCCTGCACAAGCTCCGACCTCAGCCGCTGGTGGAGGTGTGTTTCTATCTCTGGTGCATGGCCCCTTCTGGAGTCTCCAAACCCAGTAGATTCCAGCTGTGCTCTCTTGGTGTGCTCCTCCCTGAGATGGAAGGAGGGGTCTCTCCAGAATGCCTTATGGGGTCCCCGCTCAAAGGGCCATGGCCACAGTCTAGGGTAATCCCCAGTTGAAAATGCACTGTGCAGCTCTTTCTCTGCCGCCATCTTCTCTGCCCCGATATCTGGGAGCTCTACCGTACTCAGACACACCCGATCTCTGTGATCTCAGGGGTCCTGAAACCACTCTGTTCCCGCAAGGGCTAAACACCTGGCTTAGCCTCTGGAGGGATGTCCCTCAGAGGAGTAGACTCTAAAAGTTTGGATTCTGTGCTCTGTGGCTCTGTGACTGAAGGGATCTCGCCCCTCCCCCTGCAGTCTCTCTTCCCGTTGCTTCGGAATCACTTTTTCAAATGTCCTATCTTTCAGAAAGTGGTCGAATTTCTGCTCCTAGAATTGATATTCTTCCTCTCTTCTCTCTCCTGTTGAGTATACTGGCTTTTAGAATGCTTTAATAACTACATAGATGAACTTCTGGGATCCAACTCTATCTCAACCTCCTACTTCTCCACCATCTTGCTCCTCCCTCTGCCTGAACAATTAATTTGTAACACTGAAAATATAAAATAAATGTATTTGAGGAAAAACTTTAAAAAAAAATCAACACCGTTTCCTTTCTGTAGCCCTTGTGTGCTTCCTTCTATTTGCTGCATGTGATGCTGCCTGATTGGTGAATTATTCATGTTGGTCTATATGTTTGTTCATGCTTGTTTACATACCATATAAACCTTAGTTTTGGGGCCCATTCTGGCTGGGGTTTCCTCTTTTTCTCCTTCTCTCTATCTTTTTTTATCCTTATTCTTTCTTTTTGGTGGTAAATCCCAATTGCTCCAAATCCTCCAGGGTGCACCCTGCCTGGATTGGGGGTGATATATCCAGCTATACAACCTCTCATCCACTTCTCATCAAAATGACTAGGAGGAGGAACACCCAACAGAAGAAAAATCCAGAGACTACACCCTCTCCCTCAGAACTATTGGACATGGACATAAACAGTATGTCAAAAGGGAATTCAGGGGGACAATTATCCAGGCAACGACTAGGATGGAGAAAAACATTATAGAATCTATAAGGGCAAAAATGAGATCCAGTATAGCAGATGTAAGAAGCACTATTAATGAGATCTAATCAAATCTACATAGTCTAAAAGCTAGAGTTATGGAGATGGAGTATAGAATTAGTGATCTAGAGGATAAAATGGTTGTGATGAAAGGTCAGGAAGAAAGCAGGAATAAACTGCTCAAGAATCATGAGAACAGACTTAGGGAAATAAATGATGCGATGAAACATTGCCACGTCAGAATCATTGGCATCCCGGAGAGGGTAAAGAAGGACAGAAGAATAGAAGATAAGCCCATCAGAATAACGTCAGACCTGTCCAAAGAAACCTGTCAAGCCAGAAAGGGCTGGTATAATATATTTCGGGCACTAAATGACAAGAACATGCAGTCAAGAATACTTTATCCAGCAAGGTTGACATTCAAAATGGTTGGAAAGATAAAGAGCTTCCAAGACTGGCAAGGATTAAAAGAGTATGTGACCTCCAAGCCGGCACTCCAGGAAATATTAAAGGGGATTTTATAAAAGTAGAAAGAACACATGAGTGACTTAGAACAGAAATTTGCCATCTTTAGAAACAAAGACTTCACAGGCAACATGATGTCAATAACATGTATCTTTCAATAATCACTCTCAACGTGAACGGCCTAAATGCTCCCATAAAATGCCACAGTGTTGCTGAATTGATAAAATGACAGGACCCGTCCATATGCTGTCTACAAGAGTTACATTTGGAGCCAAAAGATACATCCAGACTGAAAGTGAAAGGATGGAGAACCATCTTTCATGCAATGGACTTGAAAAGAAAGTTGGGGTACCAATTCTCATATCAGATAAATTAGATTTTAAGCTAAAGACTGTAGTCAGAGATACAGAAGGACACTACATCATTATTAAAGGGTCTATCCTCCAAGAGGATCTAACAATTGCAAATATTTATGCCCCCAATGTAGGAGCAGTCAACTACATAAACCAACTGTTAATCAATATGAGTCATATTGACATGGTGAATAGATTAATAAAGCCACCTGGATCTTTAAAAATAAATAAATAAATAATAAAAATATAAATAAAAAGAATGAAGAAGCTTCTGTATTATTTATTGGACATTCTATTTATTTTATCCTACATGACACACATGATTTGTCAGATACTATATTTGATATGTCATTGTCAACCTCTGGACTTTCCATGAAAGTTAATGAACTAAGATGAATATCTTATAAAACAGATGGTTCTTCATTAGTTTCTCTTTCAAAAAGTCATGTTACATATTGTACATAAAAGCAATGCTAACACTTAAATAATAGTAACTTGAGAGTATTCACTAAGTAAATACATATGAATCAATTACTTTGCCTACAAGAAGTACTTAGTGATAATAATTATTATTAATATTCCTTTAAACAAGTCACAAAATTATACTAAACTATTATTAAAATTTGAATAATATTCCCTTACAAAATTAAATAATTCATTTTATAGTTTCAGATGTGTAGTCATATATTCATTTTTATATTTCTCTCATTTATATTATAGTGGTTTCATATATCACTTGTATTAATAAGAAGGAGTCAAAATTAAACAGATTTAAACTATTTTGATGTGATCTTCTGATTCACATACTATGAAATGAAAATTCTTAGTCAAATGATATAATTAGTTAAAAGTTATTTACCAAAAGACCCATTCTTAAGTAATCTTATCAGATGTACTTTCATTTTTTCCCCAAACACATTTATGTAATTTTTTAGTGTTACAAGATTAATTGTTCATGCACCACACCCAGTGCTCCATGCAATACATACCCTCTTCAATACCCACCACCAGGCTTGCCCAAACCCCACCCATTCCCCTCCAAAATCCTCACTTTGTTGCTCAAAATCCACAGTCTCTCAAGTTTCAACTCCCACTCCGATTTCCCCCCATTCACCCTTCCTTTCCTTCTCACAGTGTGCTCCATGTTTTCCTTTACGCTTCACATGTAAGTGAGAAAATAATATAACTGACTCTCTATGCTTGACTTATTTCACTCTGCATAATGTCTTCTAGTTCTATCCATGTTGATACAAAAGTTGGGTATTCATCCTTTCTGATAGAGGCATTATATTCCATTGTATATGGACCGTATCTTTACCCGTTCATCTGTTGAAGGGCATCTTGGTTCTTTCCACAATTTGGCAATTGTGACCATTCCTGCTATGAACATTGGGGTATATGTGGCCCTTTCTTGTACTGCATCAGCTTCATTGGAGTAAATACCCAGTAATAAAATTGCAGGGTCATCAGGTAGCTCTATTTTTAATTTCTTGAAGAATCTCCACACTGTGTTCAAAAGCAGCTGCACCAACGTGCATTCCGACACAAAAAGTGTAAGAGGGTTCCTCTTTCTCCACATCCTCTCCAACATTTCTTGTTTACTGTCTTGTTGGTTTGGGCCATTCTAACTAGTGTACATGGCATCTCAGTGTGCTTTTGATTTGAATCTCCCTGATGGCTAAAGATGATGAACATTTTTCATTTTTCTGTTAGCCTTTAGAATATCTTCTTTGGAGAATGATCTATTCATGCCTTCTGCCCATTTTTTTATGTAATTATCACTTAATGAGTTGTGAGTTTGAGGAATTCTTTATATATCTTAGATATCAGAACTTTCTCTGTAGCATCATTTGTGAATATTTACTACCATTCTTTGGGTTGCCTGTTTGTTGTTGTTGTTGTTGTTGTTGTTGTTGTTGTTGACTATTTCCTTCGTTCTGGAGAAGATTTTTATCTCGATGAACTCCCAAAAGTTCATTTTCACTTTTGTTTCCTTTGCCTTTGGAAACATGTCCTGAAAGAATCGGCTGTGGTTGATGTCAAAGAGGTGAATGCCTATGTTCTCCACTAGGGTTTTGATAGATTTTTTATATATTTTAATAGATTACTGTCTCAAATTGAGGTATTTTATCCATATAGAGTTTATGTTCATGTACGGTGTAAGAGAATGGTCAAATTTTATTCTTCTACACATAGCTGTAGAAGCTATGTACACATTCTATTTATTGAATGTACACATTCAATTTATTGAATAGACTCTTCAATATTATTAGTCTATTATTGAATAGGCTATTGAAGAGACTGTCTTTTTTCCACTTGATTTATTTTCCTGCTTTGTCAAAGATTATTTGACCATAGAGTTGCAGGTCCATATCCTGGCTCTCCATTCTGTTCCACTGGTCTATGTGTCTGTTTTTGTCCCAGTACCAGACTATCTTGTTGATCACAGTAAAGCTTGAAATCAGGAATGTGATGCCTCCACCTTTATTTTATCTTCATCAACATTTCCTTAGGGATTTTGAGTCTTTTCTGGTTCCATACAATTTTAGGATTGTTTGTTCCAACCCTTTGAAAAAAGCCGGTGGAATTTTTATCTGGATGCCATTGAAAGTATATATTGCTCTGGGCAATATAGGCATTTCAACAATGTTTATTCTTCCAATCGTATTAGTTTTTATTTGTCTTCATCTAATCTTCCAAGTCCTTTCTGAATCCTTGGGAGGTTTTCTGGAGCTCAAAATTAGTAGCTGGATAACTTCACATTAAATCTAATACACATAATGGTTTATCACTCATATATATGAGAGAGGAGAGTCCATCTCAACCAGACAATTCTATTGGAGAAAATTCCAGGTGGCAGCAAAATCAACAAATATCTACTTTGCTTTAAGATCTAAATAAATTTATCAGTAGGAACTTTCCTTTTGGGACTAATCATAGGCATTTAAAATATATAGTCGCTGCTTTTAGCTGAGTAGTTTTGTAAAAGCAATGCACCAATTTGTGGGGCAGTATATATATTGCCAGTATTATATTAAGATACATTTCTTTTATTCCTTGTTTTGAGAATTTTTATTTAAATAATTTTGGATATTTTCAAATGCATTTTTGCATCCATTGAGATATTATAATATATATTTAATATATTTAATATGTGCACTCTTTATTTAATATTTATACCTTTCATTCTGCTAAGATAATTAATCATATTAATTGATTTGTGTAAGCCCATGGACCCAGGATGGTCACCGCCAGTGACTACCCATGTCATCGAGTACTGTGGGGATTCCAGTCTGTGGTCCCTGAGCCCGTGGCTTTCCATTGCTTGCATGACCCCTCAGGCTGGGCACACTCCTGCCTGCACCTGAGAACGCCTGGTGTGGGAAACAGTCAGTGGTTTCTAGGACCACAGCCTTCCGCAACCAGCTGCAGAGTCTGAGCACTCCAAGCCCAGGCCATGGAGAACCCTGCACATTCTCTGGTCAGGATCCCTGAGCTGCAGTCCAAGACCTATGTGACCATAAGGTCTGAGCACACCCCACATAGGTATGGACTCCAGACAGCAGTCCCGGCAAAGACAGCCAAAAGAAGTGGGCTCCCCTGACCAATATCACTCACTTTTTTAGTGGCAAGTGTGTGCAGAGACAAGTGAAGGCAATAGGGGACTACTGGGACAGTGGCTGGGGGTGCACCACCTATGGGAGCTTATGCTGTTCAGCACAGTTTGCAGAGGGGAAGTCTGTGTGTTCCAGACCACCCATGCCTGGTTAATGGTTGTTATTTTCAGCTATGCATCCCCTCAAATACCTCTCACAAAAATGATGAAGTGGAAAAACACTCAACAGAGGAAAAATTCAGAAAATGTGCCATCTCCCACAGAACTTATGGATATGGTCATAAACAGTATGTCAGAAAGGGAATTCAGGGTACCAATAATCCAGGCAATACGTAGGTTAGAGAGGATCATTAATGACAACATAGAATCTCTAAAGGCGTAGGAGAGAGCTAAAATGGCAAAAGTGAAAAAATGATATCAATGAGATCCAATCAAATCTAAATATTCTAACAGCCATGGTAACCAAAGCAGAAGATAGAATTAGTGATCTAGAGAATGAGGTGATAGAGAAGAAGGATCATGATGAAGACTGGATCAAACTGCTTAGAAGCCATGAAAACAGAATTAGGGAAATAAATGATGGCATGAAATATTCCAACGTTAGAATTATTGGAATCCCAGAGGGGGTGGAGAAAGAGAGAAGACTAGAAGATATAGCTGAACAAATTCTGGATGAACATTTCACCAATATGGGGAAAGTAACAAGTGTTTGTTCCCTAGAGACAGCGTCCTTTCTTGTAGAACAAATCTAAAAGGGCCTCCAAACACTTGATTGTGAAATTCACAAATCATAATTTTAGACAAAAGGTCTTAAAGTCAGCTAGGGTTAAGAGATTACTAACGTGCAGGGAAAGTCCCATGAGAATAACGTCACACCTTTCCACAGAAACCTGAGAAGCCAGAAAGGGCTGAAAATACATATTCAGGCAAATAATGAGAAGATACTGCAGCCAAGAATAATTTATCCAGCAAGGCTGACATTCAAAATGGATGGAGAGATAAAGAACTTCTAAGACCTCAAGATTTAAAAGAGCATGTGACCACCAAGCCAGCACTAAAAGAAATATTCAGGGGGGTTCTACAAAAGAAGAAAGAACCCAAGAGGGACATACAACAGGAACTTATAGAGACAATATATAGAAACAAAGACTTCACAGGCAACAAGATGTCAATAAAAATTTACCTTTCAATAATCACTTTCAACGTGAACAGCCTGTGGTCTGATTGCTGTTCCTAGTACTACTAATGCTATGTTGAACAAGAGGGGTGAGAGTGAGCATCCTTATTGTGTTCCAAATCTCAAAGGGAAGACTGTCAGCTTTTCCCCATTGAGAATGATATTCACTTTTGAGAGATTGATTTTATGATGTCGAGGAATGTTCCCTCTATCCCTATACTTTGAAGACTTAATCAGAAGCAGATGCTGAATTTTGTCAAATGCTTCTTCTGCATCAATTGAGAGGACCATGTGGTTCTTCTCTCTTCTCTTATGGATTTGTTATATCACATTGATTGATTTGTGAATGTTGAAACACCCTTGAATCCCAGGGATAAAACCCACCTGGTCATGATGAATAATCTTTTAATGAAATTTTGCATCCTATTAGCTAGGATCTTGTTGAAAACCTTGGCATCCATATTCATCAAGGATATTGGTCTGAAATTCTCTTTTTTGATGGGGTCATTGTCTGGTTTGGGGGTGAGGGTAAAATGGCTTCATAGCTCCTAGAGGGGAACATAAGCAGTAACCTCTTTAACATCAGCCACAGCAACATCTTTCAGGAAAAAGCCTTCTGCACAGCAAAGGAAACAGTCAACTAAGCAAACAGGCAACCCACAGATTGGGAGAAGATATTCACAAATGACACAACAGACAAAGGTCTGATATCTAAGATCTATAAAGAACTCCTCAAACTCAACACTCACAAAACAGAAAATTACTTCAAAAAATGGGCAGAAGACATGAACAGACACTTCTCCAAAGAAGACGTACAAATGGCTGACAGACACATGAAAAAATGTTCATCGTCATTAGCTATCAGTGACATTCAAATGAAAACACACAGAGTTACTACCTTACAAATGTTAGAATGGCCAAAATCAACAAGACAGGAAACAACAAGTGTTGGAGAGGACGTGGAGAAATCCTCATCCTCATCCTCATTCTCTTCCACTGTGGGTGGGAATGCACGTTGGTGTAGCAACTTTGGAAAACAGTGTGGAGATCCCTCAACTAAGTAAAAATAGAGCTATCCTATGACCCTGCAATTGCACTCCTGGGTATGTACCCCAAAGATACAGATGCAGTGAAAGAAGGTCCACATGTACCCCAATGTTCATAGTCCACAATAGCCAAACTGTGGAAAGAGCCAAGATGCCCTTTCACAGATCACTAGATAAAGAATATATGGTCCATATATACAAGGGAATATTATGCCTCCATCAGAAAGGATGAATACCCAACTTTTGTATCAACATGGATGGGACTGGAAGAGATTATTCTTAGTGAAATAAGTCAAGCAGAGAGAGTCGATTATCATATAGTTTCACTTACCTGTGGAGCATAAGGAAAAACACAGAGGGCATTTGAGACTGAATGGTGAATTGGGGGAAATCAGAGGGAAAGCAACACACTGAGGGTTTTAGAGGGGAGGGGTGGGGAGTTGGGCGAACCTGCTGGTGGGTATTGAGGAGCACAGGTATTGCATGTAGTCCTGGGTGTGGTACATGAACAATGAATCTAGGAACACTGAAAAAGTAAAATAAATTTAATTAAAAAAAGAAAGATAAGTTTTTATTGACATCATGTTGTCTGTGAATTCCTTGTTTCTATAGATTGCCTCTTTAAATTCCTTTTGTATGGTGTTCTTGGGTTTTTCTTTTTTTATAGAAACCACCTTCATATTTCTTGTTTTTCTGGCTTCATGATCCCATACTCTTAAACATTGCTGGTCTTGGAAGTTCTTTATCTCTCCATCTATTTTGAATGTCAGCCTTGCTGAATAAAGTATTCTTGGCTGCACGTTCTTCTCATTTAGTGTCTTAAGTTCTTAACATATCAAACAAAATGTGTGGGAGTAGTAAAAATCTATGGAGAGTGTTTTCCAACAATAGATACTCTTCCTGTCTAATCTTTCCTATCATCTTCTTATCAGAGGACTCAGATTTACACACCAACATCTTGGTTGTTGAAAAAATAAAAGTAAACAAAAAAGTCAACAAACAAAATAAAATAAAAACAAAACAAAACAGAACAAAAAAGTCAGGGTAGCCAGACAGGCATCCCAAAAGGAAATAACTCTTCTTCAGAGAGAATGAAATGTATGCCAGAAGGAACGTCAGAGATCTAGTAAGTAATGAAGATCAGTGAAAATATTCATAAGTTAGAAAATACAGTTGGAGGGTGCCTTGGTAGCTCAGTCAATTAAGCTTCTGACTTCACCTCAGTTCATGATCCCAGAATCCTAGGAGGCAGTCCCACAAGGAGATCTTACTAAGCAGAGATAATGCTTCTACCTCTGCCCTTCCCTGACACTTTTGTTCTAGCTCTCCATTTCTCTCTTGCAAAAATAAGTAAATAAAATCTCTTAAAAAAAGTATAATTAGTAAAAAAGGTAAACATTCAAGTTTTTGCAATTATAAAATTTCATATAATTATAGATAAAAATAAATTTTGTGGCATCTGGCTTGATCAGTCATAAGAATTTGTGAGTTCTCATCTCAGGGTTATAAGTGCCCCATGTTGGGTGTACAGATTAGTTTAAATAAATAAATACATAGATAGATAGATAAATAATAGATTTGAAAAAATAAATTCTGTCTTATGTTTTCAGAAACTTGGTAAGTTTGTTTGAAAATTTTTATACAAAAAAGAAAAAAAATTATATACAAATTTTGTGGAAAGAATTAATTTTAGAGTAAAAAAATAGTAACTTGTTCTTCAGATATGAAGACTTATGAAGTACATTTAATTTAAAAACTTTGGTATTTCATTTTTTTACTTTCTCTCTTTATTTATTTATTAATTTTTGATGGAGTTTTCCAAGATTCATTGTTTGTGTAACATTGTGTAACAAACAATACTGTAACACCCAGTGCTTCATGCAATATCTGCCATCCTTAATACCCATCACCAGGGCAACACTTCCCCCAATCCCTCCTCTCTGAAAATTTCAGTTTGTGGAAAGATTAGAGATGCCCTTCAACAGATGAATGGATAAAGAAAATGTGGTCCATATACATGATGGAATATTACTCATCAATCGGAAAAGATGAATACTCAGCTTTTGCATCAGCATGGGTGGGACTAGGGGAGATTATACTAAGTGAAGTAAGTCAGGCAGAGAAAGTCAATTATCATATGGTTTCACTTACTTGTGGAACATAAGGAATAGCATGGAGGACATTAGGAGAAGGTAAGGAAAAATGAATTGAGGTAAATAGGAGGGGGAGACTATCCATGAAAACTGTGGACTCCAAAAAATTTGGATATTTCTTCAATTAGGGTGGAAGAAAAAACCAAAAGCTGTATGGATGTGACATTGGAAGGACAAATTAATGCAGAAATAAAGAAGTCATGATGTCCCCCAGATACTTGTATCAGTATAAAGTAAAATGTAGTGCTTACCTTACTTGATGCATGCAAAATTAACTCTATGTTGATAAATGATGTAAATTTGAATTTAAAAAATCATGCTTTGAAAGACAATATAATAGAATGTATCTATCATTTCAGATTAGGAAAATAATCCTTCCATGGAATGTGAAAAATAAAGTTTAAACATAAAGGAAAAATTTTACTAAGTCTATCACACTAAATTAAGTACAAGTGCTCTTTATAGATGGCATTAAGACAATTTAATGAATAAATCTTGAAAAACAAAATGACACTCAAAACTCATATCTAACCACCATTTTAATCAGACTATTTAAATATTCCTATAAATCAATAAAGAAAAAACATGGATAGGCAACTTATGAAAGAGGAAACACAACATTTAAAAACATGTTCGATATCATTAATCATCAGGCCAATGCAAATTAAAAACAGAGGCAAATGTGTATGTAAACTCACTACATTGGTCAAAATTAAAGAACTAACAAATACCAAGTGGTCCTAAAATTTTGCAGCCATAGGAACTATCATAACAAGATGACTTAAGGTGAAAATTGATGAAACCACACTGTAAAACAAGTTGAAATTATTTAGTTTCATGATATGTATAAACCTTAAACAAGTAATTACTCTCCCATAAAGACCAATGCTAGAACAATTAGACCATTTAGAATGACTCTTTTCCAAAAGATAAGAAATATGGAGAAAAAGGAACACTTGTGCACATTTTGTACACTTTTGGAAATGTAAATTTATGCAACCACTCTGGAAAATAGTATGGAGCTTAACAAACACTAAAAAAATAAAACTATCAAATGATCCAACAATTCCCCTTCTGGGTGTTATCTTAAGGAGCCTAAATCACTAACTCAAAAAAACATATGCATCTCCATTTTCATTTCAGTAGTTTTAATAAGTAATAAGCTCTATTATCATAACAATATATTAACAAAGATTGCATGACTTGTTCCAGTACTGTTTGCTTTGAATGTAAAACTTGGGGCGCCTGGGTGGCTCAGCGGGTTAAAGCCTCTGCCTTCGGCTCAGGTCATGATCTCAGGGTCCTGGGATCAAGCCCCACATTGGACTCTCTGCTCAGCAGGGAGTCTGCTTCCCCCTCTCTCTCTACCTGCCTCTCTGCCTACTTCTGATCTCTCTCACCCTGTCAAATAAATAAATAAAAAATCTTTAAAAAAATAAAATAAAAAAATGAATGTAAAACTTAAGAAATCCTCTCAGTTTTTTGATGTTTGGGTGGCTCAGTAAGATAAGCACCTCACTTTGGCTCAGATCATGATCCCAGGCTCCTGGGATTGAGTCACACATCAGGAGGAAACAAGGGAGCCTGAGTCTCCCTCTCCCTCTGCCTGCTGTTCCCTCTGCTTGTGAACTCTCTCTCTCTGATAAATAAATAAATAAATAAATAAATAAATAAATAAATAAATAAATAAATAAATAAATAAAATTTTTAAAAAATCATCTCAGTTCTACATCATTTTACTATTCATTAACTGTTTAATCACAACTCAAAATTGGGTTGTGTTCATGTGTCTATATATGTATCCTTGTGTGATTTATAGCCAACTTTTTATGATTTCTCTTAAAAACTTACTCATCATTTCATGTCCTGTATTTTAAGATAAACAGTTTTTCATATTTAAATGCTTTTATAAAAGGTTTTCATACAAAATTGATAATATTCACCTAATGCAATGTTTATTTTCCTGAAAAATACATAATTAAATCTGTGATGTATTTGAAAAGAATAGAAATGAATTGATATCAAAAATATGTCAAAGGAGTAGTTATGGTACATCTATTACATGATCAGTACTATGATTTGGAATACAGAAACAAATCAAAGTTTATTTATATATGGGCTTTTTATATAGGCATCACTTCAAACTCTTGCTGTGTTGAAACAATTTGCTTATTAGAAGGGATATAAAAGTTTTTTTTTTTTTTAAATCAACTATATGTATGAGTCTCTCACAAGAAGCGATATCAAACCTATTTCCATCAACTATGTACAGGGTTTTAGAGGTTGTGTAATTTGAAATCAGATGCTCTAGTAATTCTCTATATCAAAACCTTATTTAAGTTAAACTTTAAAATATAGGTATAAGTTGGACAAGTTGGAGCTTTAATGAGGAGGGTAATGTAAAGCTTCAAGAATGAAGAGTCTACAGAGCTTTCAGTGTAATGCTACAGAGAAGAAAGCTCTTTTTTTTTATGTCTCCATGTTATGAGCCATATAACTGAAAATGTGCTACCCATCTTGCCTCAGTCTTATTTTCCATCTGTTTAACTATACTCGTGTCAGTTCATATTGGTTGGAAACATTAGTAGAGATGGTGCACAAAGTGTCTGATATCATGAAGGTAATGCAAAATGATTTTTATTTTAATAAAGAGTATGTGGAGGAAGCAGTGATAAGAATAAAAAGTGACAAGACAGTTATCTGTAACAAAAAATGAAAATAATTTTAAATATTTAGGCTATTGAAAAGTCATATGACACTGATATGTGGAATAGTGGATGTGGGATTTATCACAATGAGAGAAACAGTGTCAGATCCTAGTTTCATAAATTCCAACATTATTAAAACAACAACAATAAAAACAAGCCCAATATCTAGCATCAACACATTAGGTAAAAATTAATTTATATTAAGAGAAAAAATATATGAATACAAAAATATGATTTTCATCAAAAAAGATGCAGGAGAATTATCTTCTTAAATATATGAGTATCTTTATGTAATCCATCATCAAAGATATATAAGTCAAATAACTGAGGCCTGTGAGTAAATTGAGTATTTTCCTAAACTGCAAAATTTGGTCAAAACCAGTTTATACTATAATCAAAATTTCAGGGTGCCTGTGTGTCTCAGTTGGTCAAATGTCCTGACTCGACCTCTCACTTCAGGTCTTGAACTCAGGGTCTTAGAGCAAGCCCCATGTTGGGCTCCACACTGGGTGTGATACTTACTTAAAATTAAATAGATAAATAATGATAAATAAAAATCAAATACCCATCGAATATTGAAAAGCAAATGCTATAAAGTTGAATAAATAAAATTTGGATGCAAAATCTAAGATGTTAAAAATGATATAAAGGAAATGTCATGGAAGATGATAATTTTGGAGGAAAAAACCCTCATAGAAATCTTATGTATATATAGCTCAGCACAGGAGTCCAAGTCACTGAGGATTTAAGATTAAAAAAAACTTCATAATTTCCATATAATTATGATAGAGAATAAAGGAACATAAGAAAAAATATTTTAAATTAGAATTGACAATCTGAGGGCACTTGAGCAGCTCAGTTGGTTAAACATCTGACTTTGGCTTAGGTCATGATCCTGAGGTCCTAGGATTGAGCCCAGGGCCTAGACCTTTGCTCAGCACGGAGTCTGCTTCTCCCTCTCCCTCTGACCCTCCCTGCTGCTCATGCTCCTACTGTCTCTCTCTGAAATGAAAAGAAAAAAAAATGACAACCGGAGATCATTACTATCAACACTCCATGATATATTATAACTCTCTAAGAGAAATAATCCCAAAGAGCTACTTAATTCAGGAATAAAAAAGGAAAGTCTAAGTCCTAACTTCAAATTTCATCATTTTTCCATAACTCCACTCTCTTTAACATTTTTGTTTTTGAACAAGGTCTTATCCAGGACACAATTGAAGCAATATGAAATGGGGCAACATTTCCAGCATCTGTTTTCAAAATGTTCTGTCCATACAAAGAGTAATTTTTTAAAACCAAATAAAAATGAGTAGCTTAATTTTATTTTCTTTATTCTTTCTGTTCTTTTCTTTCTTTCTCTTTTTTCTTTCTTTCTTTCTTTCTTTCTTTCTTTCTTTCTTTCTTTCTTTCTTTCTTTCTTTCTTTTTTCTTTCTTTCTCTTTCTTTCTTCTTTCTTTTTTTACTTAACTTTAATTTCAACAAATGTTCAGTATTTTCCAGTAAAGTAATTAGCTAATCTCCATAGGATTTTAACAAGAGCTGATTTAATATCTTTGCTCCTCAGACAGTAGATAACAGGGTTCAAGGTGGGGGGTACCACAGAATAGAACATAGACATGAACAATTCCAGAAGAGACGGGTCATCAGAAGTTGGCTTAAAATAAGCAATAGTACCTGTTAGAAGGAAAGTACTCACCACAATGAGGTGAGGCAGGCAGGTGGAAAAGGCTTTGAACTGCTTCTGTCTCATTGGAATCTTTAACACAGTGGAGAAAATATATGCATAAGAGACCACAATGCAAGCTAAACATGAAAATCCGTAACAGACCCCAAAGGCCACACTGACATTAATAGTTGCATGTTCCACGGAACAAGTGAGCTTCAGTAGGGCAGGTACATCACAAAATAGATGATGTATCTTAGTTGACCCACAAAAATCCAAAGAGAATGTCCCAGCTGAGTACAAGATTCCAAAGGCCCCTCCACTGAGCCAGGAGACAAACGCTAGCTGGACACAGACCTCTTTGCTCATAACAGCCTCATAATGCAGGGGCCGACAGATGGCAATATAGCGATCATAGGACATTGCAGTGAGAATGCCAATCTCAGACCCAGCCATTAGTACAACAGAGAAGATCTGTAACACACATCCCAGAAAAGAGATGGAGTGAGTTAAAGTGATGGAGTTAAGGATGAATTTGGGGACTGTGGCAGAAATGAGGCACATATCTAAGAAGGATAAGTGCCTTAGGAAGAAGTACATTGGAGTGTGAAGGCGTTGGTCAAGAATTGTGATCAGGATGATAATTAAATTCTCCAGTATGGCCACTAGGTAGATCAGTAAGAAGAGCACAGCATAGAGCCTCAATAGCATCTGGCTCTCAGTAAATCTCAGAAGCAAGAATTCCACTATTAGTGTTTGATTCATCATATTTTAAAATTTAAAGCAACCTATTAAATAGAGAAAAAAGTTATATTAAAATAAAATTTTATTTGCATCTTTACTTTTAAAGCATGTATGCTTTAGCATAATGGGATAGTTGGACATTTAAAATACCAGGATATCTATATTGATAATTTGCTCAGGTATAAAAAAGCTATAAGCATAACAGTCCAAATAACTGAATGTACATTCATAGTGAAAGATGAAAAATACTCCACTTCCCCTAATGCAAAACTCGAAATGATTTTTGAATAAATGTATTTCAGCAGGAATTGCAGATTGGGCACATAATTCTAACTGTAGTAGAATGCATATTTGTTATGCATAAATATGTTAATTGACATAAATGTTGATGTGCTTTAGAAGTCATGTATGGATTTTCTGTTTGTAGTTTATTGCAATCTGTTTAAATAATCATTAATGTTAATACCCACTTTTCATTGAAGGGGAATCAAGTTCATCTAATGTTTTCATGAAAAACCTATTTTTGATGAAAATATCATCAGTGGGGCCCATGGGTGGCTAAGTTTGTAAGCATCTGCCTTCAACTCAGGTCATGATCCCATAGTCCTGGTATCCAGTAGGGCTGCCTGCTCAGCGGGGAGTCTGCTTCTCCTTTTCCCTTTACCTCTCTACCCCACTCATGCTCTATTGCATGCTCAATTTCTTTCTCTCTCTCTCTCTCATAAATAAATAAAATATTTAAAAAGAGAAAATCATCCATTGTATATGCTATTCTTTTTGTTTAGATATTATTAAAAAAAAAAAACAGAAAGCTACGCTGGTAATTTTAACAAATGGGCTTAAAATGTACAGTAACATTTTCTCATGAAAAGAACAAATTCTAAGACTATAAGGAAGACTTTTAGCACGCAACACTAGAAAGAACTTAATTAATACCAATAACAAGCAAATATTAGAGATGTGAGAAATACAAAGTATCCTTCCATTTTAGACTCACACAGGACTTGCAAACCAGGATCACTCACAAACTCCATTGGGGAGATCTGTGGTCATATATTTGTCCCTCAGATTGTTATCATCCTCATTTTATTTTTCAAATATTATATTCAATTAACAGTATAAGGTACATCATTAGTTTTACATATAATGTTCAATGATTCATTAGTGGTGCAAAACACCCAGTGCTCATCACAACCCATGCCCTCCTTAATACTAATCCCCCTTTAATTGTACTTTAGCATCATTACACTGGCAATTCCTTTAGATCTCCATGCAGCCTCTTTCATTCTCTCTCAATATATGTGGCTTTCTTGGTGAATACTCTAACTTAAGAAAACAAAACTGTAATTTTCCTTAACCTCTATAAGTGAATCTCAGCCTTTCATACAAAAGGATCTAATTGAGTATTAACTATAGAAATTTTTCCTTCACCCATGGAATTTTTCTCATCAGGCTTTCCCTGTTCTCAGTCAGACTTTTGAGAAGCCCCTGTCCCTGACCCATCCTTCCTGCATTATCATTCACTTTCCCAATCATCAGGATTACACTCCATGACATGGAGATTCTCTTGAGAGTTAAAGGTAGTGGGAATTGATAATCATTATCCTACTTTGGCTCTTCTACCTATGGAAACCCTTGCAATCATTTTAATTTCAGTGCCTTAAATATCTGAGTAATCCAACGTCAACACAGTGTATGTGCACTGGAATAAGAGCAGTGATTATTCATTCTCCATGTGACTGAGCCTGATTAAAGTTTCCATTGGTGCCTATTCTGGTATTTCTTTTTTCTACCTGGAAAAGTAGGTTAAGACTTTCTGTTGACTCTTGATATAGTTTCTGTTTTCAATGTGATGATTTCTGTCCAGTTCCATTTTGTTGAAATCCTATCAGTGTATAATTCCATGAAGTGCAAAATAGACATGTACATAAAGTTTGATCAGTGCTGTCTTTGTTCCACATGTGGACATACTTTTAAATAAATTTTTAAAAAAACAATAATTTTAATAAATAAATAAATAGATACCTTTAACAAAACAAATAGCATCTGAAAGTCACTGCTACTGGATCTGCAATCAGGCACAATAATTATATTTTCCATATGCAAAAATAGTTATTAAGATTTAGCATGAAATACTCCTATAGCTCAATATTGCGTGTATTGATTAAGTTAAACGTATAAAACCAATTTATTTTTCTTCATCTTACAATAAACAATACTTTGAAACCACCTATTTCCAAATAATTACTGTGTTAATTTGATAGAAAGTCATATTTTGATGTAAAAATATGTGCATACAAATATTAGATAATTTTAATTTTATTTGTTAAATGCTTATTTTAGAGCAAGAGAGAGAAAGAGCACAGGTGGAGGGAGGAACAGACTGGTGGGAAAAAGAGAGAACATACAGTAGACTCTACACTGAGCATGGAGTCTGATGTGAAGCTTGATCCAGCACTCTGAAATCATTACCTGAGCTGAAATCAAGAGTCAGGCAGTCAGCCAATTGGGCCACTCAGAGGTCCCAATATCAAACACTTAAAATATCTGATAGACAACAACAATATTCCTATCACTCTCATTGACTTTAGATGAGGTAGTCACTGCCTAACATGACCACTTATAAAAATGATTTTCTTTGAATAGTTTGATTTCACATTTTGTTTTGAAAGGTATTTACTTAATAATGTAAAATTGAATAAATGACAGAAGAATGTAACATTTCATAAGGATAAAAAATTATTAGACATTTTGTTTTTGATTAAATGGAAATACTCATATATCTATTATGTTATACATAAATATATATAATGGAATATCACTCAGGAATAAAATATAATGATATCTTACCATTTGCAACGACATGGATAATCTAGAGAGTATAATGCTAAGCAAAATAAGCCAAGGAAAGATAAATATCATATGACTTCATTCACTATAGAATTTAAGAAACAAAATGAACAAAAAAAAAAGAGAGAAAGAGAGACTCTGAACTATACAGAACAAACTGAAAGTTACAAAAGAGGAGGCAGGTGGGAGAATTAAATAGGTGATGGTGATTAAAGAGTGCAGTTGTGATGAGTCCCAGTTTTTTTATTGAAGTGTTAAATTACTATGTTGTACACCCAAAACTAATATTACACTGTATGATATATATACACACACTCTATGTGTATAATACATACATATATATGCATTTGTACTATACATTATATATATACATATATGTATGTGTGTCTATATATATTACTCTGTATGTTAACTAATTGGAATTTGAATAAATATTTAAAAACTTAAGAAGAGCATCATTAGAAAAAGACTGCTGAGCAGATATTAAAGCAATTTTAGTAGAGAAACTAGTATATATAATATTAAATAAAAATGAAACAAAATAAAAAAGAAAATAAGTAATTTAGGTTTTTTTACAATGTTAAAAACAAAGTCATATTCTCAAGTCATAAGAAGAGCCAGAAAACTGCAAATAATGTTTCCATATGCCTCCAGGTTCTTGTTTCATGTGTCCCGTCCCATCAAACTCACAATGATTTTGATTGAGCATCTCTGATATGTACACACCAGTATGTGTTTTCCTTGTTCTGCTTCCAAGTTCTAAGAGGAAAAAGAGTCCCTGATGTCCTGTGCCTCTGACGATTCTTTCTCTTATAAAGGGCAAGGCTCTTAACACAGTTTCAAGTGGACCTTTATAAAGTACATGGGATTCTCCAAGGAGGTCAGACTTTCAGATGTGCAAAATTTCATTACTCCTATTCTAAAGACTTTGGGACTCTGTCCTCATCTCTCATCTCTGATGTGAGAGTTGACACTACTATCTATTTCCCACTGAGATAAAGAATTAGATCTCACTGGATCTCATTAGAATAAGCCAAGCAGCGTCCCTTTAGTTATTCATTATGTTTATGACTATTGAATTCTAATACATTCATTTACTTCTAAAGCCTGTAACAATTTACATTTAGGTCTGCGTCCACTAATCTTTAAATGGAGTCTAATAATTCCAATTAAGTTGTAATAGTGAGAATCACTAAGACACATACTACTCTGACATTGGGATTTACAGTAATACGGTTTTTGTTTAAGTCCTTGAGCCACCACATGCCATATTGATTTTTCCTTTATGCTGTGCCTGGATTGAAGCCAGACTCCTGTAAGATAATTTTCCTTCAGGTTCTCACTAATGAATAGAGATACCAGGATAGGAACTCCTCCAAAACTTGCATTATTTTTTTTTAATTTATTTTTTCAGTTTTCCAAGATTCATTGTTCATGCACCACACCCGGTGCTCCATGCAATACATGCCCTTCTCAATACCAACCACCAGACTCACCCATCCCCAAACCCTATCCCCTTCAAAACTCTCAGTTTCTTCTCAGAGTTCACAGTCTCTCATGTTTCATCTCCCTCTCTAATTCCTCCAATTCAACCTGTCTTTCCTTCTCACAATGTCCCCATGTATTTCCTTATGCTCCACAGGTAAGTGAGTCATATGAAAATCGAGTCTCCCCCTTTGACTTATTTCACTCAGCATAATCTCTTCCAGTCCTTTCTATGTTGATACAAAAGTTGGGTATTCATCCTTTCTGATGGAGGCATAATAATCCATTGTATATATGAACCATATCTTCTTTATCCATACATCTGTTGAAGGGCATCTTGGTTCTTTCCACAGTTTGGCTACTGTGGTCATTGCTGCTATAAACATTGAGTATATATGGCACTTCTTTTCACTACATCTATTTATTTGGGTAGATACCTAGTAGTATAATTGCAGAGTCATAAGATAGTTCTATTTTTTAATTTCTTGAGGTATCTCCACACTGTTTTCCAAAGTGGCTGCACCAACCTGCATTCCTGCCAATAGAGAAAGAGGGTTCCCCTTTCCCCACATCCTCTCCAACACATGTTGTTTCTGGTATTTTTAAATTTGGCCATTCCAACTGGTCTAAGATGATATCTCAATGTAATGTTAATAAAAATTTCCTTGATGGCTAATGATAATGAACATTTCTTCATGAGTCTGTTAGCGATTTGTATGTCTTCTTTGGAGAAGTGTCTGTTTATGTCTTCTGCCCAATTTCTGACGTGATTATCTGTTTTGTGAGAGTTGAGCTTGGGGAGTTCTTTATGGATCTTAGTTATCAGACTTTGTCTGTAGTGTCATTTGTGAATATATTCTCCCATCTTGTGGGTTGTTTTGTAGACCGTTTCCTTGGCCGTGCAGAAAGTTTTTTTCTTGATAAGTACCAAAAGTTCATTTTTGCTTTTGTTTCTTTTGCCTTTGGAGACATGTCTTGAAAGAAGTAGTTGCGGTCAATATCAAAAAGTGTACTGTCTATGTTCTCCTCTAGGTTTTTTTTTTTTTTTTCGCAAATATGTTTATTTTATTTTATCAGTTTTGCAAGATTGATTGTTCATGAACCACACCCAGTGCTCCATGCAATACGTGCCCTTCTCAACACCCAACACCAGGCTCAACCAACCAACCACCAACTACCCTCCAAACCCCTCAGTTTGTTGCTTAGAGTCCACCGTCTGTCCTGGTTCATCACCACCTCCGATTTCCCCCCATTCGCCCTTCCCTTCCTTCTCAGGATGCCTTCCATGATTTACTTTATACTCCACATGTAAGTGAGACTATAAGATAATTGACTATCTCTGCCTGACTTATTTCACTTGGCAATATCTCTTCTACTTCCGTCCATTTTGATACAAAAGTTGGATATTCATCCCTTCTGATGGAGGCATAATATTCCATTGTATAGATGTACGACATATCCTTATCCACTCATCTATTGAAGGGCATTTGGGTTCTTTCCATAGTTTGGTGATTGTTACCATTGCTGCTATGAACATTGGGGTACACGAGGCCCTTCTTTGTTCTGCATCTGTTTCTTTGGGATAAATACTGAGTAGTGCAATTGCAGGGTCATAGGGTAAGTCTATTTTTAATTTCTGGATGAATCTCCACAGTTTTCCAAAGTGGCTCACCAACTTGCATTCCCAACAACAGAGGAGGAACGTTCCCCTTTCTCCACATTCTCTCCAGCATTTGTTTTTTGCTGTCTTGTTGATTTTGGTGATTCTAAATGGTGTAAGGTGGTACCTCAATGTGTGTATTTTTTTTTAATTTTATTTATTTGACAGAGAGAGACACAGCGAGAGAGGGAACAGAAGAAGAGGGAGTTGGAGAGGGAGAAGCAGACTTCCTTTCATACAGGCAGCCCTATGTGGGCCTCATTCCCAGGACCCCGGGATCATGACCCAAGCCGAAGGCAGAAGCTTAATGACTGAGCCACCCAGGTGCCCCTCTCAGTGTGGTTTTTAATTTTATCTCTCTGAAGGCTAAAGATGGTGAACATATTTTCCTGTGTCTGTTAGCAATTTGTATGTCTTCTTTGGAGAAATGTTTGTTCATGTTTTCTGCCCATTTTTTTGATGTGATTATGTTTTGTGAGTGTGGAGTTTGAGGAGTTCTTTATAGACCTTAGGTATCAGACCTTTGTATGTAGTGTCATTGGTGAATATCTTCTCCCATTCTGTGGGTTGCCTGTGTGTTTTGTTGACTGTCTCCTTCGCTGTGCAGAAGCTTATTATCTTGATGAAGGCCCAAAAGTTCATTTTCACTTTTGTTTCCTTTGCCCTTGGTGACATGACCTGAAAGAAGTTGCTGTGTCTAATGTCATAGAGGTTACTGCCTATGTCCTTCTCTAGGTGTTTGATAAATTCCTGTCTCACGTTTAGGTCTTTTATCCATTTCAAGTTTATCTTTGTGAATGTTGTAAGAGAATTGTCAAGTTTCATTCTTCTACATATGGCTGTCCAGTTTTCCCAGCACCACTTATTGAAGAGAGTGTCTTTTTCCATCGAATATTTCTGTCTGTTTTGTCAAAGATGATTTGACCATAGAGTTGTGGGTCCATCTCTGGGCTCTCTATTCTGTTCCACTGGTCTATGTGTCTGTTTTGTTCCAGTACCATGCTTTCTTGGTGATTATAATTTATAGTAAAGTTTGCAATCAGGCAATGTGATGACCCCAGCTTTGTTTCTCTTTTTCAACATTTCCTTAGCAATTCGTTTTCTTTTCTGGTTCCAAACAAATTTTGGATTTGTTTGTTCCAGCTCTTTGAAAAAAACTGGTGATCTTTTGATCAGGATGGCATTGGAAGTATAGATTACTCTGGGTAGTATAGACATTTTAACAATGTTTATTATTCTGATCCATGAGCATGGAATACTTTTCCACCTTTTTGTGTCTTCTACAATTTCTTCATGAGCCTTCTGTAGTTCCTCGAGTATAGATTCTTTACTCTTTATTTTGGTTTATTACCAGGTATCTTATGGTTCTTGGTGCTACAGTAAATGGAATGGATTCTCTAATTTCCCTTTCCATATTTACATTGTTAGTGTATAGGAAAGCAACTGATTTCTTGTATTGATTTTGTATCCTGCCACATTACAGAATTACTCTATGAGTTCTAGTAGTTTGGGGGTGTATCAACATGGACCGACTGGAAGAGATTATGCAAGGTGAAATAAGCCCAGAGGAGACAGTCAATTATCTTATGGACTCACATATGTGTGGAGCATAAGGAAAAACACAGAGGGCATTGTGAGAAGGAAAGGAAGGGTGAATTGGGGGATATCAGAGGGGGATATGAACCATGAGAGACTGTGGACTCTGAGCAACACACTGAGGATTTTGGAGAGGAGGGAGTGAGGGGTTGGGCGAGCCTGGTGGTGGGTATTGAGGATTGCACGTAATGTATTGAGCACTGGGTGTGGTGCATTAATAATTTATCTTATAACACTGAAAAAAATAAAAAGTATTTAGGGAGAAATAAAAAAAATAAATGAACATGTATATACCAATAAAAAGAGAGAGAGAGAGAGAACCATTGGTGGCAATAAAGAAATTCTAAGGACAACAATTATTCAAAAAAGAATTTTGTAAAGCAATAAAGAATTTCCTAGCTAATCAGTCTGAACTTAAAAATGCTATGAAGGAGATGCAGTCTAAACTGGATACTTTAAATGTGAGGTAAATGAGGCAGAAAAAAAAGTTGGAGATCTAGAAGATAAGCTCATAGAAAGGAAGGAACAGGAGGAGACCTGGAACAAATATCATAACGTCCAGGAGAACAGACAGAGAGATTAATGACACCATGAAATGTTACAATGTCAGAATTATTGATATCCTTGAGGGAGTGGAGATAGAAAGAAGAATAAAGGTATATTTGTGGAAATCATAGCTGAAAACTTCCCTAATCTTGGGGAGGAAATAAGCATTCCTGTCCAAGAGGCAGAGAGGACCCCTTCCAATATCAAGGAGAATTGATCAATACCCCAGCTTGTAAAAGTAAATCTGGCATATTTCAGTGCTAAGGCAGCTATCTTGAGAGCAGGTAGGGGGAAGAGATTGCTTAGGTACAGAGGGAGGAACATCAAAATAATATCAGACATTTCCACAAAGACCTGGAAAGCCATAAAGGGCAGGAAAGACATATTCAGAGTACTAAATGACAGAACGTGCAGCCAAGAATACTTTATCAAGCAAATCGGTCCTTAAGAAGGGACAGAGAGTGAAAAAGCTTTTGGACTGGCAGAATTTGAAAGAATATGTGACCAAGCCAACCCTGCAAGCAATACTCAGGGGATTCTGTAAAAGAAGAAAGACCCCAACAGTCATTTAGATCAGAAATTTACACAGCTAACCCATTGAAACAGTTACCGTACAGACAATAGTATGGCAATTAATACATATCATTCAGTAGTAAGTCTCAATATGAATACCCTAAATGCTCCCATGAAACATCACAGGGTTGCAGGTTCAATACAAATACAGGACCCATCCATGTCCTGTCTATAAGAGAACCATTTTGAACCTAAAGAAACTTTCAGACTTAAAGTAAGGGAATTGAGAAACATTTTTCATGCCAACAGACCTCAAAAGAAAACTGGGGAAGTAATTCTTATATCAGACAAATTAGAATTTAACCTAAAGACTGTATTATGAAATCCAGAGGGAAATTATATCATTATTAAAGGGTCTCTCCAACAAGCACATCTAAGAATTGTAAATATCTATGCTCCCAACATGGGAGCATCCAACTACATAAACCAGCTGTTAACCAAAATAAAGAATCAGACCAACAACAACACACTAATAGTAGGAGATTTTAACACTCCACTGTCAGCATTGGACAGATCATCGAAGCTGAAGATCAACAAAGAAACAAGAGCTTTGAAGGACACATTGGACTAGATTTACTTTGTACATATACAGAGAACATTTCTCTCTCAAACAAACAAACAAACAAACAGACAAACAAACGTCACTTATTCTTCTGAAATGCACATGGAACTTTCTCCAAAACAGATAACATGCTGGGTCACAAATCAGGTTTGAGTCAATATGAAAAGATAGAGATTATTCCCTATATGGTATCAGACCAAAATGATTGAAACCGGAACTCAGTCACAGTAAAAATTTTGGAAGGATTTCAAACACTTGGACGTGAAAGAGAATCATGCTCAAGAATGATTGGATCAACAAAGAAGTTAAAGCAGAACCTAAAAAATTCACAGAAACTAATGAGATCGTAAACACTTCAGTCCAAAATTTATGGGATACTGCAAAATTGTTTATATGAGGGAAATACAGGGACATCAAGCCTTTCTCAGAAAATTAGGAAATCCTAAATGCACATTTAAACTTCCATATCATGGAGATGTAGAAAGCACAGCAATTAAAACCTAAGCCAAGCAGAATAAGAGAAAGGATAAGGATTAGTGCAGAGATCAATGAAATAGAAACCAGAAAAACAGTAAACCAGATCAACGAAATTACAAACTTGTTCTTTGGAAAATTTAATAATATTGATAAGCCACTGGCCAGACTTATCCAAAGAAAAGAAAAAGGACCCAAATTAATAAAATCATGAATGAAAGGGGAGAGATAATGACTAATACCAAGGAAATAGAAAAAAAAATATTAGAAATCATTGTGGTGCATGAGTGGCTCAGTGGGTTAAGCCTCCACCTTTGGCTTAGTTCATGATCTCAGGGTCCTGGAATTGAGCCCCACATCAGGCTCTCTGAAAAGCAGGGAGCCTGCTTCTCCCTCTTCCTTTGCCAGCCTCTCTGCCTTCTTCTGATCTCTTTCTCTCTGTCAAATAAATAAATAAAATCTTAGAAACATTTTAAAAAGGAATTATGAAAAGAAACTATATGCCAACAAATTAAACAATGTGGAAGAAATGGATGCCATCCTGGACACATAAACTACCAAGACTGAAAAAGGAAGAAATAGACAATCTTAATAGATCCATACCCAGTAATGAAATTGAAATTGTAAAAAAACACACAAAAAACACAAAAAACAAAAAAAAACACCTTCCCCCAAAAATAAGATCCCAGGGCCAGAAGGCTTCCCAGGGGAATTAAACAAACATGTAAAGAAGAAATAATACCTATTCTACTGAAGCTGTTTTCAAAAACAAAAACAAAAGGAAAACTTACAAACTCTTTCAATGAGGCCAGCATTACCCTGATCCCAAAACCAGTCAAAGCCACCATTAAAATTGGAGAATTACGGAACAATATAGCTGATGAACATGGATGCCAAAATACTCAACAAGATCCTAGCTAATAGGATCCAGCAGTACATTAAAAGGATTATTCGCCATGACCAAGTGGGATTTATTCCCGGGATTCAAGGTTTATTCAATATTGCAAATCAATCAACATGATAGAGTATGTTAATAAAAAAAAAAAGAATAGAATCTTATGATCCTCTCAATTGATGCAGAAAAAGCATGTGATGAAATACATCTATTCCTATTTAAAATTCTTTAGAGTGTAGCGATAGAGGGACCATTCCTCAAAATCCTAAAACCCATCTATGAAAAGCGAACAAAAAATATTATTCTCCAATAGCTTTCAGCTTTTCCCTTAAGTCAGGAAAACGACAGGTATGTCCTCTGTTGCCATTATTGTTAACATAATGCCAGAAGACCTAGTCTCAGCAATCAGACAACAAAAAGAAATAAAAGCTATCCAAATTGGCAAAGAACGCAAACTCTCTCTCTTTGCTGATACACAATACTTTACATGGAAAACCGAAAAGACAACCCCCAAATTATTGGAAATTATACAGCAATTCAGCAATGTGTCAGGATACAAAATCAGTTAACAGAAATAAGTTGCTTTTCTATACACTAACAAAATAACTGAAGAAAGAGATATTAATGACTTGATTCCATTTACAACAGCACCAAAACCATAATAAACCTAGAAATAAACCTAATCATAGAGGTAAAGGATCTATACTCTAGAAACTACAGAACACTTATGAAAGAAAATGAAGATGAACAAAAAGATGAAAATAATTCCATGTTCATGTATTGGAAGAATAAACATTGTTAAAATATCTGTCCAATCAATCTACATTTCCAATACCTTCCCTATTAAAATATCAATGGCATTTTTCTTTAATAAAATTTTTTTTATTTATTTCACATACAGAGAGTGCGAGAGATTACTAGTAGGCAGATAGGCAGGCAGAGAGAAGGGGGAGCAGGCTTCCTGCTGAACAGAGACCCTGATGTAGGACTCCATCCCAGGACCCTGACATCATGTCCTAAGCCAAAGGCAGAGGCTTTCACCCACTGAGCTATCCAGGCCCCCACCACTGGCATTTTTCAAGGAACTAGGTTAAGCAATTCTACATTTGCATGGAACCAGAAAACATCCTGAATCTCCAAAAGAATGATGAAAATGAAAAGCAAAGTTAGGGGCATTACATGCCTGACTTCAAGCTACTATATTACAGAACTGTGATCACCAAGGCAGTGTAGTACTGGCACGAAAACAGACACATAGACCTGTGGAACAGAATAGAGATTCCAGAAATGGAACTCCAACTCTATGGCCAACTAATCTCTTATAAATCAGGAAAAATATCCAATGGAAGAAAGATGGTCTCTTCAATAATAGGTGCTGGGAAAATAGGACACCTGCATATAGAATAATGAAACTGGACAATTGTCTTACACCATAGACAACAATAAATTCTAAAGGACATTAAGATGAGGCAGCAATCGATCAAAATTATTGAGGAGAACATAGGCAGTAAACTCACTGATATCAGCTACAGCAAATTCTTTCAAGTCGGGTCCCTAAGGCAAGGAAAACAAAAGCAAAAATGAACTTTTGGGGCTTCATCAAGATAAAAAGCTTCTGTACAGCAAAGGAAACATTCTATAAAACTAAGAGGCAACCTACTAAATTGGAGAAGATTTTTGTAAGTGACATTTCAGATAAAGGGCTGATATCCAAGATCTATAAAGAACTCCTCAAACTCAACACTCACAAAACAGATAATCACATCAAAAAATGGGCAGAAGACATGAACAGTCACTTCTCCAAAGAAGACATACAAATGGCTAGCAGACCCATGAAAAGATGTTCATCATCTTTAGCCATCAGAGAGATTCAAATCAAAACCACACTGAGATACCACCTTATGCCAGTTAGAATGGCCAAAATCAACAAGACAGTAAACAACAATGCTGGAGAGGATGTAGAGAAAGGAGAACCCTCCTCCACTGTTGGTGGGAATACAAGTTGGTGCAGCCACTTTGGAAAACTGTGTGGAGATTCCTCAAGAAATTAGAAACAGAACTACTATAACCCTGCAATTGCACTACTGGGTATTTACCCCAAAGAAGCAGATGCAGTACAAAGAAGCGCCACATGTACCCCAATGTTCATTGCAGCAATGGCCACATCGCCAAACTATGGAAAGAACCAAAATGCCCTTCAACAGATGAATGGATAAGGAAGATGTGGTACATCTATATCATGGAATATAATGCCTCCATCAGAAAGGATGAATATCCAACTTTTGTATCAACATGGATAGGACTAGAAGAGATTATGGAGAGTGAAATAAGAGGGGAGAGACAATAATCTTATGGTCTCACTTACCTGGGGAGCATAAAGAAAATCATGGAGGGGATTGTGAGAAGGAAAGGAAGGGTAAATGGGGGGAAATCGGAGGTGGCAGTGAACCATGAGAGACTGTGGACTCTGTGCAACAAACCGAGGGTTTTGGAGGGGAGGGTGAAGGAGTTCATTGAGTCTGGTGGTGGGTATTGAGAAGGGCACATATTGCATGGAGCACTGGGTGTGGTGCAGGAACAATCAATCTTGTAACACTGAAAATGTAAAATGAACATATTTAGAGAAAATATAAATGCACCGCCAAAAAAAGTAAACTACAGGCCAGTATCTCTGATGAACATAGTTTTAAAAATCTTCAATAAAATCCTTGCCCACCAAATCCAAACAACATTAAAAAAAATAAGGTAAAAGAAAGAAACTGGACTATTTACTTGCACCGTACACAAGAATAAATTCAAAACAGATTAAAGACCTAAATGTGAGACCTGAAACTATAAACTACAAAATCTCTGCAAGAGAATACAGGCAGTAACTTCTTTAAAATTAACTGTTGCTATTTCTTACTAATTATGTCTCCAGAGGCACGGAAAACAAAACCAAAAAAAAAAAAAAAAAAGGCACTAAATAAAAAGCTTAAGAGTTCACTTGTGATGAGCACCAGGTATTGTATGTAAGTGTTGAGTCACTAAGCTGTACACCTGAAACTATTATTACACTGTATGTCAACTAACTGGAATCTGGATAAAAACTTTTCAGAATAAAAAATAAATCTGCACAGCAAAGAAAAACTTAACAAAGTAAAAAGCAACTTACAGATGGGAGAAGATATTTGCTAATGACGTATCTGATAAAAGACTAATATCCAAAATCTATTGGGATGATCATATGATTTTTTCCTTTGGTAAAGTGATATATCACATTTACTTATTATTTGTGGATGTTGAACCTCCTCATTAATATATGTGTTTATTGACATAAGCCTTCCATTTTTACCTACCTTTGTCTTACTGCCTAAGTTTTAGTACATTATGTTTCCATTTTGGTTGATCTCAGGATATTTGTTATATCCCTTTTAATTTATTCCTTGACTTATTTGACATTCAAAATTGTGTTATTTTTCACAAAATTATGAATCATAATCTTTTATGTTTATTGTTCACTTTTAGTTTTACACCATCATAACTGGGTGTGGTGAAATTTTTTTCTTTAATTCTGAAGATCAAAAACATATCTGATATAATTTCGATCTTCTTAAATTCATAAGAAATTTATTGTGACCTAACATATGATCTATCTGGGGGAATTCCATGTGTGCTTGATAAAAATGTTTATTCTATTGTTGGATGAAGTCCCCTGATATGCTTCTAGATCTATTTGGCTTAATAAATAGTTCCAGTTCATTTTTATTGAGATGGGAAGCAGAGGGGATGGAAGAGAGAGAATCTCTGCCCAGTCCAGAGCTTGACATGGGGCTCAACTCACAACCCTGAGATAATGATCTGAACCCGAATTAAAAGTCAGATGCTTAACTGAATGAGCCACCTAGATGCTTCTAGGCCATTTTTTATTTGATTTTATTCATGAATGAAATGTCCATTATTGGAAGTTTATTATTTCAGGGATGCTCAGTTGGTTAGTATCTGCTTTCTGCTCAGGGAATGAACATGGGATCCTAGGATCAAGCCTCACATTGGGAATCTATACCCAGCAGGGAGCCTGCTGTTCCCTCTCCCTCTGCCTGCCAGTCCCACTACTTGTGCTCTATCTCCCTGTAAAACTAAAATTAAAATCTGTTTAAAAATTGTAATATTTCAGACCTTACTATTATATTGCTGTCTATTTCTCTCTTCAGATCTGTTAGCATTTGTTTCTTGTATATATAATGTGTTTCTATGTTGTGTGCATATATATTTATTATCATTATATCTTCTTGATAAATGGACCCTTTTATATTATGGAATGGCCTGCTTTATCATTGTTATTATTTGTCCTAATGTCTATTTTGTTTAATATAAATATTGTTACCCGTACCCACTTTTGATTTCTTTCGCATAGAATGACTATTTCCATGTCTTCCTTTCCAGACTACCTACTCATTTAATGCTTAAGTGAGTCTTGTAAGCATGGTATAGTTGTGTCTTGTATTTTAAAATCAATTAGCTACTCTGTCTTTTGATTGGAGTATTTAATGCATTTACACTTAAAGTAATTATTATTAAATGATTTATTAGTACCATCCAGTTAGTTATTTATGACTGCTTTTTATTTCATTTCTTCCTTTATTTCACATATGCTGTCTTACTTTGTAATTTAATCATTTTCTGTGGTGTCATAATTTAATTTCCTTCTGTTTATTAGTCTGCTACAGATCGTACATATTGTATCTTTACTACGTAGCTTATATAAAACATACTTATAACAATCTATATAAACCAATAATAACTGAACTTTGATCAAATACTACAATTTTACTTATTTAATTCCCCCTTACATTATTTGCTTTTGATGTTGAAATATACATCTTTTTATATGGTGTATACATTAACACAATACTGTAGCTATTGTTATTTTGAGTTTTTGTCTTTAACCTTGATATGAAAGCTAAGTGACTACCTCTCCATCATATTACAGTATTAGAGAATTACCAATCAAACTATATAGTTACCTTTATGAGTGTGTTACATAATTTCCTGTTTGCATTTACAAGTTTTGTTCTTTCATTTAAAGTTTCTCCTGAAGAATTTGTTTAACATTTAATTTAATTCAGATTTTATGATGGTAAACTACTTCTGCTTTTATTTGGGAAATTTTTTTTCTTCAATTCTGAAGATCAACTCTTGTAGGTAAAACAAACAAACAAACACTTAAGAATGATGTATTGTCCTTCTGTATCTCTGACTACAGTCTTTAGCTTAAAATCTAATTTATCTGATATGAGAATCACTACTCCAGCTTTCTTTTGAGGACTGTTGGCATGAAAGATGGTTCTCCATCACTTCATTTTCAGTCTGGATATATCTTTAGTTTCCAAATGTGTCTCTTGTAGACAGCATATGGAAGGGTCCTGTCATTTGATCCAGTCTGCAATCTTGTTCCATTTTATAGGAGCATTTAGGCTTCTCACATTGAGAGTGATTATTGAAAGGTAAGCTTTTATTGACATCACATTGCCTGTGAAGTTTTTGTTTCTATAGATTGTAAATTTATTTCTAAAAAGATTTTATTTATTTATTTGATGGAGAGAGAGATCCAAGTAAGCAGAGAGGTAGGGGGAGAGAGAGAGAGAGAGAGAGAGAGAGAGAGAGAGGAAGCAGGCTTCCCGTTGAGCAGAGAGCCAGATGTGAGGCTCAATTGCACAACCCTGGGATCATGATCTCAGCCACAGACAGGCTTTAAACCACTGAGCCTCCCAGACGCCCCAATGTCTCTGTAAATTTCTGTTCTATGTCACTCTTGGGTACTTTCTTCTGTTACAGAACCCCTCTTAATATTTCTTGTAGTGTCAGATTGGTGGTCACATACTCTTTTAAACCTTGCCAGTCTTGGAAACTCTTCATCTCTCCATCAATTTTGAATGTCAGTCTTGCTAAATTAGAACTAATTTTCTTTTTTTTTTTTTTTTTAAGATTTTACTTATTTGTTTGAGAGAGAGAGAGAGAGTGGACAGGGTTAGAGAGAGAAGGAGAAGCAAACTCCTTGCTGAGCAGGGATCCATATGTAGAACTCAATCCCAGGACCCTGGGATCATGACCTGAGCTTAAGGTATATGCTTAACTGACTGACCCACCAGGGGTCCCATGTTTCTTTCTTTCTCTTTCTTCACCTTCAATATATCATCTCATCTGCCCTGGACTATATTGTTTTTGCTGAGAAATATAGTAGAATTATTTGTGTTACCTTCTATGTGGGAAATTTCTTTTTATAAAATTATCTTTCTTGAATTCAGACAGTGTTATTATGTGTCTTGGACCAAAATATTTTGCTTAAATCTTGGGTAACACGAGCTGCATGATCCATATCTCTCTTGGAATTTAGGAAGTTTTCAGCCATTATTACTTTTTTTTTTTTAGCTATTATTAATTTATTTTTTTCTCCCCAAATTTGTTTATTTTAATTTTTCAGTGATACAAGATTGATTGTTCATGCACCACACCCAGTGCTCCATGCAGTACGTGCCCCTCTCGATACCCACCACCAGACTCACTCCCCCTACCCCGTCCCCTCCAAAACCCTCAGTTTGGTGCTCAGAGTCCACAGTCTCTCCTGGTTCAACACCCCCTCCGATTTCCCCCCATTCGCCCTTCCCTTCCTTCTCACGATCCCTCCATGATTTTCTTTAAACTCCACACAGAAGTAAAACCATAAGATAATTGCCTCTCTCCGCTTGACTTATTTCACTCCGCATACTCTCTTCTAGTCCTGTCCATGTTGATACAAAAGTTGGATATTCATCCTTTCTGATGGAGGCATAATATTCCATTGTAGAGATGGACCATATCTTCCTTATCCATTCATCTGTTGAAGGGCATTTTGGCTCTTTCCACAGTTTGGCTATTGTGGCCATTGCGGCTATGAACATTGGGGTACATGCGGCCCTTCTTTGTACTGCATCTGCTTCTTTGGGGTAAACACCGAGTAGTGCAATTGCAGGGTCATAGGGTGGCTGTATATTTAATTTCCTGAGGAATCTCCATACTG
>CM052809.1:2342880-2366765 GCA_028533885.1 Nasua narica | reverse complement strand
TACAGTAAATGGAATCGATTCTCTAATTTCCCTTTCCATATTTTCATTGTTAGTGTATAGGAAAGCAATTGATTTTTGTGCATTGATTTTGTATCCTGACACAGTACTGAATTGCTGTATGAGTCCTAGTAGTTTGGGGGTGGAGTCTTTTGGGTTTTCTATATAAAGTATCATGTCATCTGCGAAGAGAGATAGTTTGACTTCTTCATTTCCAATTTGAATGCCTTTTATTTCTTTTTGTTGTCTGATTGCTGTTGCTAGGACTTCTAGGACTATGTTGAACAAATGTGGTGAGAGTGGGCATCCTTGACGTGTTCCAGATCTCAGAGGGAAGGCTGTCAGCTTTTCCCCATTGAGAATGATATTTGCTGTGGGCTTTTCATAGATAAACTTTATGATGTTGAGAAATGTTCCTTCTATGCCTATACTTTGTAGTGTTTTAATCAGGAACAGATGCTGAATTTTGTCAAATGCTTTTTCTGCATCTGTTGACAGGACCATGTATTTCTTCTCTCTTCTGTTGTTTATTTGTTCTATCACATGGGTCAATTTGTGAATGTTGAACCACCCTTGCATCCCAGGGATAAATCCCACCTGGTCATGATGAATCATCTTTTTAATATGCTGTTGGATCCTATTAGCTAGGATCTTGTTGAGAATCTTGACATCCATATTTATCAGGGATATCGGTCTGAAATTCTTCTTTTTGATGGGGTCTTTACCTGGTTTGGGGATCAGAGTAACACTGGCTTCATAGAAAGAGTCTGGAAGCCTTCCTTCTGTTTCTATCTTTTGAAACAGTTTCACGAGAATAGGTATTATTTCTTCCTTGAATGTTTGGTAGAATTCCCCAGGGAATCCGTCAGGCCCTGGACTCTTGTTTTTTGGGAGGTTTTTGATCACTGCTTCAATCTCATTACTAGATATTGCTCTATTTAGGTTGTCAATGCCTTCCTGTTTCAGTCTTGGAAGATGATGGGTTTCCAGGAATGCATCAATTTCTTCTAGGTTGTTTAGCTTATTGGCATATAGCTGTTGATAATAATTTTTTTAATGATTTTATTTATTTATTTGAGAGACAGAGAAAGTGAGAGAGAGCATGAGAGAAGCTCAGAGGAAGAAGCAGACTCCCCGTGGAGCTGGTAGTCCGATGTGGGACTCGATCCCGGAACTCAAGGATCATGACCTGATTTGAAGGCAGTTGCTCAACCAACTGAGCCACCTAGGCACCCTGTTGATAATAATTTTTGATGATTGTTTCTATTTCCTTTGGATTAGTCGTGATCTCTCCCCTTTCATTCATAATTTTGTTGATTAAGGTCCTCTCTCTTTTCTTCTGGATGAGTTTGGCCAGTGGTTTATCGATCTTATTGATTCTTTCAAAAAACCAACTTCTGGATTCATTGATGCGTTCTACTCTTTCTTTAGTTTCTAACTCATCGATCTCTGCTCTAATTTTGATGATTTCCCTTCTTGTGCGTGGGGTTGGGCTTGATTTGTTGTTGATTTTCCAGTTCTCTAAGTTGTAAGGAGAGCTGGCATATTTGGTATTTTTCAATGTTTTTGAGCGAGGCTTGGATGGTTATGTATTTCCCCCTAAGCACCGCCTTTGCCGTATCCCATAGGTTTTGGGTCGATGTGTCTTCATTCTCATTGGTCTCCATGAATTGTTTAAGTTCATCTTTGATTTGCTGGTTGATCCCCACATTCTTGAGCATATTGGTCTTTAGTCTCCAAGTGTTTGAATTCCTTCCGAACTTTTTCTTGTGATTGAGTTCCAGTTTGAAAGCATTGTGGTCTGAGAAAATGCAGGGAATCATCTCTATCTGTTGGTATCAGTTGAGACCTGATTTGTGGCCCAGTATGTGGTCTATTCTTTAGAAAGTTCCATGTGCACTCGAGAAGAATGACTATTCTGTTGTTTTAGGGTGGAATGTTCTGTATATATTTATGAGGTCCATGTGGTCCAATGTGTCATTCAAAGCTCTTGTTTCTTTATTGATTTTCTGTTTAGAAGATCTGTCAGCTAGTGAGAGTGGCGTGTTAAGATCTCCTAGTATAAAGGTATTCCTGTCTATATGACTCTTTATTTTGATGAACAGTTGGTTTATGTAGTTGGCTGCTCCTATATTGGGGGCATAAATGTTTACAATTGTTAGATCTTCTTGGAGGATAGACCCTTTAAGGATGATATAGTGTCCTTCTGTGTCTCTGACTACAGTCTTAAGCTTAAAATCTAATTTATCTGATATGAGAATTGTTGCCCCAGCTTTCTTTTGAGGTCCATTGGCATGAAAGATGGTTCTCCATCATTTCACTTTCAGTCTGGATGTATCTTTTGGTTCCAAATATGTCTCTTGTAGGCAGCATATGGACGGGTCCTGTCGTTTTATACATTCTGCAACCCTGTGCCATTTTATGAGAGCAGAAATGTATGCAAGAAGGAACGTCAGAGATCTAGTAAGTAATGAAGATCAGTGAAAATATTCATAAGTTAGAAAAGAAAATCAGAGGGTGCCTAGGTATCTCAGTCAATTAAGCTTCTGACTTCCCCTCAGTTCATGTTCCCAGGATCCTAGGATGCAGTCCCACAAGGAGATCCTGCTAAGCAGAGATATTGCTTCTACCACTGCCCTTCCCTGACACTTTTGTTCTAGCGCTCTATTTCTCTCTTGCAAAAGTAAGTAAATAAAATCTTTTTTAAAAAGTATAATTAGTAAAAAAGATAAACATTCAAATTTCTGCAATTATAAAATTTCATATAATTACAGATAAAAATAAATTTTATTTGCAGCATCTGGCTTGATCAGTCATAACAATTTGTGACTCCTCATCTCAGGGTTGTGAGTAAGAACCCCATGTTTGGTGTACAGATTAGATTAGATAAATAAATAAATAAGTAAATAGATAAATAAATAATAAATCTGAAAAAATAAATTCTGCCTTATGTTTTCAGAAACTTGGTGGGCTTGTTTGAAAATTTGGATACAAAAAAGGAAAAAAAAGAAATTTTGTATACAAATTATGTGGAAAGAATTAATAATTTTAGAGTAAAGAAAGAATAACTTGTTCCTTAGATGTGAAGAATTATAAAGTACATTTAATCTAAAAACTTTGGTATTTATTTATTTATTTGTTTGTTTGTTTGTTTCTTTGTTTATTTATTAATTTTTGATGGAGTTTTCCAAGATTCATTGTTTATGTAACATGGTGTAACAAACAATACTGTAACACCCAGTGCTTCATGCAATATCTGCCATCCTTAATACCCATTACCAGGCCAACACTTCCCCCAATCCCTCCTCTCTGAAACTTTCAGTTTGTGGAAAGATTGGAGATGCCTTTCAACAGATGAATGGATAAAGAAAATGTGGTCCATATACATGATGGAATATTACTCATCCATCGGAAAAGATGAATACTCAGCTTTTGCATCAGCATGGGTGGGACTAGAGGAGATTATACTAAGTGAAGTAAGTCAGGCAGAGAAAGTCAATTATCATATGGTTTCACTTACTTGTGGAACATAAGGAATAGCATGGAGGACATTAGGAGAAGGAAAGGAAAAATGAATTGGGGTAAATAGGAGGGGGAGACTATCCATGAAAACTGTGGACTCCAAAAAATTTGGATATTTCTTCAATTAGGGCAGAAGAAAAGACCAAACCTGCATGGATGTGACATTGGAAGGACAAATTAAAGCAGAAATAAAGAAGTCATGGTGTCCCCCAGATCCTTGCATCATTATAGTTAAAATAAAATGTAGTGCCTACCTTACTTGATGCATGCAAAATTAATTCCATGTAGATAATTGATGTAAATTTGAGTTTAAAAAATCACACTTTAAAAGACAATATAACAGGGCCCCTGGGTGGCGCAGTTGGTTGAGCGACTGCCTTCAGCTCAGGCCATGATCCCGCAGTCCCGGGATCGAGTCCCACATCGGGCTCCCAGCTCCATGGGGAGTCCGCTTCTCACTCTGACCTGCTCTCTTTCACTCTCTCTCTTTCCTAATAAATAAATAAACAAAATCTAAAAAGAAAAAAAAAGACAATATAACAGAATGTATCTGTGATTTCAAATTAGGAAAATAATCCTTCCATGGAATGTAAAAAATAAAGTTTAAACATAAAGGAAAAATTTTAGTAAGTTTAAAACATTAAATTAAGGACAACTGTTCTTTACAGATGGCATTAAGACAATTTAAAGAATATGTCTTGAAAAACAAAATGACACTCAAAACTCATAACCAACGACTACTTTAAACAGACTCTTTAAATAGTCCTATAAATCAATAAAGAAAAAACATGGATAGGCAACTTATGAAAGAGGAAACATAACATTTAAAAACATATTCAGTATCATTAGTCATCAGGCAAATGCAAGTTAAAAACACAGCCAAATGTGTGTGTAATTTCAGTACATTGGTCAAAATCAAAGAACTACCCAATGACAAGTGGTCCTAAAATTTTGCAGCCATAGGAGCTATCATAAGAAGATGACTTGAGGTGAAATTTGATGAAACCACACTGTAAAACATGTTGAAATTATTTAGTTTTATGATATGTATAAACCTTAAACAAGTAATTACTCCTAGAAAGACCAATGCTATACCTATTAGACCTGTTAGAATGACTTTTTTCAAAAAGATAAGAAATCGTCAATGCTGGGAAGAATATGGAGAAAAAGGAACACTTGTTCACCTTTTGTACACTTTTGGAAATGTAAATTGATGCAACCACTATAGAAAACAGTATGGAGCTTAACAACAACTAAAAAATAAAATTATCAAATGACCCAATAATTCCACTTCTGGGTATTATATAAGGAGCCTAAATCACTAACTCAAAAAGACATAGATATCTCCATTTTCATTATAGTAGTGTTACCTTAGCAAAACACAGAACTACCTATCTGTTATTAAGTATACATGGATGGATGGATGAATAAATAAAATGTGGTATATATATGCAATGGAATCAAAGTCAGCCATAAATATAATATATTGCTATTTCGTACAACATGGGTGGATCTTGAAGGCATCATGCTAAATGTGAAGTCAGAATTCAGTCAAATAGTGAAAGACAAATGCTGTATGATCTCATTTATATGTGGAATCTGAAAAAGCACATGGTGAGACCATTTCCTCTCATTTTATTCAATGATAAAAATTGCATAATTAAAATTTCCAGTGATCTGTTAATCAATGTATCTAACATCTATTTTTTTCTGCATCTATCATCTATCATTTTTTCTTTATAATCCGTTCTAGATACATTTATTTTAAAACTTATGACAATTGACAGGATTTTCATTTCTAAGTAAATAACCTACTTTAAAAATTTTCAATAAATATTTTAAAACTTCTGTGCATTTTGTGTCTTTTCTTGTCTTTTCTGCTGGTATGCTCTTCAAGTTACATTGTTTAAAGTCATTATTCCCACATATAATTTTGTCACGTTTGTTGATTAAAATGGCAACAACTTTTAATCTTCTTAATCCCGTACTTGTTTTACCATATTGAACATTCTTTGGCATTTGGCTCAGATTATGTGGGGAAACACTCAAAGGACTAGTTTTGGATATTCGATTCAATTTCCAACTTATGGGGTCTATTAAATAAATATTTTAATATGTCAAAAATAATAAATATATCAGTTTACACCATCTCAATTCAGACTTTCCACACACTTAATAAAATTGGTGCATGACTGGGTGTGGTGCATGAAAAATCAATCTTGTAACAATGAAAAAATAAAAAAAATACATGGGAAAAAAATTAAAAAAATTAAAAAATGGTGCATGAACAATGAATCTTGGAACACCGAAAAAATAAAATAAAAACTAAAAAATGGGTCAGGACTCTGGAAAAAAAAAAAAAAAAAAAAAACAACTGAGCAGAAGTTTTCTAAAAGCACCACACCTGTTTTGTTTCAACTTATGAAGAATAAAATGCTTTTCCAGATATAAAGGGCTTCTTTTTAAAAGAGATAGAAAAACTATTTCCATTTATTTTTATCTGAATAATTATTGGGATAATGAAGATTGGGGGAAATAATTGTTATGTCATGATAGAAAGATCATATCAGCTTGGATAGTCTCAATAGCTGTGCCATGTCCCCATCTAATGCATTCAAGTATATTATATTATATGATATCATCATAATCAGTAATAATATACTGCATGTTTAGAGTTCCATGGAGTAGTTAAAAGAGGACCAAGATGATAGAGAAAGGATTTTAAGAAAAAAATTGCTTAAGTAATAAGCTCTATTATCATAACACCACATTAACAAAGATTGCATGACTTGTTACGGTACTCTTTGCTTTGAATGTAAAACTTAAGAAATCATTTCAGTTTCTTTGATGTTTGTGTGGCTCAGTCGGATAAGCATCTCACTTTAGCTCAGATCATGATCCCAGGCTGCCGGGATTGAGTCGCACATCAGGGGGAAGCAGGGGAGCCTGCGTCTCCCTCTCCCTCTGCCTGCTGTTCCCCCTGCTTGTGCTCTCTCTCTCCCTCTTTCTGACAAATAAATAAATGAATAAATAAATAAATAAGATCTTTAAAAAAAAGAAATCATCTCAGTTCTATGTCATTTGACTATTCATTAACTCTGTTTTATCCCAACTCAAAATTGGGTTGTGTTCATGTGTCTATATATGTATATCTGTGTGATTTATTGCCAACTTTTTATGATTTCCCTTAAAAACTTACTCATCATTTCATGTCCTGTATTTTAAGATAAATGTTCTTTTTCGTATTTAAATCCTTTTTAATAGGTGTTCATTCAAAATTGATAATATTCACCTAATGCAATGTTTATTTTCCTGAAAAATACATAACTAAATCTGTGATATATTTGAAAAGAACAGAAATGAATTGATATCAAAAGTATGTCAAAGGAGTAGTCATGTTATATCTAATATATGATCAATAGTATGATTTCGAATATAGAAACAAATCAAAGTTTATTTATATATGGGCTTTTTATATAGGCATCACTTGAATTGTTGCTGTGTTGAAACAATTTGCTTATTAGAAGGGATATACAAGGTTTTTTTTTTAATCAACTACATGTATGAGTCTCACAAGAAGAGAAATCAAAGCTATTTCCATCAACTATGTACAGGGATTTAGAGATTGGGTAATGTGAAATCAGATGCTCTAGTAATTCTCTATATCAAAACCTTATTTAACCTAATCTTTGAAATATAAGTATAAGTTGGACAAGTAGGAGCTTTAATGAGGAGGATAATATAAAGCTTCAGGAATGAAATGAAGAGTCTACAGAGCTTCAAGTGTATTGCTACAGAGAAGAAAGCTCTTTTTTTTATGTCTCCATGTTATGAGCCATATAACTGAAAACGTGCTACCCATCTTCCCTCAGTTTCCATTTTTCATCTGTTTCACTATACTCGTGTTACTTCATATTGGTTGGAAACATTAGTAGAGATGGTGCACAAAGTGTCCAATGTCATGAAGGTAATGCAAAATGATTTTTATTTTAAGAAAAAGTATGTGGAGGAAGAAGTGATAAGAATAAAAAGTGACAAGACAGTTATCTGTAACAAAAAATGAAAATAATTTTAAATATTTAGGCTATTGAAAAGTCATATGACACTGATACGTGGAATAGTGGATGTGGGATTTATCACAATGAGAGAAACAGTGTCAGATCCTAGTTTTATAAATTCCAACTTTATTAAAACAACAACAATAACAACAAGCCCAATATCTAGGATCAACACATTAGGTAAAAGTTAATTTATATAAAGAGAATAAAATATATGAATACAAAAATATGATTTTCATCAAAAAAAGATGCAGGAGAATTATCTTCTTAAACATATGAGTATCTTTATGAAATCCATCATCAAAGATACATAAGTCAAATAACTGAGGCCTGTGAGTAAATTGAGTATTTTCCTAAACTGCAAAATTTGGTCAAAACCAGTTTATACTACAATCAAAATTTCAGGGTGCCTGTGTGTCTCAGTTGGTCAAATGTCCTGACTCTGCCTCTCAATTCAGGTCTCGATCTCAGGGTCTGAGAGCAAGCCCCATGTTGGGCTCTACACTGGGTGTGATGCATACTTAATAATAAGTAGATAAATAATAATAAATAAAAATCAAATATCCATCAAATATTGAAAAGCAAATGCTATAAAGTTGAATAAATAAAATTTGGATGCCAAATCTAAGATGTTAAAAATGATATAAAGGAAATGTCATGGAAGATGATAGTTTTGGACGAATAAAAACCTCATGCAAATCTCATGTTTTTGTAGCTCAGCACAGGAGTCCAAATTGCTGAAGATTTAAATAAAAAAAAACTGCAAAATTTCGATAGAGAATTTTTATCTTTACAATTACAATAGAGAATAAAGGAATATAACAAAAAATATTTTAAATTAGAATTGACAATCCATGGGCACTTGAGCAGCTCAGTTGGTTAAACATCTGACTTTGTCTCAGGTCATGATCCTGAGGTCCTGGGATTGAGCCCAGGGCCTTGATCCCCACTCAGCACTGAGTCTGCTTCTCCCTCTTCCTCTGACCATCCCCCTTGTTCATGCTCCTACTGTCTGTCTCCAAAATGAAAAGAAAAAAAGTGACAACTGGAGGTCATTACTATCAACACTCCACAATATATTATTGATCTCTAATAGAAATAATCCCAAAGAGCTATTTCATTGAGGAATAAAAAATGAAAGTCTACTTCCTAACTTCAAACTTCATCATCTTTCCATAACTCCACTCTCTTTAACATTTTTGTTTTTGAACAAGGTCTTATCCAGGACACAATTGAAGCAATATGAAATGGGGCAACATTTCCAGCATCTGTTTTCAAAATGTTCAGTCCATACAAAGAGTAATTTTTTAAAACCAAATAAAAATGAGTAGCTTAATTTTATTTTCTTTATTCTTTCTGTTCTTTCCTTTCTTTCTCTTTCTTCTTTCTGTTCTTTCCTTTCTTTCTCTTTCTTCTTTCTTTCTTTCTTTTTTCTTTTTTTTTTTACTTAACTTTAATTTCAACAAATGTTTAGTATTTTCCAGTAAAGTAATTAGCTAATCTCCATAGGATTTTAACAAGAGCAGATTTAATATCTTTGCTCCTCAGACAGTAGATAACAGGGTTCAAGGTGGGGGGTACCACAGAATAGAACATAGACATGAACAATTCCAGAAGAGACGGGTCATCAGAAGTTGGCTTAAAATAAGCAATAGTACCTGTTAGAAGGAAAGTACTCACCACAATGAGGTGAGGCAGGCAGGTGGAAAAGGCTTTGAACTGCTTCTGTCTCGTTGGAATATTTAACACAGTGGAGAAAATATATACATAAGAGACCACAATGCAAGCTAAACATGAAAATCCGTAACAGAGCCCAATGGCCACACTGACATTAATAGTTACATGTTCCAAGGAACAAGTGAGCTTCAGTAGGGCAGGTACATCACAAAATAGATGATGTATCTTAGTTGACCCACAAAAATCTAAAGAGAATGTCCCAGCTGAGTACAAGATTCCCAAGGTCCCTCCACTGATCCAGGAGACAAACACCAGCTGCACACAGACCTCTTTGCTCATAACAACCTCATAATGCAGGGGCCGACAGATGGCAATATAGCGGTCATAGGACATTGCAGTGAGAATGCGAATCTCAGACCCACCCATTAGTACCACAAAAAAGAGCTGTAATACACATCCCAGAAAAGTGATGGAGTTACTTAAGGTGATGGAATTAAGGATGGATTTGGGGACAGTGGCAGAAATGAGACACACATCTAAAAAGGATAAGTGCCTTAGGAAGAAGTACATTGGAGTGTGAAGGCCTTGGTCAAGAATTGTGAGCAGGATGATAATTAAATTCTCCAGGATGGCCAATAGGTAGATCAGTAAGAAGATCACAGCATAGAGCCTCAATAGCATTTGGCTCTCAGTAAATCTCAGAAGCAAGAATTCCACTATTAGTGTTTGATTCATCATATTTTAAAATTTCAAACAACCTATTAAATAGAGAAAAAAGTTATATTAAAATAAAATTTTATTTGCATCTTTATTTTTAAAGCACGTATGCTTTAGCATCATGGGAGAGTTGGGCATATGAAATACCAGGATATCTGTATTCATAATTTTCTCAGGTATAAAAAAGCTATAAGCATAACAGTCCACAATAACAGGATGTACATTTGTAGTGAAAGATGAAAGATATTCCACTTCCCCTAATGCAACAGTTGAAATGATTTTTGAAGAAATGTATTTCAGCAGGAATTGCAGAGTTGGGTACATAATTCTAACTGTAGTAGAATGCATATGTGTTATGCATAAATATGTTAATTGACATAAATGTTGATGTGCATTAGAAGTCGTGGGTGAATTTTCTGTGTAGTGTATTGCAATCTGTTTAAATAATCATTATTGTTAATTGATATTCTAATATATTACCTACTTTTCATTGAAGGACATTAAGGTTTATCTCATGTTCTCATTAATAACCAATTTTCTGTGAAAATATCATCAGTGGGGCACGTGGGTGGCTCAGTTTGTTAAGCATCTGCCTTCAACTCAGGTCATGATCCCAGAGTCCTGGTATCCAGTAGGCCTCCCTGCTCAGTTGGGAGTCAGCTTCTCCTTTTCCCTTTGCCCCTCTACCCCACTCATGCTTTATTGCATGCTCTCATTCTTTCTCTCTCTCTCACACATAAATAAATAAAATATTAAAAAAGAGAACATTATCCACTGTACTTGATATTCTTTTTGTTTAGATATTTACTAAAAAAACAAAACAGAAGGCTACTCTGGTAATTTTACCAAATGGGCTTAAAATGTACAGTAACATTTTCTCATGAAAAGAACAAATTCTAAGACTATAAGGAAGACTTTTAGCATGCAACACTAGAAAGGATTTGATTAATACCAGAACAATCAAATATTAGAGATGTGAGTAATACAGAGTGTCCTCCCATTTTAGACTCACACAGGACCTAAAAACCAGGATCACTCACAAACCCCATTGGGGAGATCTGTGGTCATACATTTGTCCCTCAGATTGCTATCATCTTTATTTTATTTTTCAAATATTATATTCAATTAACCAGTATAAGGTACATCATTAGTTTTTGATGTAATGTTCAATGATTCATTAGTGGTACATAACACCCAGTGCTCATCACAACACGTGCCTTCCTTAATACTCATCCCCCTTTAATTGTACTTTAGCATCATTGCAGTGACAATTTCTTTAGATCTCCATGCAGCCACTTTCAATCTCTCACAATATGTGTGGCTTTCTCAGTGAATACTCTAATTTAAGAAAATAAAACAAAACAGTAATTTTCCTTAACCTCTATAAGTGAATCTCAGCCTTTCATACACAAGGTTCTAATTGAGTATTAACTGTAGAAATGTTTCCTCCACCCGTGGAATCTTTCTCATCAGGCTTTCCCTGTTCTCAGTCAGACTTTTGAGAAACCCCTGTCCCTGACCCACCTTTCCTGCATTATTATTCATCTTTCAAATCATCAGGTTTACACTCCATGACATGGAGATTCTCTTGAAAGCTAAAGGTAGTGGGAATTGATAATCATTATCCTACTTTGGCTCTTCTACCTATGGAAAGCCTTGCAATCATTTTAATTCCACTGCCTTAAATATCTGAGTAATCCCACGTCAACACAGTGTATGTGCGCTGCAATAAGAGCAGTGATTATTCATTCTACACGTGACTGAGCCAGATTGAAGTTTCCTTGGTGCCTATTCTAGTATTTCTTTATTCTACGTGGAAAAGTAGGTTAAGACTTTCTGTTGACTCTTGATATAGTTTCTGTTTTCAATGTGATGATTTCTGTCCAGTTCCATTTTGTTGAAATCTGATTAATGTATAAATCCAAGAAGTGCAAAATAGACATACACATACAGTTTGATCAGTGCTGTCTCTGTCCCACATGTGGACATACTTTTAAATAAATTTTAATAAAACAATAATATAAATAAATAAATAAATAAATAAATAAATAAATTTAATAAAGCAAACAACATCTGAAAGTCACTCCTACTGGTTCTGCAATCAGGCACAATAATTAATATTTTCCATATTCAAAAATAGTTATTAAGATTTAACATAAAATAATTCTATTATTCAATATTGCTTGTATTGATTAAGTAAAATGTATAAAATTAAAGTTATTTTTCTTCATCTTACAATAAACAATACTTTGAAACCACCTATTTCTAAATAATTACTCTGTTAATTGTATAGAAATTCAGATTTTGATGTAAAAAATTGTGAATACAAATATCAGATAATTTTAATTTTATTTGTTAAATGTTTATTTTAGAGAGAGAGAAAGAGCACAGGTGGAGGGAGGAACAGACTGGAGGGAAAGAGAGAATATTCAGCCGACTCTACACTGATCGTGGAGTCTGATGTGAGGCTTGATCCAGCACTCTGAAATCATTACCTGGGCTGAAATCAAGAGTCAGCCATTCAGCCAATTGAGTCACTCGGACGTCCCAATATCAAACACCTTAAATATCTGATAGACAACAACAATATTCCTATCACTCTCATTGATTTTAGATGAGGTAGTTCCTGTCTAACAAGACCACTTATAAAAACGGTTTTCTTTGAATAGTTTGATTTCACATTTTCTTTTGAAAGGTAATTACTTAATAATGTAAAATTGAATAACTGACAGAAGAATGCAACATTTCCTAATAAAAAATTATTAGACATTTTGTTTTTGATTAAATGGAGATACTCCTATATCTATTATGTTATATATAAATATATATAATGGAATATTACTCAGCTAAAAAATATAATGAAATCTTGCCATTTGCAACAACATGGATAATCTAGGGAGTATAATGCTAAGCAAAATAAGCCAATCAAAAAAGATAAATACCATATGGCTTCATTCACTATGGAATTTAAGAAACAAAACAAATGAATAAAGAAAAAAGAGAGAGAGAGACCCTGAACTATACAGAATAAACAAAGTTACAAGAGGGGAGGCAGGTGGGAGAATGAGATAAGTGATGGTGATTAAAGAGTGCAGTGATGATGAGTCCCAGTTTTTTCATTGAAGTTTTAAATTACTATGTTGTAAACCCAAAACTAATATTACACCGAATGATATATATACACACACTCTAAGTGTATAATACATACATATATATGCATATGTACTATACATTAGATATATACATATATGTATGTGTGTGTGTATATATATTACTCAGTATGTTTACTTATCGGAATTTGAATAAATACTTAAAAACATAAGAATAGCATCATTAGAAAAAGACTGCTGAGTGGATATTAAGGCAATTTTAGTAGAGAAACTAGTACAAATATTATTAAATAAAAAAGAAACAAAATAAAAAAATAAAATGAGTAATTTGTGTTTTTTACAATGTTAAAAACAAAGTCATATTCTCAAGTCATAAGAAGAGTCAGGAAACTGCAAATAATTTTTCCATATGCCTCCAGGTTCTTGTTTCATGTGTCCCGCCCCATCAAACTCACAATGATTTTTGTTTGAGCATCTCTGACATGTACACACCAGTATGTGCTTTCCTTGTTCTGCTTCCAAGTTCTAAGAGGAAAAAGAGTCCCTAATGTCCTGTGCCTCTGACGATTCTTTCTCTAATAAAGGGCAAGTTTCTTAACACAGTTTCAAGTGGACCTTTATAAAGTACATGGGATTCTCCAAGGAGGTCAGACTTTCAGATGTGCCTAATTTCATTACTCCTATTCTAAATACTTTGGGATTCTGGCCTTAATCTCTCATCTCTGATGTGAGAGTTGACACTACTATCTATTTCCCACTGAGATAAACAATTAGATCTCACTGGATCTCATTAGAATAAGCCAAGCAGCATCCCTTTAGTTATTCATTATGTTTATGACTATTGAATTCTAAAACATTCATTTAATTCTAAAGCACGTAACAATTTACATTTAGGTCTACATCCACTAATCTTTAAATGGAGTCTAATAATTTCAGTTAAGTTGCAATAGTGAGAATCACTAAGAGACATACTACTCTGACATTGGAATTTATAGTAATACGGTTTTCATTTAAGTCCTTGAGCCACCCCATGTCATATAGATTTTTCCTTTATGCTGTCCCTGGATTGTAGCCAGATGCCAGCAAGATAATTTTCCTTCACGTTCTCACTAATGAATAGAGATACCAGGATAGAAACTCCTCCGAAACTCACATTATCTTTTTTTTTATTTTATTTTTTCAGTGTTCCAAATTTCATTGTTTATGCACCACACCCAGTTCTCCATGCAATACATGCCCTCCTCAATACACACAACCAGGCTCACCCAACCCCCCACCGACTCCCCATCAAAACACTCAGTTTCTTGCAGAGAGACCACAGACTCTCATGGTTCATCTCCACCTCTGATATCCCCCAATTCACCCTTCCTTTCCTTCTCACAATGTTCTCCATGTTATTCCTTATGTTCCACATGTAAGTGATACCATATGATAGTTGACTCTCTCCTTATTTCAGTCAGCATAATCTCTTCCAGTCCTGTCTATGTTGATACAAAGTTGGGGATTCATCCTTTCTGATGGAGGCATAATATTCCATTGTATAGATGTACCACATCTTCCTTATCCATTCATCTGTTGAAGGGCATTTTGGTTCTTTCCACAGTTTGGCTACCGTGGTCATTGCTGCTATAAATATTGAGTATATGTGGCACTTATTTTCACTACATCTATTTCTTTGGGGTAGATACCTAGTAGTACAATTGCAGAGTCACAACTAGTTCAAGTTTTTTAATCTCTTGAGGTATCTCCACACTGTTTTACAAAGTGGCTGCACCAACTTACATTCCCACCAATATGGTAAGAAGGTTCCCCTTTCTCCACATCCTCTCCAATATTTCTGTTTCTTGTATTGTTAAATTTGGCCTTTCTAACTGGTGTAAGATGGTATGTCAATGAGGTTTTAATATGTATTTCCCTGATGACTAATGATGATGAACATTTTTTCATGTGTCTGTTAGATATTTGTATGTCTTCTTTGGAGAACTGCCTGTTAATGTCTTCTGCCCATTTTTTTTCATGTGATTATCTGTTTTGTGAGTGTTGAGTTTAGTGTGCTCTTTATGGATCTTAGTTACCAGACCTTTGTCTGCAGTGTCATTTGTGAATATCTTCTCCCATTCTGTGGATTACCTGTTGTTTTGTTGACCATTTCCTAGGCCATGCCGAAACTTTTTAGCTTGATAAGTCCCAAAAGTTCATTTTTGCTTTTGTTTACTTTGCCTTTGGAGACATTTCCTGAAAGAAGTTCTTGTGGCCGATATCAAAAATATTAATGCCTATGTTCTCCTCTAGTTTTTTTTTTTTTCCCAAATATGTTTATTTTATTTTTTTCAGTGTTACTAGATTGACTGTTCATGCACCACACCCAGTGCTCCATGCAATACGTGCCGTTCTCAATAGCCACCACCAGGCTCACCCAACAACCCACCAACTCCCCTCCAAATCCCTCAGTTTGTTGCTCAGAATCCACAGTCTCTCCTGGTTCATTACTCCCTCTGATTTCCCCCCATTCACCCTTCCCTTCCTTCCCACAATGCCTTCCATGATTTTCTTTATACTACACATGTAAGTGAGACCATAAGATAATTGTCACTCTCTGCTTGACATACATCACTCCGCATAATCTCTTCTAGTCCTGTCCATGATGTTACAAAAGTTAGATATTCATCCTTTCTGATGGAGGAATAATATTCCATTGTATAGATGGACCACATCTTCCTTATCCACTCATCTCTTGGTTGGCATTTTGGTTCTTTCCACATTTTGGCTACTATGGCCATTGAGGCTATGAACATTGGGGTATTTGTGGTTCTTTTTTGTACTGCATCTGCTTCTTTGGGGTAAACACCGAGTAGTGCAATTGCAGGGTCATTGGTTAGCTGTATATTTAATTTCCTGAGGAATCTCCATACTGTTTTCCAAAGTGGCTGCACCAACTTTCATCCCCACAAACAGTGAAGGAGGGTTCCCCTTTCTCCACATCCTCTCCAGCATTTGTCGTTTACTTTCTTTTTGATTTTGTCCATTCTAACTGGTGTAAGGTGGTATCTCAGTGTGGTTTTGATTTGAATCTCTCTGATGGCTAAAGATGATGAACATTTTTTCATGTGTCTGTTAGCCCATTTGTATGTCTTCTTTGGAGAAGTGTCTGTTCATATTTTCTGCTGATTTTTTGATGTAATTATTTGTTTTGTGAGTGTTGAGTTTGAGGAGTCTTTTATAGATCTTAGATATCAGACCTTTGTCTGTAGTGTCCTTCATGAATATCTTCTCCCATTCTGTGGGTTGCCTGTTTGTTTTGTTGACTGTTTCCTTTGCTGTGCAGAAGCTTTGTATCTTGAGGAAGTCCCAAAAGTTCATTTCCCTTATGTTTCCTTTGTCTTTGGAGACATGTTCTGAAAGAAGTTGCTGTGGCTAATGTCATAGAGGTTACTGACTATGTTCTCCTCTAGGGTTTTGATAGATTCCTGCCTCATACTGAGGTCTTTTATCCATTTCGACTTTATCTTCGTGTGTGGTCTAAGAGAATGGTTAAGTTTCATTCTTCTACATATAGCTGTCCAATTTTTCCAGCACCATTTATTGAAGAGACTGTCTTTTTTCCACTGGATATTTTTGCCTGTTTTGTCAAAGATGATTTGACCATAGAGTTGTGGGTCCATCTCTGGGCTCTCTATTCTGTTCCACTGGTCTATGTGTCTGTTTTTGTGCCAGTACGATGCTGTCTTGGTGATCACAGCTTTGTAGTAAAGTTTGAAATCAGGCAATGTGATGCTCCCAGCTTTGTTTTTCTTTTTCAACATTGCCTTAGCAATGTTTGGGGTCTTTTCTGGTTCCATACAAATTTTAGCATTGCTTGTTCCAGCTCTTTGAAAAAAAAAAACTGGTGGAATTTTGAATGGGATGGCATTGGAAGTATATATTGCTCTGAGCAATATAGATATTTTAACAATGTTTACTCTTCTGATCCATGAGCATGGAATTCTTTTCCACCTTTTTGTGTCTTCTTCAATTTCTTTCAAGAGTGTTCAATAGTTCCTCGAGTACAGATCTTTTACCTCTTTGGTTACGTTTATTCCCAGGTATCTTATGGTTCTTGGTGCTACAGTAAATGGAATCGATTCTCTAATTTCCCTTTCCATATTTTCATTGTTAGTGTATAGGAAAGCAATTGATTTTTGTGCATTGATTTTGTATCCTGACCCATTGCTGAATTGCTATATGAGTTCTAGTAGTTTGGTGGTGGAGTCTTTGGGGTTTTCCATGTAAAGTATCATGTCATCTGTGAAGAGAGAGAGTTTGACTTCTTCATTTCCAATTTGAATACCTTTTATTTCTTTTTGTTGTCTGATTGCTGTTGTTAGGACTTCTAGTACTATGTTTTACAAGAGTGGAGAGAGTGGGCGTCCTTGACGTGTTCCTGATCTCAAAGGGAAGGTTGTCAGCTTTTCCTCATTCAGAATGATATTTTCTGTGGGATTTTCATAGATAGACTTTATGATGTTGAGTTATGTTCCTTCTATCCCTATACTTTGAAGAGTTTTAATCAGGAACGGATGCTGAATTTTTTCAAATGCTTTTTCTGTATCTATTGACAGGACCATGTGGTTCTTCTCTCTGCTCTCGTTGATTTGTTCTATCACATGGATCAATTTGCGAATGTTGAACCACCCTTGCATCCCACAGATAAACCCCACCTGTTCAATATGACCCTTTATTTTGAATAACTGTTGGCTTTTGTTGTTGACTGCTCCTATATTGGGGTATAAACGCTTACAATTATTAGATCTTCTTGGACGATAGACCCTTTCAGAATGATGTAGTGTCATTTTGTATCTCTGACAACAGTCTTTAGCTTAAAATCAAAATTATCTTATATGGGAATCACTATCCCAGCTTTCTTTTGAGGTCTGTTGGCAAGAAAGATGGTTCTCCATACCTTCACTTTCACTCTGGATGTAATTTTTGGTTCCAAATATGACTCTTTTAGACAGCATATGGAGGAGTCCTGTCATTTTATCGACTTGCAACCCTGTACTGTGTTATGGGAGCATTTGGGCAGTTCACGAGGAGAGTGATTATTGAAAGATAAGTATTTATTGAAATCATGTTGCCTGTTAAGTCCTTGATTCTATTGATGGAAAAATTCTGTTCTAAGACACTCATGTGTTCTTTCTACTTTTATTGAACCTCCTTTAATATTTCCTGCAGTGCCAGTTTGGTGGTCACATACTCTTTTAATCCTTGCCTGTCTTGGAAGCTCTTTATCTCTCCATCCATTTTGAATGTCAGCCTTGCTGGATAAAGTGTTCTTAGTTGCATATTCTTCTCTTTCAGTGCCCTGAATATATCATGCCAGCCCTTTCTGGCTTGCCAGGTTTCTGTGGACAATTCTGACATTATTCTGATGTCCTTTCCTCCAAATGCAAGGAATCTCTTCCCCCTAGCTGCCCTCAGGATCTCCTGTCTAAAATTACAATTTGTACATTTTAAGATTAGGTTTGTGGATATTTTTCTAGACACATTGATCTTGGCAGGTTTTCTTTCCGCTTCTTGGATATGAACACTTGTTTCATTCCTTATGTTGGGGTAGTTTTCATTCAGAATCTGGTCAGCTATGTTTGCTAGTCTTTTGTCTTTCTCTACCCCCTCTGGGAAGCCAATGTGTCTTATTTTGCAGTGTATCATGGAGTCATTTATTTCCCTAAGTTTGTTCTCATGATGCCTGAGTAGTTTGTTCCAGCTCTCCTTCTGACCTTTCTTCTCAACCATTTTATCCTTTAGAGCACTAACTCTATCTTCTCTCTCCTTAACTCTAGTTGTTAGACTATTTAGATTGGATTTGATCTCATTAATAGCACTTCTTACATCTCCTATACCAGATATCATTTCTGCCCTTCCATCCTAGCCATCGCCTGGATAATTGTCACCCTGAATTTCCTTTCTGACATACTGTTTATGTCCATGTCCAATAGTTCTGAGGGAGAGGGTGTAGTCTCCTGGGTTTTCTTCTGTTGGGTGTTTCTCCTCCTAGTTATTTTGATGAGAAGTGGATGAGAGGATGTATAGTTGGATATACCACCCATGATCCAGGCAGGGTGCACCCTGGAGGATTTTGGAGCAATTGGGATTTATCACCAAAAAGAAAGAATAAGGCTAAAAAAATGGAGAGAAGGAGAAAAAGAGGAAATCCCAGCCAGAATGGGCCCCAAAACTCAGGTTTATATGGAATGTAAACAAGCACGAACAAACATATAGACCAACTTGAATAATCCACCAATCAGGCAGCATCCCATGCAGCAAGTAGAAGGAAGCACCAAAGGGCTACAGATTATTAGGAGATTTGCCTTTTTTAGCTTTTTCATCTTTTCAGAGAGTCCAAGCAATCAATCTGCCCAGAAGCACTCAGACCTCTGTGTCATAGGAACCCCAACTCTCTGCTACCCTCTCTGTTTTTCAGAACACACACTCCCCTCCGTGGAATTTCTGCTCACAGAGCAGCCTGTCCAAGGTGACCCTTGACTGTAGCCTGTCTGAGGTGACAGGCTACTGCAGCTGCCTTTATGTGGCTCAGCAAATGTGTACCCAGGAGACAGGCCACCTGTCAGCATTCTCTGGGGCCTGCTGTGTGCCACAAATTTCACGACCCCAGCTGCCTTTCTGCAGCTCTGTGAATGGGAACTGGGTTGGTTAGCCCACCTGCCTGCATTCTCTCTGGGACAGGTTGGGATCACTCAGACACTGTGGGCCTTGAATGTCATGGTCGCAGGCGCACACAGAGAAAAGCTGCTGCTCCTAGACCACAACAAACTCTCTAAAGGTGTTTGCAGTTACGCATCTGGCCCACAGATTGTTGCAGAGTGTGAAAAGCTGGAGTTTCCAGAACCATGGACTCGATCCGCCCACCAGTCTCACTTTGGGGTGCTCCTTCCAGGGAGCCTGGGTCCAGGTCATTGTCCGCGACCACCCCCTTCCACTAGGTACTTCTCAGAACCTTTTGTTCTTTTTTTTTTAATTTTTTTATTAACATATAATGTATTATTTACCCCAGGGTACAGGTCTGTGAATCATCAGGCTTACACATTTCACAGCATTTGCCATAGCACATACCCTCCCCAATGTTCATATCCCTACACCCCCACCTCCCAGCAACCCTTAGTTTGTTTCGTGAGTTTAGGAGTCTCTTATGGTTTGTCTCCTTCCCCATCCCATCTTGTTTCATTTCTTTTCCCCACCCCCCCATAACCCCCTGCCCTGCCTCTCAAATTCTTCGTATCAGAACGATCATGTGATAATTGTCTTTCTCTGACTGACTTATTTCGCTTAGCACAATACCCTCTAGTTCCATCCAGGTCGTTGCAAATGGCAAGATTTAGTTTCTCTTGATGGCTGCATAGTATTCCATTGAATATATATACCACAACTTCTTTTTAAGTGTTTTTAATGGACTCTATGTTAATGCTGGTCCCCCACCACTGTGCACTTTCCTTTGGTGTATTACTTGTCCATAGAAGAATGAAACTTGACCATTCACTTACACCACACACAAAGATAAACTAGAAATGGAAAAAGACCTTTATGTGAGGCAATAATCCATCAAAACCCAAGAGGAGGGGAGGGGGGCAAAATGGCAGAGAAGTAGGAAATCCTGTTGCAACCGTCCCCAAAAAGGTGAGCTGGATATCTACCAGAACATGATGAACACCCATGAAATCACCCTGAGGAACAAGATTTCTCACCTCTGGATCTCTCCAAGAACAGAAGACAGAAGTGGAGAGATAAAAGCAAAGTGGGAACACTGGAAACGATATCAGAGGATAAACAAAAGGGGGAGGGAGCCACCAGATGTGATCCAATGACAGTAAATTATATCATTATTAAAGGGTCTCTCCAACAAGAACATCTAAGAATTGTAAATATCTATGCTCCCAACATGGGAGCATCCACTACATAAGCCAGCTGTTAACCAAAATAAAGAATCAGACCAACAACAACACACTAATTGTAGGAGATTTTAACACTCCACTATCAGCATTGGACAGATCATCTAAGCTGCATATCAACAAATAAACAGGAGCTTTGAAGGACACATTGGACTAGATGACCTTTGTAGATATACAAAGAACATTTCTCTCACAAACAAACAAAAACTTATTCTTCTCAAATGCACATGGAACTTTCTCCAAAACAGATAACTTGCTGCATCAAAAATCAGGTTTGAGTCAGTATGAAAAGACTGAGATTATTCCCCATATGGTATCAGACCACAATGATTGAAATTGGAACTCAGTCACAGTAAACATTTTGGAAGGAACTCAAACACTTGGACGTGAAAGAGAGTCATGCTGAAGAATGATTAGGTCAACCAGGATATTAAAGCAGAACTTAAAAAATTCATGGAAACTAATGAGAATGAAAACACATCAGTCCAAAATTTATGGGATACTGCAAAGTTGGTTATATGAGGGAAATACAGGGACATCAAGCCTTTCTCAGAAAATTAGAAAATCCTCAATGCACATTTAAACTTCCAACTAATGGAGATGTAGAAAGCACAGCAATTAAAACCTAAGCCAAGCAGAAGAGAGATGATAAGGATTAGTGCAGAGATCAATGAAATAGAAACCAGAAAAACAGTAGAAACAATTATAGAAATTACTGTGGCACATGAGTGGCTCAGTGGGTTAAGCCTTCACCTTTGGCTTAGGTCATGATCTCAGGGTCCTGGGATTGAGTCCCACATCAGGCTCTCTGATAAGCAAGGAGCCTACTTCTCCCTCTCCTTCTGCCTGCCTCTCTGCCCACTTGTGATCTTTTTCTGTCTGTCAAATCAATAAATAAAATCTTAAAAAAAAATTAAAGGGAATTATTAACAGCAACAATATGCCAACAAATTAAACAACCTGGAAGAAATGGATGCCTTCCTGGACACATAAACTACCAAGACTGAAAAAAAAAAAAAAAAAAGAAATAGACAATCTGAATAGATCCATACCCAGTAATGAAATTGTAATTGTGAAAAAACACACAAAAAAACACAAAAACAAACAAAAAAACAAAAAAACAAAAAACACTTTATCCCCAAAAATAAGATCCCAGGGCCAGATGGCTTCCCAGGGGAATTTTAACAAACATGTAAAGAAGAAATACTACCTATTCTACTGAAGCTGTTTCCAAAAACAAAAACAGAAGGAAAACTTTCAAACTCTTTCAATGAGGCCAGCATTACCCTGATCCCAAAACCAGTCAAAGCCACCATTAAAATGGAGGATTACAGAACAATATCCCTGATGAACATGGATGCCAAAATTCTCAACAAAATCCTAGCTAATAGGATCCAGCAGTACATTAAAAGAAGCATTCACCCCAACCAAGTGGGATTTATTCCCGGGATTCAAGGTTTATTCAATATTTGCAAATCAATCAACGTGATAGTGTATGTTAATAAAAAAAGAAAGACTAGAATCATATGATCCTCTCAATTGATGCAGAAAAAGCATGTGATGAAATACATCTTTTCTAGTTTAAAATTCTTTAGAGTGTAGGGATAAAAGGACCATTCCTCACAATCATAAAACCCATCTATGAAAAGCCCACAAAGAATATCATTCTTCAATAGCTTTCAGCTTTTCCCTTAAGTCAGGAAAACGACAGGTATCCACTGTCACCTGTTATTATTGTTAACATAATACCAGAAGTTCTAGTCTCAGCACTCAAGCAACAAAAAGAAATAAAAGCCATCCAAATTGGCAAAGAAGACAAACTCTCTCTCTTTGCAGATACACAATACTTTATGTGGAAAACCCAAAAGACCACCCCCAAATCATTGGAAATTATACAGCAACTCAGCAATGTGTCAGGATACAAAATCAATTAACAGACATCAGGTGCTTTTCTATACACTAATAACATAACGGAAGAAAGAGATATTAATGACTTGATTCCATTCACAATAGCACCAAAACCATAATATACCTAGGAGTAAACCTAACCATAGAGGTAAAGGATCTATACTCTAGAAACTACAGAACACTTATGAAGTAATTGAAGAAGACACAAAAAGATGAAAAATAATTCCATGTTCATGTATTGGAAGAAGAAACACTGTTAAAATGTATATCTTACTCAGTGCAATTAACACTTCCAATGCAATCCCTATTAAAATGCCATTGGCATTTCTCTTTTATAAAAAAATATTTATTTATTTGACAGAGAGAGAGAGACAGAGATAAAATAGGCAGATAGGCAGGCAGAGAGAAGGTGGAGCAGGCATCCAGCTGAACAGAAAGCCTGATGCAGGACACCATCCCAGGACCCTGATATCATGACCTGAGCCAAACACAGAGGTTTTCACCCACTGAGCTACCCAGGTGCCCACCATTGGCACTTTTCAAGGAGGTAGGTTAAGCAATTCTAAATTTTCATGGAACCCGAAAACATCCTGTGTCGCCAAAAGAATGATGAAAAAGAAAAGCAAACTTGGGTTAGGATGCCAAGATTCTCAACAAGATCCTAGCTAATAGGATCCAAGAGCACATTAAAAAGATTATTCATCATGACCAGGTGGGATTTATCCCTAGGATGCAAGCGTGGTTCAACATTTGCAAATCTATCCATGTGATAGAACAAATCAACAAGAGAAGAGAGAAGAACCACATGATCCTGTCAATAGATGCAGAAAAAGCATTTGACAAAATTCAGCATCTGTTCCTGATTAAAACACTTCAAAGTATAGGGATAGAAGGAACATAACTCAACATCATAAAGTCTATCTATTAAAAGCCCACAGCAAATATCATTCTCA
>CM052809.1:2288509-2342380 GCA_028533885.1 Nasua narica | reverse complement strand
AAGATGTGGTACATCTATACAATGGAATATTATGCCTCCATCAGAAAGGATGAATATCCAACTTTTGTATCAACATGGACAGGACTAGAAGAGAGTATGCGGAGTGAAATAAGTCAAGCGGAGAGAGGCAATTATCTTATGGTCTTTACGTGTGGTGTATAAAGAAAATCATGGAGGGCATCGTGAGAAGGAAGGGAAGTGCGAATGGGGGGAAATCGGAGGGGGTGTTGAACCAGGAGAGACTGTGGACTCTGAGCAACAAACTGAGGGTTTTGGAGGGGAGGGGGTGGGGGGGTGAGCCTGGTGGTTGGTATCGAGAGGGGCATGTACTGCATGGAGCACTGGGTGTGGCGCATGAACAATCAATCTTGTATCACTGAAAAATTAAAATAAACAAATTTGGGGAGAAAAAAAAAGAAGTGAAAAAAAAAAAGTTGGGGGCATTACATGCCTGACTATATTACACAGCTGTGATCACCAAGGCAGCATGGTATGGGCACAAAAACAGACACATAGACCAGTGGTACAGAATAGAGATTCCAGAAATGGAACTCCAACTCTATGGCCAACTGATCTTTGAAAAATTAGGAAAAATATCCAATGGAAGAAAGATGGTCTCTTCTATAATAGGAGCTGGGAAATTAGAATAGCCGCATATAGAAAAATGAAACTGAACAATACCCTTACACCATACACAAAGATATACTCTAAAGGACATTAATATGAGACAGGAATCCATCAAAATTCTTGAGGAGAACATAGGCAGTAAACTCTTTGACATCTTCCACAGCAAATTCTTTCAAGAAGGGTCCCTAAGGGAAGGAAAACAAACGCAAAAATGACCTTTTGGGACTTTATCAAGATAAAAAGCTTCTGTACAGCAAAGGAAAAAGTCTATAAAACTAAGAGGCAACCTACTAAATGGGAGAAGATTTTTGTAAATGACATTTCAGATAAAGGGATGATATCCAAGATCTATAAAGAACTTCTCAAACTCAACACTAAAAGACAAATAACCCAGTCAAAAAAGGGGCAGAAGACATGAACAGACATTTCTCCAAAGAAGACATACAAAGGTCTCACAAACACATGAAAAAAGCTCAACATAATTAGCCATCAGGGAAATACAAATGAAAACTACAATGAGTTGGCACCTACACTAGTTAAAATGGCAAAAATTAGCAAAACAGGAAACAACAGATGTTGGCTAGAATGTGGAAAAAGAGTAACTCTTTTACACTGTTGGTGGGAATGCAAACTGGTACAGCTACCCTGGAATAAAATATGAAGTTTCCTCAAGATGTTAAAATTAGAGCTACCCTACAACCCAGCAATTGAACTACTAGGTATTTACTGCAATGATCCAGATGTAGTGAAAAGAAGGGTCACATGTACCCCAATGTTCATAGCAGCAATGTTCGCAATAGCCAAGCTGTGGAAGGAGCTGTAATGCCCTTCAACAGAAGAATTGATTAAGAGGTTGTGGTACATATATATAACGGAATATTATTCAGCCATCAGAAAATATGAATACTCCGTATTTGCATCAAATTGATGGAACTGGAGGGGGTTAGGCTAAGTGATGTAAGTCAAGCAGAGAAAGGCAATTATCATATTGTGTCATTCATATTTGGAACATAAGCTGTAGCATGGAGGACAATAGGGGAAGGGAGGGAAATCTGAACAGGGAGAAATCAGAGAGGGAGACGAACTATGAGAGATTATGGACCACAGGAAACAAGCTGAAGGTTTCAGAGAGGAAGGGTGTAGGGGGAGTGGTTAACAGGGTGATGGTATTGGGGAGGGCATGTCCTGTGATGAGCGTTGGGTGTTATACATTTCTAATGAATCACTTAACAATGCATCAAATCTAATGATAGCCAACTAACATAATACTTTTTTTTTAAGATTTTTATTTATTTATTTGACAGAGAGAGATCACAAGTAGGCAGAGAGATAGGCAGAGACAGAAGGGAAAGCAGGCTCCCTGCTGAGCAGAGAGCCTGACAGGGGGCTCCATCCCAGGACCCTGAAATCATGACCTGAGCCGAAGGCAGAGGCTTTAACTCATTGAGCCACCTAGACGCCCCTAAAATTTTTTAAAAATAAAGGTAAATTAGCCTACAGTTGCAAGAAAACAAAAGACTTATGCTAAAGCCAAAGTAATCAAGACAGTACAATATCAGGGGAAAAAAAGACCATGGAAACACAATGAAGAAAATATATATAAATGTGCTTTGTTTATGTGATTTATGTGATGATCAAATATGTATAAAGGATATAATATGTATGCAATATATGCAGTTTTGTATATAGAAATATAATATATAAACCATATGTAAATATATAATAGATAATATATTAATATATAATATGTGGTATAATATATAATAGCCATATAAATATAATATATAAATTTACAATATAAAATAATATATTTGAAATACCCTTTATTAGGTGAATGGATAAATAGTGGTACATATAGAAAATAGAATATTATTCAGCATTAAATAGGAAATTATAGATAAGCATGGAAATACCTGCTTTTAGAAATTTAAATGCTTATTAATAAATGTTATGTAACCAATCTGAAAGAACTACATACTGAATGATTCCAACTATATGACATTTGAGAAAAGTAAAAGGACTATGGAAATAATCCACTGTGAAAAGATCAGTGGCTTCCAGGGTTTGTAGTGTAAAAGGATGAGTAGACAGAATCCAGAGGATTTTTAGGACATTGAAAATACTCTGAAGGATACCGTAATGGTCAATTCATGTCATTATACATTTGTCTAAATGCATGGCATATACAACATTGAGAGTGAACTCTAATGTTTATGATGAATTTTGGGTTTTTATACTGTGTCAGTGTACATTCAGTAATGGTAACAAATATAGAACTCTAGTGGGATATACTAATAATGAGGGAGGCTATGCATACATGAAGGCAGGGGGTTTCTGGAAAATCTCATTACATGTCCCACAAGTTTCTGTGAGCCTAAAACTGCTCTAAAAATATAAAGTCAATAAAAACTACTCATTTCCTAAGTAGAAAAAATAAATTTTAAAAAGAAAAATGAATTTCAGTATAAATAATTTTTGAATTAGAAATATTGTATTTTAATGTAAATTTAATTGATATGGCTAAAAGATATTCAAAGTGAATTTCACCCTTAAGTAATTTTGTAATTAATTTGCAAAATTTTAAAAATATTCAATAAGGAAAGAAGTCCATGTCATGAAGTTCACAGATGGGTAGTAACATGAGTAGCAACATGGATAAATGTATAGTAACAAATATAGTAATGTGCTCTAGCTCAGAAGCTACGAGTTATCTATCATGATTAATAGGGTTCCAAAATGCATCTCCTCTTTGAGAGAGCTTATTTATACTTTAATTTGAAGTCAATATTTGCTAAATATTGTCATATTATTAAATATCAACGTAATGTTTAAGTAATTTAAAGGCAGTCCTTCTAAGTGGGATGTGAGTTAAGACGTAATCCCTCTTTTCCTTTATTTTTCACTAAAAGATCAGAAAATAATTACATACAACAGAGAAACAAGATTGGAAATCTATGGTTCTTACTTGACTTACTCAGGTTTAAAAGAATTGACAGCATAATGATTAGTGTAAAATATTCCTGATGTGGTCCACAGCATACAATGGCAAAAGAGTTATTTGTTTGCTCACTTTCAATTAATTATTTAGTTATTTAACCTAAGGCAAAAGAGGGTTTTTTGTTTTGTTTTGTTTTGTTTCTTTGTTTTTTTAAAGGCAAAAAAGTTTTAAGTCATTTCTTCTGTCCTCTCTAAAAACGGGTATATAAAGAGCTTGGACAGTTTAGTATTTTATTTGATACACACTTTTTTTTTATTTTTAATATAAGGTTCAGTTATTCTTACATTGGAAAAATTACCAAAATGTTACAAACTTAATATTTTAGTATCTAGTATAAAATTATTATAGCAGACAAATGCTTCCAAAATATTCTCAAATTTTCTGCTCTATACCTAATGGAGTTAGAACTCAAATACAGAGTCTAATATCCAATGTGATTAAATAAAATGGAAAGAAAAAAGCTTAATATTACCAAGTCTTATATATAGATGTTGGGCCATATTTGGGGTGGAAAGGGAAAGTCTCTGAAAAGTGTAATACTCAGATTTGATGGATCAAAGAAACTTGATTGACCAAATTCCCAAACCTATATGGAACTCCAACTCTAGGAGAAGAAATTTCTTATTTTCATCTGATGCAGATGAGACTGAACTCACTTGGAAGATTCTTGCATAGGAATGCCAATTGCTCTCATGCCTTCAATTCTTTCAATTCCAAGAGGTAAGGCTTATTGTGCCCTTGGTGACTATATAAAGTCAAACAAAATAAATAAATTTTATCTACCATAATAACTGTGAGTATTTATTATTGACAATGACATCAAACAGAAGAATATGAAAAAACAGACTTACTGGATTCTAGATTTTAGTGGATGGAATATAACTTTATATTGACTCTAACTATATAGATGATGCATTTAATAATGAATTTGGACAGTATGGTGGTTTGAACATTTGAATATGGTTCAAGTAGTTCACTCAGTTGATGTATAGTAGTCTATATTTAGTGGATATCACAATAATGAACACAAAATATTTTGAAAGTATTATTGTGTTCTTGCATTAATCTTATTTTTAATTTGTATTTTCTGGTATCTTGGTGTTTAGGACATTACCAATACTAAAGAGATGTTATTCCCCAGATAGCTAATTTTTAGAAATACTAAACCATAATTGTGAGATATCTTTTATATGAAAACTAGCCAATCCAGACCCCACACCCTCACCACTTCCTTTACTTGACTTTCACACTCCATATCACTATTACCATGCACTAATCACCCCAGGCCAGGTACCAGAAAAGGGACAACCTCTATACTCCAGAGTCACTAAAAGTGTCCAGCCTAATCAATTCTCGGCCTTTATTACCATAACTCATCCTTTTCTTCACATCGAAATCATATAAATAAATGATCAAACAAATAAAGTCTCCAATCCATGTTTTCCTTTTTTTCCCACACCTCCCTAATGAATCCTGGTGTATCCCAATGTGGTCCTGCATAAACCCGCCTGTGCCCTCCTATTGGGAAATTTTTCATGGCAGCCATCTCTTGATCTTTTGCCCTTGTCACACCTGAAAAATAAGAAAAAAATAGATATATTTAAAAATGACTATTAAGGGAAATGTTAGAGACATAGGGATATGTGAAGGTTAGAATGTATATACAAATGCTACCTACTCACTAATCCATCTTCTCCCTGGGATAATCCCTTCTCTAAGGTACCAGACACATACTGGTGAGGGGATCACCCACATCCTGATAAAGGGTTGAGCTGGCTGGATATGTAGAAATGAGTTTCCTGATGACAGAGATAAACTACCACAGAGAATGTCAACCCCTAAGGATCAATAAAGTAATTGTTGATGTCTTTTGATCATGTTCCCTTTAAGAGAAAAATGCTTTGACAATCTATTAAGACTTCACTTGATCTGTATGTCTGACAAAAAAATCTGGGTTGGTAATTCCAGCCCCTCACTTCCTTCAGAGTTCAGACACAATTAAATGTCCTAAAAAACCATGAAGGGTGAATAGGCATTGTTTGTGCTGAAAAATTGTCAACAAGTGTGCTCAAAACCATTTGTAATATGCCTAACCTCATATATGCCACATAGTACGGGAAATATTATTTAAATATAATGTTAAGCACTGCTAAAAACATATAATTTATAAAGTTTATTCACAGAAAAACTTCTGGTATAAATTTAATTATAATAATGTCAACTATATATTGTGCATCAGAATCAGATATACTGTTAAAATAATTTTCCCCTTTATAAGATCAGATGTATCAAGATGTTGGGCATAAAGACTATAAGTTTTTTTTTTTTAATTTATATTTCCCCCTTTGGTTCTTTTTATTATTAGGTCTTCATTTATTTTCTTAACATAGCACATACGCTCCCCAATGTCCATCACCCAACCTGTAAGTTCTTTATAAGCAAGATAATAGAAAGCACACACATTCCAGGGGTTCACTGTAAGTCCTACATAAATAAGGATGCAAACATCAGTCAGTCTAGAAGGAAAGCCATAGAATATGTAAATGAGAAGCCATGAGAAATGGGTCGAAGAATGACATGGAATACATCTGTGGGCAGTCTAGGCAACAATTAGAAGAGATAAATATGGAATTAATCAAACCAATTCAAAAGTTATTGCTCCTTTGAATTAGGAACTAAATAAGTCAGTTACAATAAAAATCAATGTTGATTTAGATAAAATTCCAAAAATTAAATGATAATGTTGGGAAATAAATAATGTAATTCTATAAAAACATGAATATATATGTGATGTTGCTATTTATAAAATAAAATTAAAGATAAAATATGTAAAAACCTGAAAAAACATCAATGTTCTTAATTAAAATAGCATGCATTAAATGAAATAAATACATTTGCATACAAAATTTATAACATTAATAAAAATAGAAAGCATAAATGCCAGAAGAATAATAGAGAAAACTTGATTCAGCATGAAAAAAAATTGATCTTATTAAGTGTCTAAAGTATACTAGATAATGGCTTAAAATTCAGAGTGGATTGAATGAAACATAATTCCTTTGAATGATTTCTCATGGATATATTTGGACTATTCTTTAAGATAGTCTCTTTTTAGTACTTATTGTGTTAATAATCCTTTATTTTATGTTCAACAAATAAATGTTGATTTTTTTTAAAGATTTTATTTATTTATTTATTAGGAAAGAGAGAGAGTGAGAGAGAGCATGAGAAGGGAGAAGGTCAGAGTGAGAAGCGGACTCCCCATGGAGCTGGGAGCCTGAAGTGGGACTCGATCCCGGGACTCCAGGATCATGACGTGAGCCTAAGGCAGTTGCTTAACCAACTGCGCCACCCAGGCGCCCTAAATGTTGATTTTTTATATTTAATTTAATATATTCAGTGTTCCAAGATTCACAGTTTATGCACCACACCCAGTGCTCCACCCAATACATACCCTCCTTAATGGTCACCACCAGACTCATCCGAACCCCAAACCATCCTGTCCAAAACCCTGTTAGTTTCTCTGAGTCCACAGTCTCTAATGCTTCATCTCCCCCTCCGATTTCCCCAAATTGGTATTTCCTTTCCTTCTCCTAATGTCCTTCATGTTTTCCCTTATGCTCCACACTAAGTGAAACCATATGATAATTGACACGCTCTGCTTGACTTATTTCATTTATGATAATCTCCCCTAGTCCTGTCCTTGTTGATACAAAATTGGGTTTTCATCCTTTCTGAAGTAGGCAAAATATTCCATTGTTTTTAAGGACCATATCTTCTTAATCCAATTGATTGTTGAACAGCATCTTGGCTCTTTCCACAGTTTGGTGATTGTGGTCATTGCTGCTATGAACATAGGGATACATGTGTCCTTTCTTCTCACTACATATGTATCTATGGGTTAAATATCCAATAGTTCAATTGCAGGGTCAGAGGGTAGCTCTGTTTTTAATTTCTTTTTTTTTAAAGATTTTATTTATCCATTTATTAGGAAAGAGAGAGTGAGAGAGAGCACGAGAGGGGAGAAGGTCAGAGTGAGAAGCGGACTTCCCATGGAGCTGGGAGCCCAAATGGGACTCGGTCCCAGAACTCTGGGATCATGACCTGAGCTGAAGGCAGTTGCCCAACCAACTGAGACACCCAGGCCCCCCTGTTTTTAATTTCTTGAGGAATCTACACACTGTTTTCCAAAGTGGCTGCACCAAGTTGCAGTCCCACCAACAGTAAAAAAGCGTCCCCCTTTCTCCCCATCCTCTCCAACGTTTGTTGTTTAGCGACTTTTTGATTTTGGCCATTCTAACTGGTGTAAGGTAGTATCTCAGAGTGGTTTTGATTAGAATCTACCTCTTGGCTCAAGATCAATGAATATATTTCATGCGTCTGCTAGCAATTTTTAAGTCTTCTTTGGAGAATTGTCTGTTCATGTCCTCTGCCCATTTTATTTATGACGGAATTATCTGGCTTTTGAGTGTTGAGTTTGAGGAGTTCTTCATGAATCTTAGAGAATGGATCTTTGTCTGTAGTGTCAATTGTGAATACCTTCTCCCATTCTGTGGGTTGCCTGTTTGTTTTGTTGACTGTTTGCTTTGCTCTGCAGAAGATTTTTATCTTGATGAAGTCCCAAAAGTTCATTTTAACATTTGATTCCTTTGCCTTGGAAACATGTCCTGAAAGAAGTTGATGTAGCCCATGTTGAGGAGGCTACTGCCTTGTTCTGCTCTAGGATTTTGATAGATTCCTGCCTTACGTTGAGGTTTTTTATCAATTTTGAGTTTATCTTTGTGTATTATGTAAGAGAATGGTCAAAGTTTCATTTTTCTATATATAGCTGTCCAAATTTCCCAGCACTATGTACTAAAGAGACTGTCTTTCTTCTACTGGATATTTTTTCCTTTTTTGTCAAAGATTATTTGACCATAGAGTTGTGGGTCCATGTCTGGGCACTCTACTCTGTTCCACTATGTGTCTGTTTTTGTGCCAGTACCATGCTGTCTTGGTGATCGCAGCTTTGTAGTAAAGCTTGAAATCAGGCAGTGTGATGCTCCAGCTTTGTTTTTCTTTTTCAACATTTCATTAGTAAGTCAGGGTCTTTTCTGGTTCCATAGAAATTTTAGGATTGTTTGTTCCAGCCCTTTGAAAAATGCCCATGGAATCTTGATCAGGATGGCATTGAAAGTATTGATTGCTCTGGGCAGTATAGACATTTTAACAATATTTATTCTTCTGATCCAGGAGCATAGAATGCTTTTCCACCTTTTTTTGTCTTCTTCAATTTCTTTTATGAGTGTTCTGTAGTACCTCAAGTACAGATCCTTTACCTATTTGGTTAGGTTTATTCCCACGTATCTTACAGTTCTCTAGGTACTCAAGTAAACAGAATCAATTCCTAATTACCCTTTCCATATTTTCATTGTTAGTGTATAGAAAAGCAACTGATATCTGTGCATTGATTTTGTATCCTGCACATTACTGAATTGCTGCATGAGTTCTAATACTTTGGGGCTGGAGTCTTTGGCATTTTCCATATAAAGCACCATGTCATCTGTGAAGAGAGTTTCATTTCTTCTTTGCCAAATTGAATACCATTTATTTCTTTTTGTTGTCTGATTGCTGTTGCTAGGACTTCTAGTACTATGTTGAACAAGAGTGGTGAGAGTGGGCATCCTTGATGTGTTCCTGATCTCAAAGGGAAGGCTGTCAGCTTTTCCCCATTGAGAATCATATTTGCTGTGGGTTTTTCATAGAGAGATTTTATGAAGTTCAGAAATGTCCCTTCTATTGCCATACTTTGAAGAGTTTTAATCAGGAAAGGATGTTGTACTTTGTCAAATGCTTTTTTTGCCTCAATTGAGAGGACCATGTGATTCTTCTCCTCTTATCGATTTGTTCTATCACATTGATCAATGTGCACATGTTGAACCACCCTTGCATCCCAGGGATAAACCCCGCCTGGTCATGGTGGATAAACTTTTTAATGTGCTGTTGGTTCCTATAAGCTAGGATCTTGTTGAGAATCCTGGCATCCATATTTATCATAGATATTGATTGGTCTGAAATTCTCCTTTTAGATGTGGTCTTTGCCTGGTTTGGGGATCAGGGTAATGCTGGCTTCATAGAAAGAGTCTGGAAGTTTTCCTTCTGTTTCTATTTTTGAAATTTTCAGGCGAATATGTACTATTTCTATCTTGAACATTTGGTAGAATTCCTCATGGAATCCATCAGGTCCTGGACTCTTGTTTATTGGGATATTTTGATCGCTGCTTCAATCTCATTACAAGACCGGAGTCTATCGGTTTCCAGGAATGCATCCATTTCTTCTAGGTTGTTTACCTTATTGGCATATAGCTGTTGATGATAATTTCTGATGACTGTTTCTATTTCCTTTGGATTAGTCATGATCGCTACCCTTTCATTCATAATTTTACTAATTTGGGTCTATTCTCTTTTGCCTTGGATTAGTTTTTCTAGGCATATAGCTGTTGATGATAATTTCTGATGACTGTTTCTATTTCCTTTGGATTAGTCATGATCGCTACCCTTTCATTCATAATTTTACTAATTTGGGTCTATTCTCTTTTGCCTTGGATTAGTTTTTCTAGTGGTTTATTGATCTTATTGATTCTTTTAGAAAAACAACTTCTAGTTTCATTAATGTGTTCTACTAGGTCACTAATTTCTAATCATTGATCTCAGCTCAAATCTTCATTATTTTGCTTCTTTTTTTAAAAGATTTTATTTATTGACAGAGACGTAGAAGATCACAAGTAAGCAGAGAGGCAGTCAGAGGGAGAAAGCGAAGCAGGGTCACTGAGCAGAGAGCCTGATGCAGGGCTCAATCCCAGGACCCAGAGATCATGACCTGAGCCTAAGGCAGGGGCTTTAACCCACTGAGCCACCCAGGGCCCCTATTTACCATCCTGTGTGTGGATTTGACTTAATTTGTTGTTGATTTTCCAGTTCTTTAAGGTGTAAAGAGAGCTGGTTTATTCAGCATTTTTCAATTTTTCTCAGTGAGGCTTGAATGGCTCTGTATTTCCCCTTTAGGACTGCCTTTGCCATATCCCATAGGTTTTGGATGGATGTGTCTTTATTCTCATTGTTTTCCATGAATTGTTTAAGTTCTTCTTTGATTTCCTTGTTGATCCAAATAGTCTTGAGTAGGATTTTCTTTAGGTTTCAAGTGTTTGAATTGCTTCCTATTTTTTTCTTGTGTTTTAGTTCCAGTATCAAAGCACTGTGGTCTGAGACTATGCATGGAATAATCTCAATCTTTTGGTGTCAGTCGAGTCCTGATTTGTGACCAATTATGTGGTCTTTTCTGGATATGTTTCCATGTGCACTCAAGAAGAATGACTATTCCGCTGATTTAAGTGCAATCTTTTGTATATATCTGTGAGGTCCATCTGGTCCAATGTGCCATTCAAAGTTCTTAGTTCTTTTTTGGTTTTCAGCGTGAATGATCTGTCTGTTACTGAGAGTGGTGTGTTAAGATCACCTACAGTTAATGTATTGATATCAATATGACTCTTTATTTTGATTAACAGTGGGCTTATGTAGTTGGCTATTCCCATATTGTGGGAATAAATATTTGCGATTGTTAGATCTTCCAGGTGGAGAGACACAGGGATATGATGTAGTGTCCTTCTATATTTCTGACTGCAGCCTTTATCCTAACGTATAATTTATTTCATATAAGAATTGCTACCCCAGCTTTGTTTTCATGTCCATTGGCTTAAAAGATGGTTTTCCATTCCTACAATTTAATCTGGATGTACCTTTAAGTTCCAAATGTATCTCGTAGAGAGGATATGGACAACGGCTCTCCTTTTTTGCAGTTTGCAACCCTGTACATTTTATGGGAGCATTTAGGCCTTTCATGTTGAGAGTGATTATTGACAGATAAGTTTTTATTTTCATCGTGCTACCTGTGACATCCTTGTTCTACAGATTGTTTCTGTAAATTTCTGTTCTATGTATCTCTTAGCTTCTTTCTTCTTTTATCCCACCTCCCTTGATGTTTTTTTAATGTTGGCTTGGTGGTCACACACTCTTTTATACCTTTACAGTCTTGGAAGCTCTTTATCTCTCCATCCATTTTGAATGTCAGCCCTGCTGGATAAAGTATTCTTGGCTGTATGTTCTTGTCATTTGGGGCCATGAATATGTATTGCCAGCCCTTTCTGTGTTCCCAGGTTTCTGTGGACAGGTCTGATGTTATTCAGATGGTTCTGCTTCTGTAAGGAATCTCTTCCCCCTAGCTTCCCTCAGGACCTCTTGTCTAAAATTATGATTTGTGAATTTCACAATTATGTGTGTGGGTGTTTTTCTAGACTGGCTGACATTGGGGGGTTTCCTTTCTGTCTCTATGGCATGAACTCTTTTTCCATTCCCAAGAATAGGGAAATTTTCATCCAGAAATTGTTTGGCTATATCTTCGAGTCTTCAGTCTTTCTCCACCCCCTCTGGGATCCCAATAATTCTGAGATTGGAACATTTCATTGCATCATTTATTTCCCTAATTCTTTTTTCACGGTTTCTTTTTTTTTTTTTTTCACGGTTTCTAAGCTGTTTGTTCTACTCCTCCTCCTGATCTTTCTTCTCTATCACCTTCTCCTCTAGATCACTAATCTATCTTCTGCCTCAGTTACCCTGGCTGTTAGAATTTATGGATTACATTGAATCTCATTGTTCTTATTTTTAACTTCTGTAAGATCAACTCTCACTACTGCCTTTAGAGATTCTGTTGTCACTAATGGTCTTCTCCAACCTAGGAAATGCCTGGATAATTGTTATCCTGAATTTTGTTTCTGACATATTATTTATGTCCATATCCAATAGTTCTGATGGAGAGGGTACAGTCTCTGCATTTTCCTTCTCTTGGATGTTCCTCCTCCTAAGCATTTTGGTGAGAGGTGCTTGAGGGGATGTATTGCTGAATATATCAACCACGATCCAGGCAAGGTGCAGCTCAGTAAGTTTTGTAGCAATCAGAACTCACCACCAAACAGAAAGTAAGAAAAAGACAGAAAGAGAGAAAGAGGAAAAAAGAGAGAAACCCAGCCAAAATATGCCCCAAAAGGAAGATTTATAAGGTATATAAACAAACATGAACAAACAAATAGACCAACAAAAGTAAATGAGAAGGAAAAAAGAACCCAGCCAAAATGAACACCAAGAATAAGATTTATATAATCCCAGAACAAAAACAAATACACAGAGACATTGAGAGAAGAATAAGATGGGAGGGCAGTTGTAAATCCTGGATGTGGGTGAGGAAGTTTATTTCAATTCTTTCTGGACGTATCTTGTTGTCTTGTTATCTTTGTTAAAGGACTCAGCTTTCCAGAGATGCATGGAAATTAAAACTGATTTATATATATTGGTAGTATTGAATAGAGAAAAAAGGATTACCTTGAAACATATTTCTATATGTATATCAAAGAAAAAAGGGAAAGGGAAAGGAAAAGAGATACAGGTATATGTATGAAAAATGTTCAAGGTGCATGAACAATGAATCTTGGAAAACTGAAAAATAAAATAAAAGTTAAAAAGTTATTATGAAATATATTGTATTAAACTTCTTGTTGTAGTGGTAAGTAGGTTTAAAAAATTAAAAGAACAAGAATCATGAGAATGAATTAAAAAAAAGTTGTATCTATAAAATATGAATGTTTTAGGGCAATACCGAGAGATTAATATATCATTTCACTCTGGTGATGGGATTTTACAGTTTTATGGGGGCCCTGTGGTTATTGTCTTCTTGCTTTTGGCTTCTCTTCTGGGGGAGGGGCCTACTGCATTGTTTTCCAGTCAATCTTGCTTGGGTTAAGTCACTCTATCATATATCAAGAAGCTGGGCTCTGTGGAAACTGTTTTTCTGGCTTTTGCTCTCTGGAGGTTTTTATTCTTTGGAGGCTTTTTGCAGGTTTTTGGAGAGTCAGAGTAAAAAAAAAATCTGTCGGCACCCAGACCTCCGCCTCAGAAAGAAGCTTCTGTCTGCTCCCCTCTGGGTGGTCCAGAACACATGGACTCCCCCTCTGCAAATTCTGCTGCACAGAGCAACCTTTCACAGGTGGTGTGCACCTCCTGCCAACATCCCAATGGTGCCCTGATGCCCCCACTTGTCTCTGCGCCCTCGTGCCACTAAAACTACGAGTGATATTGTCAGAGGAATCAAGTTCCTGTGACTTCCATTGCGAGGACTGCTTCCTGGTGTCCAGACCCATGCCGGGTGTGCTCAGAGGCACTGCAGGCCTCAGAAGTCTGCTGGCAGAGTGATCCTGACCTGAGATCATGCTGGGTCCTCTCAGGTGCCAGCTGGGAGCTCTCAATCCCATGGTGGGTTGCAGAATGCTTTGGTCCTAGAGACAAATGGCTTGCACCCAAAGCAGGTTTTTTTTTTTTTCAGGCATGGGCGGGAGTGCACCCAGCCTTAGTGGTGGTGGAAGCAGTGGAAAGCCATGGGTTCAGGGAACACAGACTGAAGTCCCCCCGGATTCTCTCTGACACAGGTGGCTGCTGGTGGTGGCTGTCCTGGGCTTAGGCCCGTGCCCATGACCACTCAATTCCACCAGTTGCCTTAAGGTCTTTTGCTAATTTTGAGTACTTTTAACTAGACTCCAAGTTAATGCTGGTCCCCAATCACACGGGACTTTTGTATTGGGGTATTACATTCCTTGAGTCATTTTTTGTGGCTCACTCATGTTCTGTTCATCCTCTGATATCAGTCCATGTTATCACAAACTGCTTTACCACTTTATTGCTGCCTTCTGTTCCCATAGAGATCCCGAAGATGTATAATCTTACATCTCAGGCTGATTTCTTGGGTGTTCAGAATGTTCTGGTACATATTTAGCTCAATTCTGGGGACTGGTTGAAACAGGGTCTCCTACTTCTCTGCCATCTTGCCCCTCCTCCAATTATAATATGTCTTGATTTGGGCCTCTTTTGTTTGTTTTAATCAAAGTTCTCCATGCCTTCTGTTTCTTCCCCCCAGATTAAGGAAGATTTCTGCTCTTATTTCTTGAAATATATTATCTATCCCTCCTTTTTTTCCCCTCTTCTTCTAGGACTTTTATAATATTAATGTCATTATGTTTGATGGGATCACTGATTTCCCTTAGTCTATTCTCACTTTTCTAATTATCCAGTCTCTTTTGTACAGCTTTGTTATTTTCCATTATTTTGTCTTTTAGTTCTCTAATTTGTTTCTCTGCTTCTTCCAGTCTGTTCTTCATTGCATCAAGCCTGTTCCTAATGTTGTTTATTGCATTCTTCCTTTCTGATTGATTCCTTTCAAAAATCATTATCTCAGTGTTAAGGGTCCACTGTTGTCTTCTCTTATTTTCTCAGGTCCAGTGAATATCCTTATGATTTTTGGTTTAAGTTCTCTCCTAAGCATGTTACTTACATCTATGTTGTTTAGATCTCTGAATGTGTCCTTACCTTGTAGTATAATTTGGGATTAATTTCTATCTTCTAGCATTTTAGCTATATCTCTGCCTTCTTCTGTGTTAGAAAAGCCACTTACATCTCCTGCTTTTAAATGCAATGAGGTCATGAGACCTTCAAGAAGTGTCTCCAATGTGTGTTGTGTGTGCTCTGCCATTTCATTTTGGCTGCTTTATTTTTCAGGCTAGTGGTCTGCAGAGGCTCTTCTTACCTGCTGTAGCATTGATTTGTCCTCTGCCTGAATGTCCCACCTTTGGCTCTGTGCACATCCGAGTGCTGGGAGAGGGTCATGGCACCAACCAGCTCCTAAGTTCATGGAGAGGTAAATCTGTGATTGATGCTTCTCAGGGAAACACTCCAAAAAGAGCATACAAACCCCTCCCCCCACATTGGACCTGGCTTTCTTCTCTTTGCTTTTTTCAGGTTGTCTGCCCTGGGTTATTGGCCTGTCTTTTTGCAAGGAGGTCTTTGATTCAAGGATGTAACCCAGCTAAGCACAATGACTTTTAAAATTCCATTCTTGGGCACCTAAGTGACTCAGTCAGTTAAGCCTCTGCTTTTAGCTCAGGTCATGATCCTGGGGTTCTAGGATCAAATCCCTCATCAGGCTCCCTGCTCAGCAGGGAGTCTGCTTCTCTCTCTCTCTCTCTCTCTCTCTCTCTCTCTCTCTCTCTGCTGCTGCTCTCTCTCTTTGTAAAGTAAATAAATTTTAAAAAATAAAAATAAAATTCCAATCCTTAAACCTGCTGCTTGCAAGAACTCATGAAAATTCACCCCTTTGTTTTTCCAAGCCAGTGGTTTTGGGGAAGCCTTCTCCTTGTGTGTTCCCCTCTGTTCTCCTCTCTCTCTTTCACCCTTCTCTGTGAGTATAGTTCCCTCCCTCCCCTCTGCATCACCTGAGATGACATTCTTAAATGTAACAGTTATAAATATCTATTTTCATGGAATTCAGCCCCAAATGTGCATACTAAGTAATATCAATTTTTAAATATAATTTTCAATACTTACCATTTGCAAATATGGTTTAGGAATCCACTCTAAATTGATTCTTGTAGAGTATCTCTCCAATCCTTTGCAAGTTTCTGGTCAAAAGCAATCTCTTTCTTGCTAGAACTCTTCTGAAATCTTTCTTCACATCTTTCTTTCTCAGGGTGTATATGAGAGGATTTACCAATGGAGTGACCACACAGTAGAACACTGAGATCACTTTACCAATGGTGAAATTGTGCTAGGCTGGAGGGTGAACATAGACAAAGATAATGGTGGCATAATAAATGATGACCACAGTGAGGTGGGAGGCACAGGTGGAGAAAGTTTTCTTCTGAGCCTTTTGGGAAGACAACCTGATTATTGTGACCACAATGTATCCATAGTAAGACATGGTGAGAAGGAAAGAACTTAGAATCACGATAGAGGTGCATGTGTAGCCCAATGCCTCCACCAAAAATATATCTGAGCAGGAGAGTTTAAAAATGGGGTCTGAGTCACAAAAGAAATCGTTGATCTTCTGGGGCCACAGAAGTTTAGATGGGAGTATGGTTGGTGGGAGGGGGGCAATGAAACCCCCCATCCAAGATCCAGCTGAAAACCGCAGGCACACCTGAAGACTCATGAGAAGTGAATACCTTAATGGGCTGCAGATGGCCAGGTACCGGTCATAGGCCATCACTGCCAGCAGGATGCACTCTGTAGCTCCCACGGAGAAAAAAAGTAGTACTGGGTTATACAGCCAGAAACAGAGATGGTCAAACCTGTGAAAGGCAGGTGGCCAGCAATTTAGGCACTGTAGCTGTGGTGTACCAGACCTCCAGGAATGACAAATTCCCTAAGAAAATGTACATGGGCGTTTGGAGTGTGATATCCATGAAAACAATGAAAATGATGAGGGTGTTTCCCATGAGGGAGAGCAGATACACAGTGAGAAATACCACAAACAAGGTGAGCCTTAGATGGAGAACACCAGAAAACCCAAGAAGGATGAACTCTGTCACTGTTGTTTGGTTTGTTACATCTATATCTCATCATCTCTGATCTGGAATAAACCAACAAAGCCCAGAATATGGCAGATGAACAAGAATGGAATAATTTTGAATTCATTATTTCATGATAATAGCCTCCTAATAATAATAATAAAAGATAATGACTGACAATAACGTAGTTGGCATCATTACAACCTAATTCCATAGATTGGGTCACTTCATTTACAAAATAATATACAAAATAAATCATGTAATAATTCACTTCTCAAGGATAGAAACTAAGTTGGGAAATCATTTTCTCACAGTTACATCACTTAACATCGTGGGGCAGACTCTACAGCAGTAGTTTGTTTTAAAGGTCATAGTCCAAGGTAATATTTAAATGTGGTTATTGGAAGAACATGGCATTGTTCCATCACTGAGTGTTTCATATACTTGCATTAGAAGATGGTGAAGAAAGACCAACACTATGCAGATCAGGGTGTAGTGGATAGGAATGAGCTCTTATAATTGAGCTCCTAAGCATACCTGTTGTCTTATGAAGACAAATGGTTACCTGCAATATTAACTTTATTGCCTATATTATATTCCATCAGTTATGGTTAGATTGGAGATTGCTACATGAGTAAATCCTATCTCCAGAAAATAGACAGTAAGATTCAGCATCTATATGGAGATAATTTTTTCATAAGCATTCATTTAACTTTGACTTTGCCTTTTTTCTTTCAGCCATTACATTCACTGATTTTCCTACATTAGTAAGCAACAATGAAGAAAATAACTTTAAAGTCATAAATCCATTCATCCTCCATGAACATAGAGTTTGTTTCCATAGCTTCATTATTGTGAAAGAGCACTTAATGTAAGATAGAACCATTTACCAACTTTAAATGTACAATACAGTATTTATAATTATACTTATGTTAAGCGTTTCTCCAAAAAATGGCTTAGAATTTCCTATTTATGAAAACAATTGAAGAAAATAATGGGGACTAATTTTTTTAAAAGTATCTTTCCTGGGGCACCTGGGTCGCTCGGTCGGTTAAATCCTCTGCATTCAGCTCAGCTCATGATCCCAGGATGCTAGGACCAAGCCCCACATCCAGCTCTCTGCTCAGTCTCGAGTCGGCTTCCCCTCCCTCTCTGCCTGCCTCTCTGCCTACTTGTGATCTCTCTCTCTATCAAAAAATAAATAAATAAAATCTTAAAAAAAAGAAAATTTACAGAGACAATCTATAGAAACATAGACTTCAAAAGCACCATGATGTCAACAAAAACTTATCTTTCATGGTGCCTGGGTGACTCAGTAGGTTGAGGCCCCTGCCTTCAGCTCAGGTCATGATCTTGGGTCATGATCTCCTGGGATCAAGGCCCTCCATTTGCCTCTCTGCTCAGCGGGGAGCCTGCATCCCTCTCTCTCTCTCTGCCTTCCTCGCTGTCTACTTTTGATCTCAGTCTGTCAAATAAATAAAATCTTAAAAAATATATATTTTTCCTGAGTTTGATTTCTTTATTTTCATAAGAAAAAAGCTGCTATTTGTATGACACATATGAGGCCAAGAGTACAAAATATCTTTTATTGCTATTATAAAATAATTATTGCATGGACATTTTTCTCCTGGCATTAACATAAGAAAAGTAGGCATTTGGGAAGATTATCCTTAGACCTATGACAAAAGAATCATCCCCAAAACGAATTTTCTTTTCGCTTTCTAAAAGATATAATGACTATTTAGTCCTGTCTATTTTTAATAAGAGAGTTACACTTGGGATGCCTGTGTGGCTTGGTTGTTTAGGCATCTGCTTTTGGCCCAGATCATGGCCTTGGGGTCCTGGGATCGAACCCTGCATTGGGCTCCCCATTCAGTGTGGATTCTGCTTCTCTATCTCCCTCTGCCCCTCTCCTCTACTCTTATGCACATTCTTTCTCTCAAATAAAAATATTTTAAAAATCTTTAAAAAATGCATTATACTACTATCTACTACGATAGAATGAAACTGGATGGTAGAAAAAATAATTTTAAATCATTTAACACTTTTATATAAATGAAATAATATCTAAATATGAGTACAAGCATAAATGTATAAAATTTATTATTTTATATATTTATTTTGTTTATATATCTATGCATTTATATATAATATATTTACATTATTGACAATACTGACATATTTACAAAATTATATATTTTAAAATTCATTAAAATTTAAAATTTATTTTTTAAAGATTTTTATTTATTTATTTGACAGAGAGAGAGATCACAAGTAGACAGAGGGGCAGGCAGAAAGAGAGGGGGAAGCAGGCTCCCCACTGAGAAGAGACCCTGATGCAGAGCTCAATCCCAGGACCCTGAGATGATAACTTGAGCCAAAGACAGAGGCTTTAACCTACTGAGCCACCCAGGCACCCCTAAAAGTTAATTTATATGTTATTAAAATTTACCTACATTTGTTTTTAATTTCCAAACTCTATTTGCCTACCCTACATGCCAAATAAAAATCTGAGAAAGAATATTGCCCCCGATTACAGAAATATCCAAAATATAAAAGTACTATTAAGTACCTCCAATACTCTCTAAGCAAATATAAAACAGTGCAGATTATATTCCAAAGGTGTACTCACAGAACTTATTCTGTTTGGTTATTTTTCAGGAGTAGAATTTTATTAATTACATGCTCTTTAAATGTTTCTTTTCAGAGAGCTATATATTTGAACATTCTTTTTTTTATGGTTATTTGCTTCTCCTTTTTTTTTTTAAGATTTTATTTATTTGAGAGAGAGCGTGAGAGAGAGCATGAGAGGGGAGAAGGTCAGAGGGAGAAGCGGACTCCCCGTGCAGCTGGGAGCCCGATATGGGACTCGATCCCGGGACTCCGGGATCATGACCAGAGCCAAAGGCAGTCGCCCAACCAACTGCGCCACCCAGGCACCCTATATTTGAACATTCTACATTCAATTTGTTTATAAAGGAGACAAGCTAGGTAATCTCCTTCCTGCTATTTTATTGGCTGTTTTATACCATCTATGCTATAAATAAACACCAAATTCCTGTGTGTGTGTGTGTGTGTGTGTGTGTGTGTGTGTGTGTGCTCGCGCACGCGCGAGCGTTCTCATGTGCGTGCGTGTGTGTGTGTGTGTGTGTGTGTGTGTGTTTTTCTCAATTATCCTATACCCAGTTGCCAAGATTCAGGAAAAAGCATGGCCTGAAATCCTCCTGGTGAGAAGGGCTTGAATTTAATTAGTACTGAGTTTTGGAAATGTGCCTTTACCTTGGGGCATCCATGTAGATTCCCTGAGGACTCTCTTTCAGACAGGGTCAGAGTACTCACCCCCTGGGTCCAAGGAAGAACAAAACAACTATGAGAAACATTAGAAAGGTCTTTACAGAAACTGAAGGAATAGCTTCCTAGGTGGCTTCATTAACTGTTAATGCCCATGGTATTCACCCTTCTATTATGAGTACGTAATTGTATCCTTCAATATTTCAGCCACCATAGACATGGCTAGAAAAGACTATTCCCTAGCTACAAAGTACATACTAGATCAGCATTGAAAAGTCGTCTTTTAAAATAAAAGAGCACAAAACAATTAAGACAAAACAAAACACTGGCTTGGCATCATTTTATAAGAATAACTAAGAAAGCATCAACCAGGTGTGTTAAAAACAATACTACCCACTATGTAGATTCAAAGGATGAACCATTTCTCAAAGGTTTTGAGTACAGGAGCATAATGCATATGTGCAGAGGATATGAAAATATGACAATCTTTGGTATCTGAAGATAAGAGTGATAATCTAGAAAGGTAAATAAAATGAATCTGGATGATATTCACATATGTGTTATACTAAGGGAATTTACAATATGTTTGAACTTGTTCAAATTAATAAAAAAATATGCTTTGTTCCCTATGTTGTTTTGTAAACATTGGTTATTCCATATATAAAATGAAGTAAAAGCTCATGACTTAGGCATAAATGCCAGGTAAATCAAGCATTTATTTATTAATTTAAGAAGAAACCTGTAGGGGCACCTGGGTGGCTCAGTGGGTTAGGGCACTGCCTTCGGCTCAAGTCATGATCTCAGGGTCCTGGGATCGAGCCCCACATCGGGCTCTCTGCTCAATGGGGGAGCCAGCTTTTCCCTCTCTCTCTCCCTCTGCCTGCCTCTCTGCCTACTTGTGATCACAATCTCTCTCTCTCTGTCAAATAAATAAATAAAATCTTAAAAAAATGAATAAACCTGTAATCAAGTGGTTATCAGTGTGTCAGTGGAAATGTCCAAAAGATACTTGAAAATATGCAGAGCCAGTTTGGCTTCAGTGACATGGGATGCTGATAGCATGTACTGATATGGACATGAACAATGCTAATTATCTAAAAATGCCAAATAATGCACCAAGAATTGTTTCACTGAGAATTCCCCAAAAGGCAACATGAGATAATTTTAAATAATCTTTTGTAGCTAAAATTGACATATAAAATACACATATTTTAAGGGTAGACTTCATAATATTCTGGTAAATATATACATATGTTTAACTGCAACCACAATGAAGAAAAATAGCCCTCTTTTCCATTCAGAAAGCTTTCTCAAGCTTCATGAACTCTATTAAATTCTCCCTTTAGATTCAAGCAATCACTGCTCTCCTTTTGGTCACTATGACTTCGCTTTGCTTTTTCCAGATTTTCATATACGCACAGTCATGAAGCATATACATCTGGTGTTGGGCTTATTTCATTTACCATAATAAATTAGAGATTGGGGGGCACCTGGGTGGCCCAGTGGGTTAAGGCCTCTGCCTTTGGCTCAGGTCATGATCTCAGGGTCCTAGGATCCAGCCCCGCATCAGGCTCACTGCTCAGCAGGAAGCCTGCTTCCCCCTCTCTCTCTGCCTGCCTCTCTGCCTACCAGTGGTCTCTTTCCTTTCTATCAAATAAATAAATAAAATCTTAAAAAAAATAAATTAGAGACTGAATTCATGCTGCTGTATGTTTTTCTTTTTAGGTCTTTCAAAAGATTTATGTATTTAATTGAGAGAAAAGGGGAGTAAATGGGAGGGAGTGGGGAAGGGAGAGATTCATCAAGATTCTTCAAGACTCAGTGCTGAGTTTAGGGTCTGAATCAGCTGGGTCTCACAACCCATTCGGGTGATGACCTGAGTTGAAACAAGTATTGGATAATCAACTGACTGATCCACCCAGGTGTCCCCATAATGGCTGTTTATTTGTAAGCCTATTCCTATTTAGTGCTAAGTTATATTCCTTTGAATAAATATACCAAAATTTAATCATCCACATACTTGTTGTGGATATATATGTGTGTATATATATATATAATTTTTATTTATGTTCATTCTTATTTTGGTTTAATAAGAATAAAACTGCTAAAAAAGAATAAAACGGCTTTGAAGAGTCATGTACAAATCCTTGGCATAGGTGTGTTTCTTTTTATTTGAATAAATAGCAAGGATTACAATTGCTAGGTTATATGGTAAGGGACTCTTTATCTTAATAAGAAATTACCACGCATATTCCAAAGTGATGACCTTTAACATACCCAACAGTAGTGATGAGGGTTCAACTGCACACCTTCAACACTTCTCAGTATTGCCCCTATGTTATATTAGCTGTACTAATGGGTGTGTAGTGTATCTCATTTCTCACTTTGAAATTTTCTCATAACTAAATGATATGATATGATTTTTTTATATGTTCACTGGTGTTTTAATGAAATTCATCTTAAGTGTTCATATGTTGTTCATATTTGTAAATTGTAACCATCCCTCAGAACAATGTACTACTTAAAATATAACTTATGAGAAATTATACTAGTTACCAAGCATGCTTAGATACAGACTTAAGAAAAACACGTACTGGCAATGAGCCTCTGAGGGAGAGGACGATATACGACCTTGAAGCCGACCAGCTGGGGATGCCCAGCCCCCTCAGGGCAGAACACCACCTGCTTCATTTTTCCCTTATCTCCCCTTCCCAGAGAGCACCTGCAGTTAGTTAGATGACCCTCTTCTTTGGGTTTGCTCACTATAGGTCATGCACTACATGACCAGACACATTTTGCCTTTTTTCTTACTTATCTGCAAAACTCATGGTCAATGTGTGACCTACTCTGGCTTCTTTGTTGGTTCTTATCTACTTTCTAATAAATCTGAGACTGAGGAGTGATTCAGAACAACAGTCTTTTCTAATGTCGTCCCCCGCTCCCAGTCTCTTGCAGCTGACTTGTTTGTTCCTCATTCTTCTCCCATGCGCTGTCAGGAGGCAGCAGTAAATGGATTATTTTTCTTGTATTATCAGTATTTCAGTTCCATATAAAATGTGCACGTGTGTGTTGGGTATGCATATGTGTATATCGCTAATTCCTTTTTTATATATTTAATAATGTCTCTTGAGTAAAAGGCTTTTTTAATTTTCATGAAGTCAATATTATAATTTTTATCTTGCAGAGTTTATGCTTTTTGATGTGTCTTATGTCAAATTATGCTGATATCTTCTGTTGCTCTCTTCTAGAAAATTTACAATTCTACATCTTACATTTATGTCAATGACCTAAATGTATATTTAGGTATTAAAATTTTACATTTTACAAGAATTTTACATTTACGTTGTTTTCTAGTGTATTTTGTGTATGGCAACATCACATTTCAGTTTTTAGTGTCTCCTGAACAGATTTTCTATATCATTTCGAATACATAAACTTTTGAATTTGTTTTGATTCCTTTCCAAATACTAGTTGACTATGAATTTGTGGGTATATTTCAAAACTATATGATCTGTTTGTTTATATTTATGCAAGTTACACACTCTTAACTATCATAGATTTATGGTTAGTTTGAAAAATCATGTAGTAAAATCTTCCAACTCTTTCTATTTTTTAAGTATTGTTTTGCTTAATCTAAATCTATAAACTCAGAAATTTTCAGAAGCAGCTTATCAAACTATGCACACACACACACACACACTTCCTGAAATTTTGAATTATCTCAAGCATAACATGGTGTGCCTTACCATTTATTTGGCCTTCCTTAATTTCTGTTAACACTAATTTATAATTTTAAGTGCACAAGTATACCATATACTTAGTTAACTTTCCTCTGTACATTTAATGCTTTCATTGCTATTAAAATAGTGTCTTCCAAATTAAAATCTATGTTTTGTTGTTTGAAAGTAATAATTCAATTAATTTTCATATCATGCTCTTATAATATGTGATCCAAATAAATTCATTTGTTTGTTTGGGTACTTTTACATTTTCTATGGATTTATACTTACATAAATATCATTTACAAGCAAAGTTTTATTCTTCTTTCAAATCAATGTGTTTACATTTAAGTGTGTCTTTATTTTTCCTGCCTTATTATACTTCTTGTAGCTCAAATTAAATACTGAGATTATACATCATTGTTTTACACTTAATTCTAAAAGAAGGGATTCTGTTTTCCATTGTTTTTCATTTTATTTTTATTCTTTAAGATTATTTATTTATTTATTTATTTATTTATTTATTTATTTATTTGACAGAGAGGAGAGAGAGCACAAGTAGGCAGAAAGGCAGGCAGAGAGAGAGGGGGAAGAAAGCTCCCTGGTGAGCAGAGAGCCAGATGGGGCTGGATTCCAGGACCCTGAGATCATGACCTAAGCCAAAGTCAGAGGTTTTAACCCTCTGAGCCACCCAGGCACCCCTTCCATTATTTTTTAAAGGATTTTATTTATTTATTTGACATGGAGTACCGAGCTCACAAGTAGGTAGAACAGTAGGCAGAGGGAAAGTGAGAAGCAGGGTCTCCAGTGAGCAGGGAACCCAATGCAGGGCTTGATCCCAGGACACTGGGATCATGACCTGAGTCCAAGGCAGGTACCTAAACAACTGAGGCATCCAGGGGCCCCCCTGTTTTCCGTTATTAATTCTGATGTTGGGTACAGGTTTTTTGTTTTTTTGTTTGTTGGTTTCTGTTTGAAATAAAGGCTCTTTATTAGGTTCATGAATCCCTTTTCTTTGTTTCTTTATTTTTAATTTTTCCCTTTTTTATTTTTAAAGAAAAGATTTATTTATTTGAGAGAGTGAGCAAGAGGGAAAGAGAAGGAGCTGGGAGGGGACAGAAAGAGAAGTAGAATTCCCATTGAGCAGGGAGCCTGACATGGGGCTCAATCCCAGGACCCTAAGATCATGACCTGAGCTAAAGGCAGACACTTAACCAACTGAACCATCCAGGCTCACCCATGGATTCCTTTTCTGTTATAGTTTGCTGAGACTGCCTTTGTTTTCTTGTTGTTATTAAAATAAAAAAGACTGATAATTTTTTCAAATTTTTTGATACTTCTTTGAGATCTTTAAAAATTAATTTTATTTTTTCAGAGTTTCAAGACTCATTTTTCATGTGATACATACCCTCCTCAATACCCACCACTTTGAAATTTTTATATCATTTGTAACATTTCTTTTGTTTATTTGGTAATTTGCATTTTATTTCTTTGTTTTCAAGTGTTAAACTAACTTCATATTACTGGCATATATTTCAGTTGGTCATACCTAAGTTACAAATTATTCTGTTTGTGCTTATTTAAAGCAGTCTGAGAATTACCTGGAAGTCTGATAAAGGGTCCTTATCTGGATTGCCTAGCTTCACTCACAGATTGGAATATTGGTGGGCAATATTTGTAAATCTTGCAATAAAGACTATTAGGCTACAAAAACATAGGAAATTATAACCAGTCAACGTAGAATTGACTTCCAAAACTCAGGAGAAAATAATTTAAAAAATATATTTGAAATTTTGGATATTGGAAAGTAACCATGTTTACAGGACATTCTAGAGAGTTATATGTATGCCCAGGGCATGACATGTTAAGAAAAGACGTGAGAAAATACAAAGCTTTTTTTTTTTTTTCTTTTTTTCTTTACCACAGGCTGATCCTTAGGATTAATGCAATACTGGTTAAAAGTAGAAGGACTGTCCAAGATAAAGTCAATATGTTAAGGCTGGGAGTGTTGGTTTAGGTGTGTTCATTTTATTCTCCTCTTTTTTTTTTTTTTTTTCTAGTAACTGGAACTCATATGTATCTTCACAATACAATCGCATTTACAAAATATCAAAAATAATTAAACAACTATGGAAAAACAATCAAAATATGTAAGATGTGTACATGGAGTACTAGAAAATATTGCTAAAAATTAAAGAATAAATTCTGAGTAAATTAAAAAAATAAAAAAATCTGAGTAAATTGAAAGATACCTTGTGTTTTGTGTAAGAACTTAATATAGTCAACATGTCATTAGTACATAATCTGGAAAGTCATTCATTCTCTATAACATGTCATTTTTTTTCCAGAAATTGCAAACAGTTTCTCAATTGCATAGATTTTTTTAAATGTTTTAAAGAGTCACTTTCTTGCAAAAGAAGAAAACATTGGAGGACTCATACTCTTGATTTCAAAACAATTTCATACTGACATAAGTATACATGTACCTTTGTGTAGAATAACATATCAGACATAAACACATCTATAAAAAACAGTTTTTGATGAGAATGTCTATTCTACTCAATGGGAATATTTAATATTCTTTGACAGATGATATTTGGACGAATGAATTTCTATATGAAGAATAATAAATTTGGACTCTTACCTTACACCATATACAAAAATTAACCCAAGTAAATCAATGACATAAATATAAGACCTGAAATCATAAAACTCTTAGAAAAATAAATAGCAATGATAATTCATGACTTGTTTTTTCACAGTGGATTTCCAGATATAACAGGAAATGTACAAGAATAAAAGAAAATAATGATAAATTGGACTACATCCAAATTCAAACCTTTTGTGTATGAGAGGCCATTGTCAGGAAACTGCAAAGACAACATACAGAATTTTATAAATAGCCCGCTTCCAAGATGGCCATGGGTGGAGCTGACCAGGGAATAGTAAGTCACAAAGGGAGGAGCTGGACCCCATCCTCTTTCTTTTGAAAATATACTGCAATTTTTATCAGAACAAATTTTCTTTTGATGACATTACCAGAATATAGGGGTGAGATTTTCTGATCATCTTCAACTTCTCAAATCAGAAGCTTTACACAGTCTACAAGGCAGGAAGAAAGAGACAAAAGGCAGAGAGAAGGTGCCCAGGAGAGAGCAGTAGGATTCCCAAGTGCTCACTGGCCAGACCCTCATCCATGCCCTGGCTGGGAGACTAGTTAGCAGCTAACTTTGGCCAAGTCTGGTGATAAAGTGGAGCTGTGGCAGCAGAAGTACAAGAAACTCATCAAAACTGGCCGATATGGTAATGGAGGAACCAGCAGGACTTAGTGGCAGACTGGTCATGAGGCTATGGTTGGCTTCAGCTTGCATTTTATTGAGGACTTTTTCATCTAAATTTATGAGAGACCCGGGGAGACCAGACCCAAGTACCCCTGGTTAAAACTCACCACATTCAGGTGAGGAAAATTAATGCTACAGCAGGTAAGAAGAACCTCTGCAGGGGCTCCTGAGTGGCTCAGTGGGTTAAAACCTCTGCCTTAATCACAGGTCATGATATCAGGGTCCTGGGATGGAACCCCACATTGGGCTCTCTGCTCAACTGGGAGTCTGCTTCCCCCTCTCTCTATGCCTGCCTCATTGCCTTCTTGTGATTTCTCTCCCTCTGTCAAATAAATATACAAAATCTTAAAAAAAAAAGAGCCTCTAGAGACTGCTGGCCTGAAATATGAAGCAGCCAACATGCAATGGCAAAGCACACACAACACACACTGGAGACACTTCTTGAAGCACCAGGCTCTGGACATTACGTGACCTCTTTCTCATGAGATCATTACCTTTAGGAGCAGGAGACATAACGGGCTTTTCTAACACAGAAGAAGGCAGAGATATAGGTAAAATGCTAGAATATAGAAATTAATCCCAAATTATAGAACAAGGTACAGACAGAGCAGAGATCTAAACAACATAGATGTAAGTAGCATGCCTGAGGAGAGAACTTAAAGCAGCAATCATAAGGATATGACTGTTGAGACTTGAGAAAATACCAGTGGACCTTAACACTGAGAAAATAATTTTTGAAAGGAATCAATCAGAAAGGAAGAATACAATAAACAACATTAGAAACAGACTTGATGAAATGAAGAGCAGGCTGGAAGAAGCAGGGACACAAATTAGAGAACAAAAAGACAAAATAATGGAAAATAATGAAGCTGTACAAAAGAGAGACAAGAGAATTTCAAAAATGAAAATAGACTAAAGGAAATCAGTGATTCCATCAAACATAATAACATTAATATTATTAAAGTCCTAGAAGAAGAGAAAAAGGGGGATAGATAATATATTTCAAAAAATAAGAGCAGAAATCTTCCCTAATCTGGTAGAAGAAACAGACATCAAGATGCAGAAGGCATAGAAAACTTCGATTGAAACCAACCAAAGAGGCCAAAATCAAGACATATTATAATTGGAGGAGGGGTAAGTTGGCAGAGAAATAGGAGACCCTGTTTCAACCAGTCCCCTGAATTGAGCTAAATATCTACCAGAACACTCTGATCACCCATGAAATCAGCCTGAGATATAAGATTATACAGTTCTGGATCTCTACAGGGACAGAAGACAGCAATACAGATGTATAGTGGAATGGGAATGCACGGACTGATATTGGAGGATAAACAGAAGGGGGAGAGAGCCACCAGAAGTGAACCAAGGAAAGCAAAACACCAATATGAAAGTGTCGTGTGACTGGGGATGAATATTGACTTGGAGTCTGGTTAATAGTACTCAAAAAGAACAAAAGATCTTAAGGGGTAACTGGTGGAATCAGGCAGTCATGGGCACAGGGCCTAAGCCTATGTTTCCAGGACAGTCACCACCAGTGACCACCGATGTCAGAAAGAGTCTGGTGGGGCCTCCAGTCTGGGGTCCCTGAGCCCCTGGTGTTCCACTGCTTGCACCATGACTCAGGTTTGGTGCACTCCTGTCCAAGCCCAGAAAAGTCTGATGTGGGCACCAGCCAGTGATCTCTAGGACCGCAGCATTCCCCAAATCGCTGGGGGTCTGTGCAATCCCAGCCTGCTCCTGAGAGTACTTGGAGCATATCTCAGGTCAGGATCCCTCCATCAGCAGCCTTCCTAGAACTCCACAACCATGGGGTCTGAGCACACCCTGCATGGGCTTTGACAGAAAAAGCAGTCCCGGGATTGGCAGCCCCTGGAAGCCAATTCTCCTGAACAATATCACTTGTGGTTTTAGTGGTATGGGGTGCAGAAACAAGTGGGGGCCTTGTGTGACCACTGGGATGGAGGCTGGGGTGTGCACCGCATGTGAAAGGTGGAGCTGTGCAGCACTTTCCAGAGGGGGAGTCTGCATTCCGGTTCACACAGAGGAGAGTAGACAGAGACTTCTCTCTGACACAGAGGTCTGGGTGCAGACAGACTGTTTGCTCTGATACTCCAAAAAGTCACAAAAAGCTGCCAAAGAACAATAACCTCCAGAGAGAAAAAGCTTGAATAATGATTTCCACAGAGCCCAGCCCCCTGATAGCTGGTAGGGTGACTCAACCCAAGCAATACTGACTTAACAATGCAGCAGGCTTCTCCCTCTGAAGAGAAGCCAAAAGCAAGAGGAAAATAACCGAGGGGCCCCCATAAAAGTGTAAAACCCCAACATCAGGGGAGAACAATATATTAAGCCCCCAGTAATGCCCTAAAAATTGTGTATTTCATTGATATAATATTTTTTATTCCTTCTCACAATTCTTGTTCTTTTAATATTTTGATCTACTTACCATTATAACTAGAGTTTTAATACAACATAATCCATAATAACTTTTTAACTTGATATTTTTCATATGTATACCTGTGTCCCTTTTACTATTTCTCTTCTTTTTTTTTTTTAAGATTTTATTTATTTATTAGAGAGACTGAGAATGAGAGGGGAGAAGGTCAGAGGGAGAAGCAGACTTCCCGCAGAGCCGGGAGTCTGATATGGGACTCGATCCTGGGACTCCGGGATCATGACCTGAGCCGAAGGCAGTTGCCCAACCAACTGAGCCACCCAGGCGCCCTCTTTTCTTTTTTAATATACACATAGATATAAGCTTCAAGGTAACTCCTTTCCTTTTTCAAAACTACCCCTATATAAACAACCAGTTTTAATATCCCTGCATCTCTGGAAATTTATGTCCTCTAACAAAGATGGCAAGATACAAACAGGAAGAAATTAAATAAACTGCCACACCCACATTGTGGATTTATAACCACCCTCCCATCTTATTTTTCTGTTAGTGTTTCTGTGTATTTTATTTTTTCTGGCATTATAAAAATCTTATTCCTGGGGTCCATTTTGTCTGGGTTCTTCTTTTTCTTCTTATTTACTTCTGTTCATTCGTGTTTGTTTATATACCTTATAAATCATACTTTTGGGTCTAATTTTGACTGTGTTACTCTCTTTTTTCACTTTCTCTCCTCTCTCTCTCTCTCTCCTTTTTCTTTTTGGTGGTGACTTCAAAATGTTCCAAAAATTTCCAGAGTGCACCTTGCCTGGATTGTGGGTGATTTATTCAGTGATACATCTCCTCAAGGACCACTCACCAAAATGTCTAGGAAGATAAATACCCAGCACAGGAAAAATTCAGGGACTGTCACTCTCTCACACCCTCTCCCTCAGAACTATTGGATATGGACATAAAGAGTATGTCAGAAAGGGAAATCAGGGTAACAATTATCCAGGCAATGGCTAGGTTGTAGAATACGATTAATGACAACATAGAATATCTAAGGATGGAACTGAAGCCAACAATGTAGAACTTAAAAATGATATCACTGAGATCCAATCCAATCTATACACCCTAACTGTCAGGGTATCCGAGGCAGAAGATCTAATTAGTGATCTAGAAAGCAAATTGTTGGGGTGCCTGGGTGCCTCAGTGGGTTAAAGCCTCTGCTTTCAGCTCAGGTCATAATCTCAGGGTCCTGGAATCAAGCCCCACATCAGGCTGTCTGCTCAGTGGGGAACCTGCTTCCCACTTGCCCTCTGCTTGCTTCTCTACATACTTGTGATCTCTTTCTCTCTCAGTCAAATACATAAATAAAAATCTTAAAAAAAAAAGGACAAACTGTTAGAGAAGAAGGATCAAGAGGAGGCCTGGAAACAGCTTAGAATCCATGAAAACAGAATGAGGGAAATAAATGACACCACGAAACATTCCAACATCAGAAATATTGGGATCCTAGTGTGGGTGGGGAAAGAGAAAAGACTAGAAGATATAGTTGAACAAATTCTGTTTGAAAATTTCCCAATCTGGGGAATGGAGCAAGTATCTGTGCCCTAGGGGGAGAAAGGACACCCCCCAAATCAAAAAGTCTGAAAAGACATCCAGACATTTTATTGTGAGATTCACGAATTCATGAATTATAATTTTAGACAAGAGGTCCTGAGGGCACTAAGAAATAGATTCCTTACATTCAGAGGAAGATGCATAAGAATAACATGAGACTTGTCCAACAAATCCTGTCAAGCAAGAAAAGGCTGGCAAGATATATTCAGGGCACTAATGAAAAGAGCATGCAACCAAGAATCATTTATCTAACAAAGCTGACATAAAAAAATGGATGAAGCAATAAAGAGCTTCCAAGTCTGGCAAGGTTTAAAATATGTGACCACCAAGCTGACACTACAGGAAATATTAAGGGATATATATATATATATATATATATATATATATATATATATATCCAAGAGTATATAGAACACAAGAACACAAATTTACAGAGATAATGTATAGAAACACGGACTTCATAGGCAACATGATGTCAATAAAAATTATCTGTCAATAATTACCATCAACATGAATGACCCAAATGATCCTATAAAATGACAATGAGTTGCAGACAGGATAAAATGACAGGACCGATACATATGCTTTCTACAAGAGATGCATTTGGAACATAAAGATATATCCATACTGAAAGTGAAGAGATGGAGAACCATTTTTCATACAAAAGGGCCTCAAGAGAAAGCTGAGGTAACAATTCTCATAAATGTCAGATAAATTAGACTTTAAGCTAAAGTCTGTAGTCAGCAAAACAGAAGGACATTACACCATACTCAAAGGGTCTATCGTCAAAGAAGAACAATTGAAATAATTGTGACGCCAATCTGGAAGAAGCCAACTACATAAGCCAATTGTTAATCAAAATAAAGAATCATATTTATATGAACACGTTAATGGTAGGGGATCTTAACACCCTACTCTCAGTAATAGACAGATCAACAAAGTAGAAAAAAAATAAACAAAAGCTTAAATGACAAATTGGACCAGATGGACCTCATAGATATATACAGAACATTCTACACTAAAATGATAAAATACTCATTCTTCTCAAGCACACATGGGACATTTTCCAGAATAGAGCACATACTGGGTAACAAGTCAAACCTCAACCGATTTCAAAAAATTTAGATTATTCCCTGCATATTCTCAGACAACTATTCTTTGAAATTAGAACTCACTACAAGAAAAAGTTTGGAAGAAATTTGAACACTGGGAGGCTAAAGTCCAACCTGCTCAAGAATGTTTGGATCAACCAGGAAATTGAAGAAGAATTGAAACAATTAAAGGAAACCAGTGAAAATGAACCAAAACAATGGGATATGGCAAAGGCGGTTCTAAGGGGGAAATATATAGCCATCCAAGCCTCACTCAAAAAACTGAAAAAACCTGAAAACACCAGATCTTTTTACAACTTAAAGAACCAGAAAATCAACAACAAATTGAACCAACCCCACATACAAGAAGGGAAAAAATCAAGATTATAGCAGAGATCAATGAGTTTGAAACTAGAGATTCAATGGAACATATCGATAAAAGTAGAAATTGATTTCTTGAAAGAATTAGTAAGATTGACAAACCACTGGCCAAAATATTCCAAAAGAGAAGAGGACCCAAATTAACAAAATTATGAATGAAAGAAGAGAGATCACGACTAACACTAAGGAAATAGAAACAGTCATCAGAAATTACTATCTACATTATATGCCAATAAGTTAAGCAACCTAGAAGAAATAGATGCATTCCTGGAAATCCATGAACTTCCAGGACTGAAACAAGAAGAAATTGACAACCTGAATAGACCAAGATCTAGTAACGGGATTGAAGCAGTGATCAAAAACCTCCCAAAAAACAAGATCCAGGACCTGACAAATTTCCTGGGAAATTCTATGAAACATTGAAAGAAAGGAGAATACCACTGATCTATGTGTCCGTTTTTGTGTCAATACCATGCGTCTTGGTGATCACAGCTTTGTAGTAAAGTTTGAAATCAGGCAATGTGATGCCCCCAGCTTTGTTTTTCTTTATCAACATTTCCTTTGCAATTCGGGGTCTTTTCTGGTTCCGTACAAATTTTAGGATTGTTTGTTCCAGCTCTTTGAAAAAAACTGGTGGAATTTTGATTGGGATGGCATTGAAAGTATAGATTGCTCTGGGTAGTATAGACATTTTAATACTGTTCATTCTTCCGATCCATGAGCATGGAATGCTTTTCCACCTTTTTGTGTCTTCTTAAATTTCTTTTATGAGCGTTCTGTAGTTCCTCAAGTATCCTTTACCTCTTTGGGTAGGTTTATTCCCAGGTATCTTATGGTTCTTGGTGCTGCAGTAATTGGAATCAATTCGCTAATTTCCCTTTCATATTTTCATTGTTAGTGTATAGGAAAGCAACTGATTTTTGTGCATTGTTTTTGTATCCTGACACATTAATCTATTGCTGTATGAGTTCTAGTAGTTTTGGGGTGCAGTCTTTTGGGTTTTCCAAGTAAAGTATCATGTCATCTGTGAAGAGAAGTAGTTTGAGTTCTTCATTGCCAATTTGAATACCTTTTATTTTTTTTTGTTGTTGTTGCCTGATTGCTGTCGCTAGGACATCTAGCACTATGTTGAACAAAAGTGTGATCAAAAATTGAAGCAGTGATCAAAAACCTCCCAAAAAACAAGAGTCCAGGACCGGACGGGTTCCCTGGGGAATTCTACCAAACATTCAAAGAAGAAATAGTACCTATTCTCCTGAAACTGTTTCAAAAAATAGAAAAAGAAGGAAAGCTTCCAGACTCTTTCAGTGAAGCCAGCATTACCCTGATCCCTAAACAAGGCAATGACCCCATCCAAAAGGAGAAGTTCAGAGCAATATCCCTGATGAATATGGATGCCAAGATTCTCTTAAAAAGATTATTCATCATTACCAGGTGGGACTTATCCCTGGGATGCATAGGTAGTTCAACATTCACAAATCAATCCATGTGATAAAACAAATCAACAGAAGAGAGAAGAACCACATGGTCCTCTCAATTGATGCAGAAAAAGCATTTGACAAAATTCAGCATCCGTTCCTGATTAAAACTCTTCAAAGTATAGGGACAGAAGGAACATAACTCAACATCATAAAGTCTATCTAGGAAAAGCCCAAAGCAAATATCATTCTCAATGGGGACAAGATGACAGCCTTCTCTTTGAGATCAGGAACATGACAGGGATGCCCACTCTCACCACTCTTGTTCAATATAGTGGGAGAGAGATGTGATCTAACAAAATAGTTTTGCCCCTATGTATTACCCAGGAGAAAACAGGAAAATATGATATTTTAATTCTATGTTTGAATAAACATGATACAGCCAGCATTGGATTTCATCATTCACATGGTAGCTTATCAAAAATTAGTGGGTAATTTATTTAGATTTGGGATAGGAAATTGCATTAAAGCCTTATTAATTTCTGTGTATATATGATAGGGGTTGATAAAGTGAAAGTATAATTGGGACGTTAGATATGCTACAGAGTTTAAAATGTGTCAATTCCAGAAAAATATATACATGCATATACATATAGTAACTTATGGGAAAATAAAATGTGTTAATTTTATACAAATATTTGGAGGGCATGGTGAGAAGGAAGGGAAGGGTGAATGGGGGGAAATCAGAGGGGGTGATGAACTCTGAGAGACTTTGGACTCTGAGCAACAAACAGAGTTTTGCAGGGGAGGGGGTGTGGGTTTGGGCAAGCCAGGTGGCGGATGTTTTTTTTTGTTTTTATAAAGATTTTATTTATTTATTTATTTATTTATTTATTTATTTATTTATTTATTAGGAGAGAGAGAGAGAGAGCATGAGAAGGGAGAAGGTCAGAGTGAGAAGCAGACTCCCTATGGAGCTGGAAGCCCGATGTGGGACTCGATCCTGGAACTCCAGGATCATGACCTGAGCCTAAGGCAGTTGCTTAACCAACTGAGCCACCCAGGTGCCCCAGGTGGTGGATATTGAGGGGGACATGTATTGCTTGGAGCATGGAGCATTGGATATGGTGCATGAACAATTAATCTTGTAACACTGAAAAAATTAAAAAAACATATTTGGGGAAAAATAGAAAATATTAAGGACATAACTCACTTAAAGCATGGTTTATTATAGCTTTTGCATAAAATAAGCTATATATTCTCAAAGTATTCATATTTTCCATGTGTTCTGATTATAAAATCTGACATTTTATTAAATTTGGATTTGCGTGCTTACAAAATTAATCCAATAGTCTAGGAAAAGTGAACATATCACATGTAGTATTAAATTATTTCAAGGAAATTAAATTTATTTTATATTAGGAAGACTTCACTTTTTTGCTCTTACTCATCATTATTAATATTCTGTTATTTCAGGATGTCTAAAAACAATGGTTTCATTTTTGTCTTATCATGTTTCTCTCTCTTGCTAATATACAATATATAGGTACTAATTGATCCAGAAGTGTACTTTAGATTGATGTCTCTAGATTATTATCATTATGTAACACAAGATTGTTTTATAATTTGGCATATTTCATTTTTTTCATTTTCAATGCAAATGTCATATTCTCTAACAGAAATATCATTCTAATGTTCCAATCTGTTCCCTCAAAAACTATAGGTAAATAAATTTGAAAATACTGCTTTTGAAAGAAGAGACATAAAGGAAAAATTAGATGCCTTGAATCCAATTTCCTTGTCAGCCTGTGAATAATCTATTATGCAAACAGGAACCTAACCCTAATTAGAAATACATTACCCTCTTTGTTCCATATGTACAATGGAATAATATGCCTCCATCAGAAAGGATGAGTACCCAACTTTTGCATCAACATGGACAGGACAAGAGGAGATTATGCTGAGTGAAATAAGCCAACACAAGTCACATGGTTTCACTTACTTGTGGAGAATAGGGAATAACATGGGGGGACATTAGGAGAGGGAAAGGAAAATTTAATTGGGGGAACTCAGAGTGGGGGATGAAGCATGAGACTATGGAATCTGAGGAACAAATTGAGAGTTTTAGAGGGGAGGGGTGGGGGTTTGGGTGAGTCTGGTGGTGGTTATTGAGGAGGACATGCGTTTCATGGAGCACTGAGTGTGGTGCATAAACAATGAATCTTGGAACACTGAAAAAATACAATTAAATTTAAAAAAGAAAGAAAGAAAAAAGAAACACATTACCTTCAACATTAGACCTGAATGGATAAAGTCAATTTCACATTGGGACTACAAATCAAAAAAGTGAGTCTCTGAGCTCTGCTGTTTTACAACTTCCAATCCTGATGTCATCTGTTGCCCTAATCTTTCAAAATAAATAGAGTAGAACCATTACAAAAGCCTAGTTCCTGAGATCTATGTACCAACCAGAATGTCATTGATTAAATTTATATGTAAACTTGTCATCATTACCATGTAGTATAATTCAATACAAGGGAAAGCAAGACAAGAAAACTGACTCTGACAAATGAGAATGTTAAAATATACATTCTAACTTGACTGTGTAGAGATTTCTGAACAGGCTTTTTTATAACATATAGAGGTTTTTCATGCATATTTACTCTTCACAAAAGCAGATTTGTATGAAGACTAACATATAAAAGCATGAAGGGAATCCAGTGCCATATATGAACTTCTTCCACAAGGAGAAATATCTTTAAACTTTATGGTATATAAATAGGCCACTGGTGGTTATCATTTAAAGGGTTCTTAGCAGCGCCTGGGTGGCTCAATGCATTTAAGCCTCTGCTTTTTGATCAGGTCATGATCTCAGAGTCCTGGGATCCAGCCTTGCATTGGGCTCTCTGCCCAGCAGGGAGCCTCCTTCCCCCACTCTCTCTGCCTCTCTGCCTACTTGTGATCTCTCTCTCTCTCTCTCTGTCAAATAAATAAATAAACTCTTTAAAAATATAAAATAAAATATTCTTATCATTCTCAGTAAATACAGAAACCAAATTTATCTGAAAATATGTGTGTAAGAACAAATTTAACATATCTATTTGTCAAAAATAATTATGTATGTATGTTGAAGGGAAGACTAGTGATGGGATATAAAATTTTCATCTACACTGAAAACATAATTAAGATGTTGGCACACTTTGATTGTGTCACATTTTTCTTTCCTAATATTCACCCTTCTCTTCTTCAGTTGGAGGAACCTCCACTTTGGAAATGGTATGACAGATTTTATCCTCAGGGGATTCTCAGAAGTCCATGAATTTCAAATTGTACCACTATCTTACTTTCATTTATCTATGTGACAGTTGTAATAGGAGATATTCTCACCACTGTCATGACTTCACTTGACCAGCATCTTCCTACTCTTATGTACTTTTCCTAACATACCTCTCTTTTATTTTTTAATTTAAATTCAATTACCTTAGGCATAGTACATTAGTTTTTCATATAATGTTCAATGATTCATTAGTTGAGTGTAAGACCCGGTGCTCCTCATATCACATGCCCTGTTTAACGCCCATCACCCATTTACTCAAACTCCTACCCATCTCCTTTCCACACACTCAGTTTGTTTCCTGGAGTCAAGAGTCACAGATGGTTTGTTTCTCTTTCTGATTTCTTCCCATTCAGCATCCCCCCCGCCACTATTTTCCTCTGTGTTATTCCTTATATTTCACATATGAGCGAAACCATATGATAATTGTATTTCTCTGATTGAGTTATTTCACTTAGCATAATACCCTCCAGTTGCAACAATGTTGATGTAAATGGAAGATATTTATCATTTACAATGGTTGAATAATATTCCATTGTATATCTGAACCACATCTTTTTCATCCATTTATCCATTGAAGGACATCTCAGCTCCTTCCATAGTATGGCTATTGTGGACGTTGCTACTATGAATATTGGGGTGAATGTGCTCATTCTTTTCACTACACCTGTATTTTGGGGTTATTACCCAGTAGTGCAATTTCTGGGTCATAGGGTAGTTCTATGTTTAACACCCAGAGGAGATCCCATACTGTTTTTGAGAGTGGCTGTAAACGGTTGCATTCCCACCAACAGAGTAAAAGCCTTCCCCTTGATCCACATCCTTTCCAACACCTGCTGTCGCACCTGCTGTCTCTTGTGTTGTGGATTTTAGCCATTTTGATGGTTTTTGAAGTGATATCTCATTGTAGTTTTGATTTGTATTCCCTGATGGTCAATGATTTAAGCATCTTTTCATATATTTGCTGGTCATATGTATGTCTTCTTTGGGGAAAAAAAGTCTATTGATGTGTTCTGACCATTTGTAAAGATTTTATTTATTCTTGAGACAGAGAGAGAACAAGCAGGGTGAGTGGCAGGCTGAGGGAGAACCAAGCTCTTCACTAAGCAAGCAATCTGATGTGGGACTAAATTCCAGGACCCTGCCTGGGATCCTAACCTGAGCCAAAGGCAGATGCTTAACCAACTGAGACACTCAGGAGTCCCAGATTGGTTATATTCAAATGAATCTCATCTTGTTGTCTTTCCATTCCATTCACTTATATGTCTATTTTTTTTTGTTCAGTAGTACCATAATGTCTTGATTAATGTGGTTTGCAGCAATTATTTAAATCAAGTTTTGTGAGTCATCCAACATTGTTGTTAAGTACTGTAGTGGTAAATTTAAATCTTTTGTTTCTCCATATAAAATTTATGGTTTTGTATATTCAATAAAATTTATAATTACAAATACTCACAAAATATTTATTTTAATGGATATTTCATCAAATCAATAGGCCAAATTAAGGATAACTGACATTTTAGTATGTTTAGTCTTGAAGCATGAAGATGAAATATTTTTATTTATTAATTTAATAGATCTTTTATTTTTCCAAACATTTTGTTATTTATCCAGAGAGATAGTCTATATATTTTCTGAAGCTTATGTGTATATGTATTTTTTGAATGCTGTTGTAAATATTATTTTTCAAAAAAACTGATTTTTTAAGATTTTACTTACTTCTTTATTTTAGATCAATGAAAGAGAGCAGGGGGTAGGTGTAACCACCCCTCAAAACAATGCACTAATTAAAATATAACTATGGGAAATTGTATTAGCCTGGCAAACATACTTAAATGTTACCTTAAGAAAAACATGCATTAGCAACTGGTCTCTGGGGGAGAGGATGATTTACATCTTGGAAGCAAAGCAGCAGGGAATGCCTGGCCCACTAAGGATGGAACACCACCTGCTTCATTTTTGATGTTATGTCCCCGGCCTCAGAGACAGCCTACTGTTAATTAAGACTATCCTCTTAATTGTCCTTGCTCAACTATAAATTCTATACTGCTTGACCATATATAATCTACTGTCCTTAGTTATCTATGAGATTTGTAATCAATGGATAACCAATATTCCTTCTTGCTTATCTACAAGGCATATGGTTAATGTACAGCTATTTTCTGCTACTTTGTTAGTTGTTATCTAGTATCCAATACATACGGTACTGAGGAGTTGTTCGGGGCAACAGTCTTCTCTGCTGTCGACTCCTGCTCCCTTTCTCTTGCAGCTGACTTGTTTGTGCCTCATTCTTCTCCTGTGCTCTGTTAGGAAGTGGCAGGTGGGACAGAGAGAGAGAGAGAGAAAGAATCCTTAGCAGACTCCCTGCTGAGTGTGGAGCCTAATGCAGGGCTTGCCATGACCCTGAGATCATGACCTGAGTCAAGATCAAAAGAGAAATGCTTAACTGATTGAGCCAGTTAGGTGTCCCAGAAAAAAACTGACTTTTATTTCAATTTTTATCCTGACACTTGGTTACACTCAATACTTCCAAATGTTTTGTTGTTAAGTTTTAGAAATTTTAGCATTTAAAAATATTGAATTTTGTCAACTATTTTTTTCTATTACTCTAATGATCTGGCCCCTTTTTTTTTTTTTTCCTTTTCCTATGCCTGGTTGATTTGGCGAATTGTATTGATTAACTTTCAAATGTTAAACCAATTAAATAAGACTTTCATAGTGGATAATAATTACACCTGGTTGGGATTCACATGCCTATAATCTTTGTTTTTAATTCAGTATAGTTGATATAAAAATATATTACTTTCCTGTGTTCAGTATAGGGATTTGAAGAGTATATACATTATGCAACACTTACAATGATGAGTACAATTACCGTTTGTTATCATACAATGTTATTAAATATTAATGACTGCATTCTGTATGCTGTACTCTATAGTATTGTCATTTATTTTTTCCATAATTGTAAGTTTGTACCCTTTAATCCCCTTTAGCTATTTTATCCACTCTACACCCAACTTCCTTTCTGATAAGCACCAGTTTAGGAGTTGCCTGTGTGGCTCAGTGGGTTAAAGCCTCTGCCTTTGGCTCAGGCCGTGATCTCACGGTCATGGAATTGAGCCCTGCATCGGGATCTCTGGTCAGCAGGGAGCCTGCTTCCAACTCTCTCTGCCTGTCTCTCTGCCTACTTGTGATCTCTCTCTCTCTGTCCAAAAATAAATAAATAAAATATTTTTAAAAAGCATGAATTTGTTCTCTGTATTTATGTCTTTATGTTTTTTTCTCTGTGTGATTGTTGTAAGGTGATTGGCTGATTTTAATTTTTTAATTTAATTTTATTTTTTCACTGTTCCAAAATTCATTGCTATGCACCACACCCAGTGCTCCATGCAATACACGCCCTCCTCAATATACACCATCAGGTTCACCCAACCCCTCCACTCCCTTCCCTCCAAAACCCTCAGGTTGGTTCTCAGAGTCCACAGTCTCTCATGTTTCCTCTCCTTCTCCAATTTCCCCCAAATCACTTTCCTTTCCTTCTCCAAATGCCCTACATGCTTTTCCTTCTGCACCACATATAAGAGAAATCATATGATAATTGATTCTGTCTGCTTGACTTATTTCACTCAGCATAATCTTTCTCTCTCTTACATGTTGATACAAAAGTAGGGTATTCATCCTTTTTGATGAAGGCATAATATTCCATTGTATATATGGACCATGTCTTCTTTATTCATTTGTCTGTTGAAGGGCATCTTCGCTCTTTCTAGTTTGCTGATTGTGGCAATCACTGCTGAATATTGGGGTACATGTGGCCTTTCTTTGTAGTGCATCTGTATCTTTGGGGTAAATACCCGGTAGTGCAATGGCAGGGTCATAGAGTACCTCTATTTTTAATTACATCAGGAATCACCACAACGTTTTCCAATGCGGCTACAACAACTTGCATTCTCACCAACAGTGTAAGAAGGTTCCCCTGTCCACTTTTTCCACCTGCTCTCCAACATTTGTTGTTTACTGTCTTGTTGATTTTGGCCATTCTAAATGGTGAAAGGTGGTATCTCAATGTGGTTTTTATTTGAATCTCCCTGAAGGAAAATGATGATGAACATTTTTTCATGTGTCTGTAAGGTATTTGTATGTCTTTTTGGAGAAGTGTGTGTTGATGTCTTCTGCTCCTTTTTTTTTTTTTTTTCCATGATTATCAGGATTTTGAGTGTTGAATTTGAGAAGTTCATTCTAGGTCTTTGATAGCAGCCCTTTGTCTGTAGTGTCATTTGCAAATATCTTCTCCCATTCTGAAGGTTGCCTTTGTTGTTGTTGTTGTTTTTGTTGTTGACTGTATCCTTTGCTGTTCAGAAGCATTTAAACTTGATGAAGTTCCCAAAGTTCATTTTCATGTTTGTTTCCTTTGCCTTTGGAGACATGTCCTTAAAGAAGATGCTGTGCCTGATGTCAAAGAGGTTACTGCCTATGTTCTTCTGTAGGGTTTTGATATTCCTGCCTCACTTTGAGGTCTTTTATCCATTTCAAGTTTATCTTTGTGTATGGTGTACGTGAATGGTCAAGTTTAATTCTTCTATATATAGCTGCTCAATCTTCCCAGCACCATTTCTTGAAGAGACTTTATTCTACTAGATATTTTTATTGCTTTATCAAAGATTATTTGACCATGGTGTTGTGGATCCATATCTGTGCTTTCTACTCTTTTCCACTGGTTTATGTGTCTGTTTTTGTGCCAGTACCATGCTGTCTTGGTGATCACAGCATTGTAGTAAAGCTTGAAACCAGACAACGTGAAGCCCCCAGGTTTTGTTTGTTTGTTCATTTGTTCATTTGTTTGCTTGTTCGTTCTTTTTCAGTATTTCCTTCGAGACTCAGGATCTTTTCTGGTCCCCCCTCCCGCCTACTAGTGATCTCTCTCTCTCTCTCTCTCTCTCTCTCTCTCTCTCTCTCTCTGTCAAATAAATAAATGCAAATCTTTTAAAAAGAAAGAGTCAGACACCTGAGGAGGATAAGGTGGTAACCAAATATGAACATGTATAACTCAGATTCTGATATTGTCTGTGGAAATGAAAATATGTTGATACATTCAAAAATGATTTTGTAACAAAAACAAGAATTGGTAATGGATAGCTCTGAAAAAGATAGGAATGGGGGAAACAGAAAATTTAAGGTGTCCAGCTTTTCAATAATTTGGGTACACCACACAAGATATTTGAGCTTTTTTTTTTATTTCCTCTAAGGCTGGTGGAATAATGCCAAGCTCAGTTCTATATAAAAATGTGCACAATTCAAACTTGTGTCACAAGGAAATAATTAAGGAGAAGATAGATCTTTTATATAGAAATTTTGTACCGTAGTATTTCAAATGAGCATGTAAATTCAAAGTTAACATTTATAATAATAATAGCAACACTTGTTTTATAAAATTTACACTACAAAAAAGAAAACAAATAAGATGTTTACAGTTTTCCAAATCTGAAAGTTCTTTAAATACTTATTAAAGTTATCATTATATGCCTGACCATACAGCAAAAAATATGTATAACTGTGTTGTCAACACTTTGAAAAGAGCTGTAAGTAGATGTCCTCCTTATAAAATATTTCTTGCCCCCTTTAAATTCTGGAAACTTTCTTCAAATACTCTTAAAGTTTTATAATAAAAAATAGGTTAACAAACACATGAAAATGTGTTCAACATCAATAATCAGGGAAATAGAAATCAAAACCACAATGAAATACCACTTTACACTTGTAAGAATGGCTAGAATAATAGAAGCAAGAAATAAGGGTTGAAGAGAATGTTGCAAAAAATAAAAATAAATAAAAGAAACCCTAGTGTAATGTTTTTGAAAATGCAAATTGGTAGTCATTGTGAAGAATAGTATGGAGGTTCCAAAGAAATAAATACATAAATATATAAATATCACCATATAATCCAGTATTTCCACCACTGGGGATTTATACAAAAGGGGGAAAAAAACACTGATTCAACAAGATACATGAAACCTCATGTTTATTGTTGTATAATTTACAATAGGTAAACTATGAAAGCAACCTGAGTGTTTATCCATAGGTTAATGGATAAAGAACATGTAGTCTACTAACACACATACACACACACACACACACATACATATGCACAATGGAATATTACTCAGCCATAAAAAAGAATGAGATCTTGCCATTTACAACAAAATATGTAGACCTAGAGGGTATAATATAAAGCGAAATAAGTCAGACAGAGAATATGCATAGTATTAAATTTCACTCATCTATGGAATTTAAGAAACTAAACAAATGAACAAATAAGAGAAAAAATGCCTCCCCCCAAAAAAAAGATTTTTAAACAGAGAACAAACTGGTGGGTTGCCAGAGTGGGGAATAGGTGAAATAGATAAAAGAAATTAATAGTACATTTAATGGGGTGAGCATTGACTAATGTATAGAATTGTTGAACCATTATTCTGTACACCTTAAACTAATACAATGATGTATGTTACAGTGATTATAGAATAGCTATTTCAGTAGGATTCAATTCAAAATATAAAATAAAAGAAATGTGCAAAACAGAAATGTGGAACAGATAGAAAAATGTGGAGGACATTGTGAGAAGGAAAGGAAGAGTGAAAGGGGGGGAATCAGAGGGGGAGAAGAATGTCATTTTCTTAGCTGGAAAGCTCTGGCAGACTTTTCCACTAGAAAGCAGACTTTGAGGGAAGTTTCTAGGTGTGTTTCACAATGATTTTTCTTCCTTTCTTTTTGTTGTAACCAAATAAAACCTTTTCTTGGATAGTTTCTATAAGTATCTTAGTATATTATTTGAGATAATACCCTTAAAAATGTAGTTACTCTCCCTTAAAATCCTGTTCTCAGGAGATTCTCTCAGGAGATACTGCACACCGACCTTCCAAAAAAATATATATCACAATTATAATTTAATGGTTTTAACATTTGTGGTTTTGTTATTTTTTAAATTATTTTATTTATTTATTTGACAGAGAGAGAGAGAGAGATCACAAGTAGGCAGTGAGGCAGGCAGAGGAAGAGGGGGAAGCAGGCTCCCCGCTGAGCAGAGACCTCAATGTGGGGCTCTATCCCAGGACCCTGAGATCATCAGGGTCAAGGCAGTGGCTTAACCCTCTAAGTCACTCAGGTGTCCCAACATTGGTGGTTTTAATGTGTCCTTCAGATGATATCTTGGCTCTGGATTCACCTGTATTTAGACATTTTGGCGGGTTTTTTGTTCGTTTGTTTGTTTGTTTTGTTTGCTCTTGTCCTTAAATTTTAGTTTTCTGTTAGGTTAAAGAAATTGTTGACCTTTTCATGTCAGCTTTTTCTTATTGTAAGGTCACAACTTTTAAGCTCTTTACATATTGTAGCTCAAACTGGAAGCCCATAAGTTTTATAGTAAGATCAAAATAAGCAAAATAGTGAGGTACTGGTGCAAGATTCAGCAGGTGAAAAGTGCAGTACAATGGACTGTTCAGAGAGAACCCCCCCACACACATATATGCAAGTTTTAAGAGAATGTTGGCAACGCAAAAGAGAAACAATATTTTCAATAAATGATGCTTGATTAAACACACACACCAACATAAAATATAATTATATATATAAATATATTTATATATTTGTACATTTTATATTCAAATTTGAGCACCTTAAAGCCTAGTTAACAGTAACTATTTTTCATTATAAACAAGTAGAATGTCCACTATCTGATTTTTAAAAATGTTTTAGAATTATTAAAAAAGTAATTCAAATAAAAAAACAAATAACACAAAATGGAAATATATTAGTAAATATATTTTATTTGCTAATATGAGTATACACTTAACATATCCAAAAAAATCAACCAAAACCCAGTGTCAAAACTGATATAAAAATTAAATATACAGCTACCCTATGACCCTGCAATTGCACTACTCTGTGTTTACCCCAAAGAAGCAGATGCAGTACAAAGAAGGGCCACATGTACCCCAATGTTCATAGCCGCAATGGCCACAATAGCCAAACTGTGGAAAGAACCAAAATGCCCTTCAACAGATGAATGGATAAGGAAGATGTGGTACATCTATACAATGGAATATTATGCCTCCATCAGAAAGGATAAATATCCAACTTTTGTATCAACATGGACAGGACTAGAAGTGATTATGCGGAGTGAAATGAGTCAAGCGGAGAGAGGCAATTATCTTATGGTCTCACTTACATATGGAGTATAAAGAAAATCATGGAGGGCATCGTGAGAAGGAAGGGAAGGGCGAATGGGGGGAAAAAAGAGGGGGTGTTGAACCAGGAGAGACTGTGGACTCTGAGCAACAAACTGAGGGTTTTGGAGGGGAAGGGTTGGGGGGGTGAGCCTGGTGGTGGGTATCGAGAGGGGCACGTACTGCATGGAGCACTGGGTGTGGTGCATGAACAATCAATTTTGTAACACTGAAAAATTAAAATAAACAAATTTGGGGAGAAAAAAACTGATATAAAAATTAGAGCCATTCCTTTTTGATTAATGTTTTGAATTTCGAGTCATAGTTTAGGTTTATTTGACTCTTTGGGTTTGGTCAGATTTGCAAAAATTCCACAATATAGAAAACATATTATTTTTCTATAGCATCTACAATATTTCTGAAACTCAGAATTATATACTCTAAAAATTTTGTGGTAGCAACTGTGCTAAGGTATGGTTCATTAATTTTCTAGGTACACACATAAATATAGATTTAGTGGAAAAATTTCAGTAGGCATTTAAATCACAAAATGAAGATGTAAATAAGCACCAATTAATAAAATCATGAGTTATCTGTGTTTATTAGAAAATCCGAAAAATAATTTCTTTTGAATGTTCCTTAGACTATAGATGAAAGAGTTTAACAAAGAAGTCATCACAGTGTACATGAGAGCTTCTGCTTTGTCTCTTTCAGCTACATGGGAGTTGGAGGGACATAAATAAACACCAATTATTGTACCAAAAAATAAAAGGACCACACAGATATGAGAAGAACATGTGGAGAATGCTTTAAATTTTCCTGTGGTCAATGGAATTCTGACTATAGCATAACAATGAGTATGTAAGAAACTAAAATAGAGATAAAGCTTACCACCACCACCAGTCCCCCTCGATAAAGACAAATAACTCATTTATACAGGTATCTGAAAAGGACAATTTTAGCAGTGGACCAATATCACAGAACACTGAGGAATTTTGTTATCCTTACAGAAGGATAATTGAACCAATAAGATGGTGTGTATCTGTGCACTCAAGATTGCAAAAATCCAGGAGCTGGCCACCAGTAAAGCCCACAATCTGGGAGTCATATTGGATAAGTAGGACAATGGAAGGCAGACGGCCGCAAAACGGTTATAAAACATAATAGGAAGAAGTAATGTTTCCATCCCTGGAAAGCAAATAAACAGGTACATTTGCATCATGCAATTATTGAAAGGGATAGTAGAATTTCCTGTCTGGGTGTCTACAAGCATTTTGGGAACAGTAGTGGAAGACAAATAGAGATCAACCAAGGATAGATTGCTAGGGAAATAATACATGGGGGAGTGAAAGCAAGCAATTGATATAATGGTTAGGACGACCAGAAGGTTTCCAATCATGGTGGTCAAGTAAATACACAGGAGCAGGGAAAACAAGAGTGTGTGTTTGGCTGGATCATCAGAAAAATCCATGAGGATGAACTCCAAAGTGGTGGTTTGGTTTAACCTCTTTACAAATTCTATCATCTGCATGTAACTCCTGTGGTAAATACAGCATCATGAAGTTCATCAAACAGAATGAATCAGGCCATCAACCCATGTGAGGTGTTCACTCTGAGAATATAATAAGATTTATTTGAGAATATGCAATATTCATGGTTTCTTATCAAGTTGGTTCAAAAATAATGCCACTCTCTATTAATAAACATTTTATCACATTCACTGAAGAAATTAGGACTCATAAAATTTTAAGACTTCCTCATGATCATAAAGTAACAAATAAGTGGAACGTATATTTCAACACAAATTTCCTGGCTAAATGTTCTTTACATTCACAAGTGGTTTAAATTTCACCAGGAAAATGCCAAATATAAAATATTTAGGGGGCCCTGGGTGGCTTAGTGGGTTAAAGCCTCTGCCTTCAGCTCAGATGATGATTTCAGGGTCTTGGGATCAAGTCCTGCTTCGGGGAGCCTGCTTCCCCTTCCACGCCTGCCTCTCTGCCTACTTGTGATCTCTCTCTCTCTCTATTTCTCTCTCTCTCTGTCAAATGAACAAATAAAATCTCTAAAATAATATTTAAACAGTGTTCTGTATTTACATCAAAAGCAAGAGTGATGATCTCTATTCAACTCTCTTTTGATTTCACAATCTCCTGAAGACTCATTCTAGATTATTTTAGTTCTGTGACTCAGAGCTCATTGTCTTTATCAGAATAATTAAACCATAGCAATTTAATTATCCCTTAATGTGTGCTTATTATTAATCTTCAAGACATTGAATAATAAGTCAATGTCATGTTTACTTTCATATCTTAGTCTTTAAAAAAGATATTCCCTGGAAATAGATGTAAATAACATAGATTTTAATATTGGGATAATTAGACGAATGAATAATCCTCAAAAATGAATAATTTGTGTCATAAAACTATGGCTATTATAATCAAGAAGATTGGGAATGGCTCGCCTAGTTTCATATTATAAAGGCTATGTGCTTCCATTTTCAGAAAAGACTGAGTTTATCTGAGTATTTACTTCCATTTTCTTGGAAGATTTGTTTATTTGAGAGAGAGAAAATGAGCTGTGAAGGGCAGAGGGAGAAAGAGAGGGGAAATAGACTCCCAACTGAGCAGAGGACCTGAGGCTGGGCTTGATCCACAACCTTCCCCAGGAAAGAAGGAACTGAGCTGAAAACAAGAGTCAGATGCTTAACTGATTAAGACACTCAGGCTACCCTGAGTAAGTTATTAATAAAAATAAATTAAAGTAATGCTTCATTTACGTTGTCTCCATTTCTTTTCTCCCCCACCCCCTGCCCAGGAGGTTCCAAGATGGTGAAATAGTAGGGGTAAATGGAACATACCTTGTCTTTCAAATACAACCATACCTACCTTCAGCTATTTTGGACAACTGGTAAAAAGATCTGAGACATACAAAAAAAAAAAAAAAAAAAAAAAACCCACACATTTAGAGCCAGTGAATTGGCAGAAGCAAGGTTTGGTACCCTGAATTGGGGGATTGGGGATTCTCAGCACTAGGATGGGGAGGAAGCATGATTCAGGAAGCAGAGTCAGGAAGAGAGAGAAAGTTGGAAAAATTGCAGCAGTTTGTGACTCAATAAGCTAGAGAGTTGTCTCCATTTCTGAGAGTAAATCCTTACCAGGGAATTGTTGATTAACAAACAAATGATTTGACATAAAATTAATAAAATTTACATAATACCACGTGAAAAACTTGGAGAAAAAATCTTCAAAGATTATTAGATCTGCAGCTCTGAAATAAAATCTGTCATTGACATTTTCCTGATTCATAGATAATCAAATAAAAAATTATTTGAATTAATGATTCTGAAAAAATATGATAAACATAAAACTACGGTAATGTGCTTTAAAAATAGCCCAGACTTTTTTAGGATTAAAATTTGTTGAATAAAATAGAGATTATATTATATCCAATTGTAGGGTAATTATGGGAATGATTACACAGAGGGAGTATTAAGATCAGACATCCTGGGGCATCTGGGTAGCTCAGTCAGTTAAGCATCTGCCTTTGGCTGAGGTCCTGCTTCCAGGGTAGTGGAATCAAGCCCTGCACTGGGCTCCCTGCTCAGTGGGGAGCCTGCTTCTCCCTCTCCTCCTGCTCAGGCTCTTTCTTGCTATCTCTCTCTCAAATAAATTAAAAAATAAATAAATAAATAAATAAATAAATAAATAAATAAATAAATAAATAAAATCTTTAAAAAAATCAGGCATCCTGTCATTTGTGTTGTGTCACCTCTGCCTACCCTTTCTTTTTTATTGTGTTATGTTAGTCACCATACAGTACATCGTCAGATTTGATGTAGTGTTCCAAGATTCATTGTTTATGTATAACACCCAGTGCTCCATGCAATATGTGCCCTCCTTAAATGCCATCTATGCCTACCTTGTTGAAGGTTTTAACTCTACTCTTTTTTTTAAAGATTTTATTTTTTATTTATTTGACAGAGAGAGATCACAAATAGGCAGAGAGGCAGGCAGAGAGAGAGATAGGGAAGCAGGCTCCCTGCTGAGCAGAAAGCCTGATGTGGGGCTCTATCCCAGGACCCCTAGATCATGACCTGAGCCAAAGGCAGAGGTCCCAATCCACTGAACCTCCCAGGTTTCCCTAACTCTATTCTTAAAGTTGAATGAGAGGTTTGTTTTTAGAGTCAAAGGAATGCTCTTGAAGCAGATAGAAGCTGAGTTTGCAATACTTAATATATAAATTCCAAGAAACAGTAAAGTGTGGGGGGTATTTTTAACATAAATTTTACAAGAGACCTATTACAAAAAAAAAAAAAAAATCAAATGTAACCAGAACCTCAATTTTTCTTATATCATCCTGGTCATATACATTTATTTTTCAAAATATCTCAGGGGACCTTGGAGGCCTTAGGGCTGATCTGTCTTTTCAAATTAAAATGATTTGTCTTGTATTCATTGATACAAAGGGATTTTCTAAACATAAGCAATTATATGGTTCTACTGAAACACATAGGGCCTCTAAAGAAGAAAATAAACAAACAAACAAAAACAAGGGGTGCCTGGGAAGCTCAGATGGTTCAGCATCTGCCATCCTCTCAGGTCATGATCCCAGGGTCCTGGGATTGAGCTCTGCATTGGGCTCACTGTTCAGCAGGGAGTCTGCTTCTCTGTCTCCCTCTGTAGCTCTCTCTCCTTTGCTCTTTCTCTATCTATCATGTAAATAAATAAGAACATATTATTTATTAAATAAATAAAATCTTAAAAAAAGAAAAACACACACAATGTACTCATTATTCCATGGATCATAAAAGTAAAGAAAATAGAGTCAAACAGAAAATAGAGTCAAACTCCCATTTATTAAAGATCAAAAAACTCAAAGTGGAAACTTCAAATGATACCAAATAAAATTAGTCCCTACGGAGTCCATGAAATTAATGATAATTTCTGACTATATTTATGGCCTAAATCAAGTGTATTCTTTTCAGTTACCAAAATTTGGATGGAGTTGTTTCTCTCAAATATCATGTTCTATCTCTACTATAGACCAAATATGTACTATTTGTTGCAGAGGATCATGTGTATGACATGCATATTTAGCAAACACACACTAAAAAAATATATTGCATGTATGGACTGCATAGCAGTGTTTCATGACCTAAACATATTATTTAAAACATTGAATTTATCATATAGATTGAAGTGATATTGTTTAGATACTTTGTAGTCTCATCAGCATAAAATCAATGAGTTGTTTATCTCATAATATAAAGAACACAGAAATTCAGAAATCTGTAATGTCATATATGCTGAGAGCCACAGAAACCTCACCATTTGGCGGGGTCATGGCAAGGACATGGCAGGTTTGCATGGCTCCTGCCATCTGAATGGGATTGGTATCTCCTCCTATATCTCTTTGTGTTACTCAAATTCCTTTTTTTCTTTTTTTCTTTTTGGCTTAAGCCCTTTGCTCAAGTTGAGGCTCTGACCCACTTAACCCACTTCTAACCAGAACAAGACATCCTTACAGAAAATACAGAAACTAGAGCAGATAACTGTGAGGCTCCCTTCCAATGTTTGTCCACCAAATTATTGCAGATAAGATGATAAGGTACTTAAAGGCCAAAAAAACATACACAGACCTTTAATGATCTACAGCCAACCTTAGTTCCCCCTAAGGAATGGATTCACATTCCATCATACACACCAACATTCCCTTACAATGCATTCCCTTACAATGGAGAGTACACATAAGATAAGGTAGGAGTGGTTAAATATAAAGACAATAGAGTTTTACTTCAGACTTTGCTAAAGAATATACACAAGATGAGGTTCCCAGGTGTCTGTTCATCCAGCAGCAAAAAACAACAGCTTGAGCCTTTCTATAATAAACTCAAATGTCACCCCTCTTCCTTTGGTTAATGTGCAAAAGATATATGTGACTAAATCTTTTTCCAATACATAGAATCAGAGTCATAAAAATTGTTGTTAAGGGTCTTGCTCTTTAAAATAAGATAAGCCTGTCTCTGCCTCTGTCTTAGAAAATGCTATAGGTTCTACAAAAAAAAAAAAAAAAAAAAAAAAAAAAAAAAAAAAAAAAAAAAAAAAAATTGTTGATCTAAGCCTCCTTATCTAAGAAGATCCTTGACTCTTTTCCATGTAACCTGCTGCCTATAAATAGTCAAAAACCAATGAGGCAGAGATGACTGCCTGGTGATTGAAAGAAACATCTGACTCTCACATTCTTTTCGCTGACATTGTCCATCCTTCAGGGAACCCCTGGACTGCCTGGGCTGGACCACAGCACATATATTTGTAAATATTTCTACAAGAGCATTATGTGCAATTATAGAAGAAGAACTGTTAGAATAACATTTATCTTAATGCTTATTTTTTTAAGCAATTTATTCCTTGGGGACACCTGGGTAGCTCAGTGGCTTTAGTGTCTGCCTTCAGCTCAGGTCATGATCCCAGGGTACTTTGAACAAGCCCTGTTTCAGGCCCCCTGCTAAGCAGGGAGTGTGCTTCTCCTTCTTCACCTCCCCTACTACTCCAATTTGTGAACTCTCTCTCTCTAAAAAAAAAAAAATCTCTCTCTATATATATTATTTTATAATAAATCATATATAATTATGTATTAAAAATGTAATATATAATTCATTAGATAAAATAAATTTATGTATTTATTTTTAATTTAGAAAGAGAGTAGTCCCCCAAGTGGGGGAGGGGCAAAGGGAGAGACTCTTTAAGCAAACTCCCCATTGAGTACAAAGCAGTACCTGAAGTTCTATCTCATGATCCATGAGATCATGACCTGAGCCAAAAACCAAGTTTCAGATACTCAATTGACTGAGTCACTCAGGTGCTCCTATCTTAATACTCTTTCAAAAACTATCACCCATAGCTATATTTTTCACATAGTAAATAATATCAATATCTCTAAGCCTTATTAGAATGTGTGTAGACATCTGTGTACTAAACATCTAGAATTAAATTCTACAATGGTAGGGGACTACTAATCCGATAAATCCTAATGGACTCTCACACAGAGATCATATGGATCACATACAGTGAGGGGGGATTCGTAGAAATCTGAAATAACTTACCTTAATTAATGTTTTTGTTTTTGAATGCTGTTCACTGCTTTCACTTCTGATCCATCTCATAAACAAAATTAGTTTAGTAGATCCACCAGTTTATTCTTCCATAGCAATGATTAAGCTTGTGCATGACAAATTGGTAATTAAACCTAATAATGTAACTTAAGAACGTGGGACTAAATGAGGTAAATGAGGAAGCATGTAGAACCTTTACACATTCCTGATAGCTTCAAAAAGGACATAATCTATCCATTGTCCCATGAGAAAGGGATACTAAGCAGGTATTTAACTTCAGTTGTGCACCCAGAGACATTTTCTCTGGATAATAATGAAGATTTATAATCTTGTTCATTCTGTAAATATAATAAGATTTATTTGAGAATATGCAATATTCATGGTTTATTATCATCAAGTTGGTTCAAAAATAATGTCACTCTCTATTAATAAACATTTTATCACATTCACTGAAGAAATTAGGATGCATAAAATTTTAAGACTTCCCCATGATCATAAAGTTACAAATAAGTGGAACGAATATTTCAACACAAATTTCCTGGCTAAATATTCTATTTCATTCACAAGTGGTTTAAATTTCACCATGAAAATGCCAAATATGAAAATATTTAGGGGCTCCTGGGTGGCTCAGTGGGTTAAAGCCTCTGCCTTCAGCTCAGATCATGATTTCAGGGTCCTGGGATCAAGTCCTGCATCAGGCTCTATGCTCACTGGGGAGCCTGCCTCCCCTCCTCTCTGCCTGCCTCTCTGCCTACTTGTGATCTCTCTCTGTCATTCTCTCTTTCTCTGTCAAATAAACAAATAAAATCTTTAAAATATTTAAACAGTGTTCTGTATTTACATCAAAAGCAAGAGGGATGATCTCTATTCAACTCTCTTTTGATTTCACAATCTCCAGAAGACTCATTCTAGATTATTTTATT
>CM052809.1:2242197-2288009 GCA_028533885.1 Nasua narica | reverse complement strand
GAATAATTCCCAAAAATGAATAATTTGTGTCATGAAACTATGGCTATTATATTCAAGAAGATTGGGAATGGCTCACCTAGTTTCATATTGTAAAGGCTATGTGCTTCCATTTTCAGAAAGACTGAGTTTATCTGAGTATTTATCTACTTCCATTTTTTTGAAGATTTGTTTATTTGAGAGAGAGAGAATAAGCTGGGAATGGCAGAGGGAGGAAGAGAGGGGAAATAGACTCCACACTGAGCAGAGGATCTGAGGCTGGGCTTGATCCACAACCTTCCCCAGGAAAGAAGGAACTGAGCTGAAAACAAGAGTCAGATGCTTAACTGATTGAGACACTCAGGCTACCCTGAGTAAGTTATTAATAAAAATAAAATAAAGTAATGCCTCATTTTGGTTGTCTCCATTTCTTTTCTTTCCCCACCCCCACCCGCCCAGGAGGTTCCAAGATGGTGAAGTAGTAGGGGGAATTGGACCTTGCCTTGTCTTTCAAATACAACCATACCTACCTTCAGCTATTTTGAACAACTGGTAAAAGGATCTGAGACATACAAACACACACACACACACACACACACACACACACTTTAGAGCCAGTGAATTGGCAGAAGCAAGGTTTGGAACCCTGAATTGGGGGATTGGGGATCCTCAGCGCTGGGATGGGGAGGAAGCATGATTCAGGAAGCAAAGTCAGGAAGAGAGAGAAAGTTGGAAAAATTGCAGCAGTTTGTGACTCAATAAGCTAGAGAGTTGTCTCCATTTCTGAGAATAAATCCATACTAGGGAATTGTTTAACAAACAAATGATTTGACATAAAATTAATAAAATTTACATAATACCACGTGGAGAACTTGGAGACAAAATCTTCAAAGATTATTATATCTGAAGCTCTGAAATAAAATCTCTCATTGACATTATCCTGATTCATAGACTATCAAATAAAAATTATTTGAATTAATGATTCTGAAAAAAATATCATAAACATAAAACTAGGGTAATGTGCTTTAAGAATAGCCCAGACCTATTTTAGGACTAAAATTTGTTGAATAAAATAGAGATTATATTATATCCAAGGGTAGGTTAATATGGGAATGATTACCAGTTTATTCTTCCATAGCAATGATTAAGCTTGTGCATGACAAATTGGTAATTGAACATAATAATGTAATGAAGAACGTGGGTCTAAATGAGGTAAATGAGGAAGCATGTAGAACCTTTACACATTCCTGGTAGCTTCACAAAGGACACAATCTATCCAGTGTCTCATGAGAAAGGGATACTAAGCAGGCATTTAACTTAAGTTGTGCACCCAGAGACATTTTCTCTGGAGAATAATGAAGACTTATACTCTTATCCTTCCTTTTGGTTATACTCACAGTAACCCAACTACAGATATTTTCACCAGAGATTGGGAAATTGTTAAATTACCCAAGAGTTTCAATTAAAATATTATCTAAATTAAAATATCAGATATGAAATGATGGTGATAGCACATGATGGTCTCATTCTACTAGATTTAATTTTTCTTTTATGAGTAAATAAATGCCATCCATCCAAATTAAGCTGTGCTACTGTTTTTTTTTTTTTTCTAGTATGTTCTGTAACTGGCAGCATATTTAACTAAGAGTGCTTATACTTTTAATGAAATTTATCTCTTCTCATTTAAAGTTGTTTCAGTTTGGGCTAAAAAGCTCTGCAATAAAGACTACATTTGCTGTTTACACCAGGGATACTTCTTTTTTTAAAGATTTTATTTATTTATTTATTTATTTGACAGAGAGATCACAAGTACACAGAGAGGAAGGCAGAGAGAGAGGAGAAAGTAGGCTCCCCACTGAGCAGGGAGCCAGATTAGTTTGGCCAATGGCTTATCAATTTTATTGATTCTTTCCAAAAACCAACTTCTGGATTCATTGATGCATTCTACTATTTCTTTAGTTTTTAACTCATTGATCTCTGCTATAATCTTGATTATTTCCCTTCTTGTGCATGGGGTTGGCTTGATTTGTTGTTGATTTTCCAGTTTTTTAAGGTGTAGAGAGAGCTGGTGTATTTGGGATTTTTCAGTTTTATTGAGTGAGGCTCGGATGGCTATGCATTTCCCCCTTAGGAGCACCTTTGCCCTATCCCATAGGATTTGGATAAATGTGTCTTCATTCTCATTGGTTTCCATGAATTGTTTAAGTTCATCTTTGATTTCCTGGCTGGTCCCAGCATTCTTGAGCACGTTGGAATTAACCTCCATGTGTTTAAATTCCTTACAAACTTTTTCTGTGGTTGAGTTTCAGTGTTAAAGCATTGTGCTCTGAGAAAATGCAGGGAACCATCTTGATCTTTTGGTATCAGTTGAGAACTGATTTGTGGCCCAGAATGTGGTCTATTGTGGAGACAGTTCCATGTGCACTCAAGAAGAATGAATATTCTGTTGTTTTAGGGTGGGATGTTCTGTATATATCTATGAGGTCCACGTGGTCCAATGTCTCATTCAAAGCTCTTGTTTCTTTATTGATATTCTATTTAGATGATCTGTCTGTTACTGAGAGTGGTGTGTTAAGATCTCCTACTATTAATGTATTCATATCAATATGACTTTTTCTTTTGACTAACAGTTGGTTTATGTAGTTGGATACTCCTATATTGGTGGCAAAAATGTTTAATATTGTCAGATCTTCTTGGAGGAGAGACCCTTTAAGAATAATATAGTGCCCTTCTGTATCTCTGACTATAGTCTTTAGCTTAAAATCTAATTTATCTGTTATGAGAATCACTACCCCAGCTGTCTTTTGAGGTCCGTTGGCATGAAAGATGGTTCTCCATCCTTTCACATTCAGTCTGGATGTATCTTTTGGTTCCCAATGTGTCTCTTGTAGACAGCATATGGACGGGTTCTGTTGTTTTATCCATTCTGCAACCCTGTGCCATTTTATGGGAGCATTTAGGCAGTTCACGTTGAGAGTGATTACTGAAAGATAAATGTTTATTGACAGGATGTTCCCTGTGAAGTCCTTGTTTCTATAGATGGCAAATTTCTGTTCTATGTCATTCATGTGTTCTTTCTACTTTTATGAACCCCCTTTAATATTTCCTGGAGTGCCAGCTTGGTGTTTACATTCTCTTTTAATCTTTGCAGGTCTTGGAAGCTCTTTATCTCTCCATCCATTCTGAATGTCAGTCTTGCTGGAGAAAGTATTCTTGGCTGCATGTTCTTGTCGTTTAGTGCCCTGCATATATCATTCCAGCCTTTTCTGGCTTGCCAGGTTTGTGTGGATAGGTTTGACGTTATTCTGATGAACATTGCTCCATATGTAAGGCATTTCTTCCCCCTAGCTGTCCTCAGGACCTCCTATCTAGAAGTATAATTTGCATATTTTAAGATTCTGTGTCTTCTTAATGTGTCTTATGTGTTTTCTAGACTCATTTATCCTGGCAGGGGTTCTTTTCACTTCTAGGACATGAACATTTCTTCCATTCCCCAGATTGGGGAAATTTTCATTCAGAATCTGGTCAGCAATATCTTCTAGTCTTCTGTCCTTCACTACACCCTCCGGGATGCCATGATTTGGACGTTGCAGCATGTCATGGCATCATTTATTTCCCTAAGTCTGTTCTCATGATTCCTGAGCAGTTAGTTCCAGCTCTCCTCCTTACCTTTCTTCTCAACAATTTTATCCTCTAGATCACTAATTCTATCCTCTGTCTCCATAACTCTAGCTGTTAGACTATTTAGATTGGATTTGATCTCATTAATAGCACTTCTTACATCAGCTATTTAGGATCTCATTTCTGCTCTTAGAGATTCTATAATGTTTTTCACCATCCTCGCCATTGCTTGGATAATTATCACCCTGAATTCCCTTTCTGATATACAGTTTATGTCCATGTCCAATGGTTCTGAGGGAGAGGGTGTAGTCTCTGGGTATTTCTTCTGTTGGGTGTTCATCCTCCTAGTCATTTTGATGAGAAGTAGATGAGAGGATGTATAGCTGGATATATCACCCCAGATCCAGGCAGGGTGCACCCTGGATGGTTTTGGAGCAATTGGGATTCACCACCAAAAAGGAAGTATAAGGATAAAGAAAGATAGAGAGAAAGAGAAAACGAGGAAATCCTAGCCCAAAAAATAAGATTATAAGGTATGTAAGCAAACACAAACAAACATATAGACCAACAAAAATAAATGACAATAAATAAAAGAACCTAGCAGAATGAACCCCAAGAATAAGATTTATATAATTCCAGAACAAAAGCAAATACGTAGAAACACTGACAGAAGGATAAGATGAGATGGTGGTTATAACTCCTTGTAGGCGAGGAAGATTACTTCATCTCCTCCTAGGTTTATATTTGTATTAAACCTCTGATTATAATGTTAAGTAGTTAAAAAAAGAAAGAAAGATGGGGCGCCTGGGTGGAACAGTGGGTTAAAGCCTCTGCCTTTGGCTCAGGTCTGGTCTCGGGGTCCTGGCATCTAGCCCCACATCAGGCTCTATGCTCAGCAGGAAGCTTTCACCCCCCCTCTCTCTGCCTGCCTCTTTGCCTACTTGTGATCTTTCTCTCTCTGTCAAATAAATAAATGAATCTTAAAAAAAAGAAAGTAATGTGAAAGCAAGTGAATAATTAAAAAAAGAGAGAGAGAATAAGAAAGAGAAAAAATAAAAACTTGTATCTATGAAATATACAGGTTTGAGAGTATTACCAGGAGCTTAATATATATATTTCCCCTGGTGTTGGGGGTTTAAAGTTTTATGGGGACCCTGTGGTTATAGTCCTTTCATTTATTGAATGTTCTTTGGGGGGAGGGGCCTGCCACGTTGTTTTCCAGTTAGTCTTGCACGTGTTGAGTCACCCCGCCCCCTAGTCAAGGGGCTGAGCTCTGTGGAAACCATTTTCTCAGTCTTTCACTCTCAGAATGTTTTTGGCCTTTTATAGCTTTTTCACCTTTTCAGAGAGTCCAAGAAATGAATCTGCCCAGGAGCACTCAGATCTCCGTGTCACAGGAAGCTCAAGTCTCTGCTCCCCTCTGTGTGGTCCAGAACACACACTCCCCTCCACAAAATTTCTGCTCACAGCACAGCCTGTCCCAGGTGGCATGGGACCATAGCAACCTTTCTGCTTCTCTGCAAGTGTGGTCCCAGTTGATATGCCACCTGCCTGTGTTCTCTCCAGGGCCTGTGGCAAGCCATGAATGTCATGACCCCAGCTTCCTTTCTGTGCATCCGTGAGTGGGGACTGGGGTGGTTAGGCTGCTTGCTCACTTTCTCTCCAGTAGCGGCCAGGCTCCCCAGGCCCTGTGGCAGGTTGCAAATGTCAGGGGAGCATCCACAGAAAAGTTGAGGCTCCTGGACCACAACAGAATCTCTAAAGATGCTTGCAGGTGTACACCCAGCCTACAGATTGTTGCAGAGAGCATTAAGCTGCAGGTTCAGGAATCATGGAATGGATCCCCCCACCAATCTCACTTTGGGGCACTCCTTCCTGGCAGTTTGGGTCCAGGCCAATGCCCATGACCACCCGCTTGCACTAGTTACTCCTCAGAAACTTTTGCTCATTTTGAGTGTTTTTAATGGACTCTACACTAATGCTGGTCCCCCATGACCAGCACATTCCTTTGGGGTATTACTGTCCTTGGATCCCCTCTGGTGTCTCCCTCCCCCTTTTGGTTAACCTCCCATATTGGTTCCAGACTTCCCAGGTTGCTTTTACCTCTTTACTGATGTTTTCTGCTCTTGGAGAGATCCAGAAATGAGAAATGTTGCTCCTCAGGGTGATTTCATGTGTGTTCAGAGTGTTTTGGTATATATATCCAGATGACTTTTGGGGACCAGTGGCAAAAGGACCTCTACTTCTCCGCCATATTCAATAATTTGTATGGAACCAGAAAAGACCCTGAATTACTAAGAAAATGTTGAAAAAGAAAAAAAAAAGCTGGAGGAATCACATTGCCTGATTTCAAACTTTACTAGAAGGCTGTGATCACCAAGACAGCATTATACTGGCAGAATAATGGACACATAGACCACTGAAACAGAATAGAGAGCCCAGAGATGGACCCACAACACTATGCTCAAATCATCTTTGACAAAACAGGTAAAAATATCCGGTGGAAGAAAGACAGTCTCTTCAATAAATGGTGCTGGGGAAACTGGGCAGCTACATGTGGAAGGATGAAACTTGACCATTCTCTTACACCATCCACAAAGATAAACTTGAAATGGATAAAAGACCTCAACATGAGGCAGGAATCTATCAAAACCCTAGAGAAGAATATAGGCAGTCACCTATGTAACATTAGCTACAGCAACTTTTTTCAGGACATGTCTCCAAAGGCAATGGAAACAAAAACAAAAATGAACTTTTGGGACTTCATCAAGATAAAAAGCTTCTGCACAGCAAAGGAAACAGTCAACAAAACAAACAGGAAACCCACAGAATGGGAGAAGATATTCGCAAATGACACGACAGACAAAGGGCTGATATCGAAGATCTATAAAGAACTCCTCAAAACCCACACTACCAAAACAGGTAATCACAACAAAAAATGGGGAGAAGACATGAACAGACACTTCTCCAAAGACATACAAATTGCTAACAAACACAGGAAAAAATGTTTATCATCTTTAGTCATCAGAGAGATTCAAATCTAAACCACACTGAGATACCAACTTACAGCAGTTATAATGGACAAAATCAACAAGACAGTAAATAATAATTGCTGGGGAGGATGTGGAGAAAGGGGAACCCTCCTCCACTGTTGACGGGAATGCAAGTTGGTGCAGCAATTTTGGAAACCAGTGTGGAGATTCTTCAGGAAATTATAAATAGAGCTACCCTATGACCCTGCAATTGCACTACTCAGTATATACCCCAATGAAGCAGATGTAAAGGAGGGCCTATGTACCCCAATGTTCATAGCAGCAATGGCCACAATTGCCAAACTGTTGAAAGAACCAAAATGCCCTTCAACAGATGAGTGGTTAAGGAAGATATGGTACATCTAAACAATGGAATATTATGCCTCCATCAGAAAGGATGAATACCCAGCATTTTTATCAGCATGGACGGGAGTGGGGAAGATTATGTGGAGTGAAATAACTCAAGTGGAGAGGGTCAATTATCTTATGGTCTCACCTGTGGAACATAATGAAAAACATGGAGGACATTGTGAGAAGGAAAGGAAGGTGAATGGGGGGAAATCGGATTGGGAGATGAACTAGGAGAGACTGTGGACTCTGAGCCACAAACTGAGGTTTTTTGGAGGGTCGGGGTGGGGGCTGGGTGAGCTTGGTGGTGGGCAAGTATTGCACAGAGCACTGGGTGTGGGTATTGTACAATTAATCTTGTAACACTGAAAAAATAAAGTATTGGGGGGAAAACAAACAAACAAAAAACAGGAAAATAAACAAAAAAAACAGACACTCTTAGATAAAGGATATGAACTGTCATTTTTCAGTGTGAGGCAATGATAGGGGTTCACAAAAAAGGTAAAGTAGATTAAAGAGACAAATTTCAGTTGTAAGACAAGTAAGTTATGAGTGTTGCAATGTTCTGCATAAGATATATAATCAATTATATAGTATTAACTTTGTGTGGTAACAAATGGTAACTATACTTATTGTGGAGATTATTCTATAATTAAATAAAATGTTGAAGCACTATGATGTTGATATTCCATGCAAATTATGTTTCAACTAAGAAAATTTTCCAAGAACAAAAAAATTCTGTAAATGATTTTATATTGGTTTAACCATTAAATCTAGTTACTTAACAGGGCACTCTTAGTAGAGTTACTTGAGTTAAGGTAAGTTAAGTTACTTGAGTTAAATAGACTCAGCACTTTAACCATTGAATCTTTCCCCCCCAAGTATAGATCATGAAAAAGATATTATATATCATATCCAAAAGTGGAAATATGACTATCATCTAATCATATTTGAGGATATGAATCATAGCTAGAGACACGGTTTAGATTCCATCTTTTATTTTTTTTACTTAAAAAAATTAACATGAATGTATTATTTGCTCCAGGATGCATGTGTGTGCCCCAGGCTTACACAATTTACAGCACATACTATAGCACATACCGACTCCAATGTCCATAACCCAGCCAGTTTATGCCTAAACCCCCATCGCCAAGCCACTCTCCATATTTTTCATGAGTTTAGGCATCTTATGGTTTGTCTCCTTCCTGATCCCATATTTTTTTCATTCCCCCCCCACCCCACGATACCCTGCCCTGCCTTTCAGATTCTTCATATCAGGAGATTATATGATAATTGTCTTTCTCTGAGTTATTTTGCATTGCATAACACACTCTAGTTCTATCCACATCATTGCAAATGGCAAGATATCCGTTTTCTTGATGGTTGCATATTATTCCATTATATGTGTGTGTGTGTGTGTATATATATACCACATTTCTTTATGCATTCATCCATTGATGGACATGTAGGTTCTTACCATAGTTTGGCTATTGTGGATATTGCTGCTATAAAAATTATGGTGCACGTGTCCTGCTGGATAACTGCATTTGTATCTTTGGGGAAATACCCAGTAGTGTGATTGCTGGGTTTTAGGGTATCTTTATTTTCAACTTTTTGAGGAAACTCCATACTGTTTTTGAGAGTGTTTTTACCAGCTTACATCTCCACCAAGAGTGTTGGAGGGTTCCCCTTTCTCTGCATCCTCGCCAATATCTGTCGTTTCCTGTCTTGCTAATTTTAGCCATTTCGACTGGTGTGAGGTGGTATCTGACTGTAGTTTTGATTTGTATTTCTCTGATGCCAAGTGATGTTGAGCACTTTTTCATGTGTCTGTTGGCCATTTGGATGTCCTCTTTGCAGAAATGTCTGTTCATATATTCTGCCCATTTCTTGATTAGATTATTTATTCTTTGGGTGTTGAATTTGAAAAGTTATTTATAGACTTTGGATACTAGCCCTTTATTCGATATGTCATCTGTGAATCTTCTCCCTTTCTGTCAGTTGTCTTGGTTTTGTTGACCATTTCCTTTGCTGTGCAAAAGCTTTTGATCTTGACAAAGTCCCAATAGTTCATTTTTACCCTTGCTTCCCTTGCCTTTGGAGATGTTTCTAGGAAGAAGTTGCTGTGGCTGAGGTCAAAGAGGTTGTTGCCTGTGTTCTCCTCCAGGATTTTGATGGAGTCTTGTCTCACGTTGAGGTTTTTAATCCATTCTGAGTCTATTCCTGTGTGTGGTGAAAGAGAATGGCCCAGTTTCATTCTTCTGCACGTGGTTGTCCATTGTTCCCAACACCATTTGTTGAAGAGACACTTTTTTCTTTTCTATTTCTTTTCTTTTCTTTCTTTTCTTTTTTTTTCTTTCTTTCTCTTTCTTTCTTTCTTTCTTTCTTTCTTTCTTTCTTTCTTTCTTTCTTTCTTTCTTTCTTTCTTTCTTTCTTCTTTCCTTCCTTCCTCCCTTCCTTCCTTCCGTCTTTCTTTCTGTCTATCTGTCTGTCTGTCTTTTTCTTTCTTTTTTTTTTCTCTCTTTTTTCCATTGAATATTCTTTCCTCCTTTGTCAAAGATGTGTTTACCATAGAGTTGGAGGTCCATTTCTGGGCTTTTTATTCTTATTTTTTTTAATTTTAATTTTATTTTTTCAGTGTTCCAAGATCATTGCTCATGGGCTCTCTATTCTGTTCCATTGATCTATGTGTCTGTTTATGTGCCAGTACCACACTATCTTGATGATTACAGCTTTATAATAGAGCTTGGAAGTCTGGAATTGTGATTCCACCAACTTTGGTTTTCTTTTTCAACATTTCTCTCCCTATTTGTGGTCTTTCCTGCTTCTGTTTAATTTTAGGATTATTTGTCCATTCTTTGAAATAAATTGATCATATTTTGATAGGGATTGCTTTAAATATGTAGATTGCTTTAGATAGCATAGACATTTTCACAATATTTATTCTACCAATACATTAGCATGGATTTTTTTTTTCATTTCTTTGTGTCTTCCTTAATTTTTTCATGAGCAGCTTATAATTTTCTGAGTACAGATTCTTTGCCTCTTTGGTTAGGTTTGTTACCAGGCATCTTATAGTTTTGGGTGCAATTGTAAATTGGATCGACTCCTTAATTTCTCTTTCTTCTGACTTGCTGTTTGTGTATAGAAATGCCACTGATTTCTGTGCATTGATTTTATATCCTGACACTACTAAATTCCCATAAGAGTTCTAGCAGTTTTGGAGTGGAGTCTTTTGGGTTTTCCACATAAAGTATAATATCATCTGCAAAGAGTGAGAGTTTAACTTCTTTCCAATGTAAATGCCATTTATTTCTTTTTGTTGTCTGATTGCTGAGGCTAGGACTTCTAGGACTGTGTTGAATAGCAGTGGAGATACTGAACATCCCTGCCGTGTTCTGGATATTACAGGAAAAACTCTCAGTTTTTTCCCCATTGAGAATAATATTTGCTGTGGATTTGTCATAGATGATTTTGATGATATTGAGGAATATACCCTCTATTCCTATACTGTGAAGACTTTTGATCAAGAAAGGATGCTGTACTTTGTCAAATGTTTTTTTCAGCATCAACAGAGAGTATCACATTGTTCTTGTTCTTTCTTTTATTAATGTATGGTATCACCCAGATTGATTTGTGGATGTTGAGCCAAACTTGCAACCCAGGAATAACTTCCACTTGGTCACGGTGAGTTATCCTTTTAATGTACTGCTTGGTCTTATTGGCTAGTATTTTGGTGAGAAATTTTACATCTGTGTCGATCAGTGATATTGGTAGGTAATTCTCCTTTTTGATGGAGTCTTTGTCTGGTTTTGGCATCAATATAATGCTGGCCTCATAAAATGTGTTTGGAAGTCTCCCTTGAATTTCTATTTTTTGGAATAATTTCAGGAGAATAGACATTAATTAATCTTTAAATGCTTGGTAGAATTACCCTGGGAAGCTGTCTGGCCTTGTGCTCTTGTTTGTTGGGAGATTTTTGATGACTGCTTCAGTCTATTTACAGCTTATGGATCTGTTCAGGTTTTCTATTTCTTCCTGGTTCAGTTTTGGCAGTTTATATATTTCGAGGAGTGCATCCATTTCTTCCAGACTGTCTAATTTGGTGGCACAGAGTTGCTCATAATATGTTCTCAAAATTTTTTGTATTTCTTTGGTGTTGATTGTGATCTTTCTTCTTCCATTCATGATTTATTAATTTGGGTTCTTTCTCTTTTCTTTTTGATAAGTTGGCCAGGGCTTTATCAATATTATTAATTCTTTCAAAGAAGCAGTTCCTAGTTTCATTGATTTGTTCTACTGTTCTTTTGCTTTCTATTTCATTGATTTCTGCTCTGATCTTTATTATTTCTCTTCTCTTGCCGGGTTAAGTCCTTCTTTGTTGTTTTTTCTCCAGCTCCTTTAGGTGTAGTTTTAGCTTATGCACTTGAGATCTTTCTTGTTTCTTGAGAAAGGCTTATATTGCTATATAATTTCCTCTCAGGACCGCTTTTGCTATGTCCCAAAGATTTTTAACAGTGTGTTTTCATTTTCATTTGTTTCCCCGGATTTTTTTTTTAATTTTCTTTAATTTCTTGGTTAAGCCATTCATTCTTTAGTAAAATGCTCTTTAGCCTCCATGTATTTGATTTCTTTTCAACATTCCTCTTGTGACTTATTTCTAGTTTCATGGCATTGTGGTCTGAAAATATGCAGGGGATGATTCCAATCTTTTGGTACTGATTAAGACTTTATTTGTTCCAAGGATGTGATCTATTATGGAGAATGTTCCATGTGCACTAGAGAAGAATGTGTATTCTGTTGCTTTGGGTTCAAAAGTTCTGAATGTATCTGTGATGTCCATCTGGCCCAGTGTGTCATTTAGAGCCTTTATTTTCTTATTGATTTTTTACTTAAGTGATCTGTCCATTTCAATAAGAGGTTAATTAAAGTCTCCTATTACTGTTGGTGTGTCTCTTTGATTTTGTTATTAATGGCTTTATATAATTGACTGCTCCCATGTTAGAGGCGTAGATATTTACAATTGTTAGATCTTCTTGTTGGACGGTACCTTTAAGTATGATATAGTGTCCTTCCTCATCTCTTATTATGGTCTTGGCTTAAAACCTGATATATCTGATATAAGGATTGCCACCTGTGCTTTCTTTTGATGTCCATTAGTTTGGTGAATTAATTTCCACACTCTCACTTAAAATCTGGAGGTGTCTTTGGGTATAAAAGGAGTTTCTTGAAGACAGCATATTGATGGGTACTATGTTTTCATCTGCTCTGACACTCTGTGTCTTATAATTGGGGCATTTACCCCACTTACATTCAGTGTAACTATTGACAGACAGGAATTTAGTGCCATTGTATTTCCTATAAGGTGACTGTTAACTGTATCTTGTCTCTGATCCTTTCTGGGCTATGTTCCTTTTAGGCTTTCTGTTTAGAGGACCCCTTTCAATATTTCCTGTAGGGCTGGTTTGTTGTTTGCAAATTCTTTTAGTTTTTGTTTGTCCTGGAAGCTTTCTACCTCTCCATCTATTTTCAGTGACAGCCTAGCTGGGTATAGTATTCTTGGTTGCATATTTTCCTTGTTTAGTGCTCTGAATATATCATGCCAACCCTTTCTCACCTACCAGGTCTCTGTGCATAGATCTGTTGCCAATCTAATATTTCTGCCTTTGTGTGTTACAGACTTCTTGTCCCATGCTGCTTTCTGGATTTTCTCGTTGTCACTAAGACTTGTAAGCTTTACTAGGGTTGTAGACTTATTTTTATTGATTTTTAGGAGGGGATCTCTGTGCCTCCGCTATATTGATGCTTATTCTCTTTGACAAATTAGGGAAATTATCTACAACAATTGCCCTAATATACCCTCTGTCTCTCTCTTTTATCTTCTGGGATCCCAATTATTCTAATATTGTTGTATCTTATGGTATCACTTATCTATTGAATTCTCCCCTCATGGTCCAGTACTTGTTTGTCTTTCTTTTTCTCTGCTTCTTTATTCTCTGTCATTTGGTCTTCTATATCACTCATTCCCCTCTGCCTCATTTATCCTTGCAGTAAGACCCTTTTTTTATTGCACCTCATTAATAGCATTTTTTTTTTTAATTTCAACTTGGTTAGGTTTTAGTTCTTTTATTTCTCCAGAAAGGGATTTTATTTCTTCAGTAAAGGATTCTTTAATATCTTCCATGCTTATTTTGAGCCCACCTAGCACCTTGATAATTGTCATTATGAATTCTAGTTCTGATATATTACTAATGCCCATATTGATTTGGTCCCTAGCCATTCGTACTGCCTCTTGTTCTTTGTGTGTGTGTGTGTGTGTGTGTGTGTGTGTGTGTGTGTGTTTGTGAGTTTTTCTGCCTTGTCATTTTAACGAGGTAAGAATAGATGAATGAGAGGGGTGCCTGGGTGGCTCAGTGGTTTAAGAACTCTGCCTTCGGCTCACATCTTGATCTCTGGGTTGTGGCATCAAGCCCTGCATCAGGCTTTCTGCTTCAAAGAGAGCCTGCTACCACCCACCCACTAACAGTGCCTCTACTTACTTGTGATCTCTATCCTCTCTGTCAAATAAATAAATAAATCTCTTAAAAAAAAAGAATAGATGAATGAGAGATCAAAATACTAAAAGGGTAGCAATGATCCCAGGAAAATCAGAACAGAGTTGAAACCAGGGTTTGAAAACAAAGGGGAGGAGAAGAAAAGAAGTAGAAGAAGACGAAGACGAAGACGAAGACGAAGACGAAGACAAAGACGAAGACGAAGAAGAAGAAGAAGAAGAAAATAAAAAGAGCAAAAGAAAAAAATATGTATACATAGATATTAGACTTGTGATTAGAACAGAGCTCCACACTTGATTTTGGGTACGTTTGGTCTGTTAGAAAAACTACCTTCCAAAACTTGAAAGAACGAAAAATTGGTAAAGATACAAAAATAAGGTTAAACACTATGAAGGGGTGGAATATGAGTGTAAAGATTAAAATTAAAAAAAGGTTCTAAAAAAGAGATTGATAAGAGGTTAGTTGGAAAAAAAAGAAATAAAAGAGGAAAGAATGTGAACAGGCTGGAGAATAGAAACAAGCTGTGTGCTAGATTTAGGGTCTATTTTGATCTGTTAGAAGAAATTGTATCCCAAAATTTTAAAGAAAAATGAAAACCTAAGTGTATAACAAAAATAAGGTTAAATACAATAAGGGGATGAAATATGAATATACCAGGGAAAATTAGAAAAGATTTTTAAAAAGGAATTGATAAGACACTAGTTAAAAAAGGTTAAAATAAGATGGGGCACCTGGGTGGATCAGTGGGTTAAAGCCTCTGCTTTCAGCTTGGGTCATGATCTCAGGGTAGTAGGAACATGCCCTGTGTCGGGCACTCTCCTTGGCGGGGACCCTGCTTCCCCCTCTCTCTGCCTGCCTCCCTGCCTACTTGCCATCTCTCTCTCTCTCTCTGTCAAATAAATAAATAAATAAAATATTGAAAAAATCAACATAATAAAGAGGAAAAAATTAAAAATATATATATAATTTAGAAAATATAACTGAAAGACTAAAGGATCATTGGGAAAAAAGCCTTGAATTTTATATATTGCTTTTTCCTAAATCTGGAGTTCTGCCGTTCTCATTGATGTTGAATGTGGTCTTGTCTGGATATTCTCCCTGATCTTGGGGAGGGGAATATTGCAGTGATTCTCAAATGCCTTTGCCTTAGATGAATTGCACTGCCTTTGCCAGAGGTCAGGCCAAGCAATCTGCTCAGGTTCACTCTTGGGAGCTTTTGTTCCCTGAATGCTTTCCATACAGCTTTGGAGGATGGGAATGAAAATGGTGTCCTTCCAATCTCTGGCCCCATTGGAGTCAAGGTCTCAGTGCCCCACTCCTCAGTGCACCCTAGGGGAAAAGCTGTCATCCATCCCATCTCCCTGGTCTCCAGCTGCTCTTTGAGCTCAGCTGACCTGTGACAGAGTGTTTCTATATCTGGCACACAGTCCCGTTTAGAGTCTCCAAACCCAGCAGATCCCTGCAGCGTACTCCCACAGTTCTCCTCCCAGAGGAGGAAGGATGGGGTCTCTCTGGCTCTAGCACTTGCGTGCTACCTGCTCAAAGAACAGTGGCCCAACTGTGCCTCAGATCATGGCTTAAGGTGATCCTGAACTGATAGCTCACTTCTCCACTTGGTCTCTACAGCCAGCATCCCTGTTCTAATACCTGGGAGCTCTGCACCCTCAGAAACCCGCAGTCTTTTTGCAACCCCACACGTCCTGAAATGAAACTGTCCCCATGAGGGCTAAAACCCCTCTTAGCCTCTGAAGCATGTCCCTCAGTGGAGAAGACTTCTAAAAGTTCCAATTTTGTGCTCTGCTCCTCCACTGTTTGGCAGGACTGGCCCCTCCCACTGGGTTCTCTCTTCCCGTTGCTTTGGATTCACTTTTCCACACTTGCTACATTCTGGAATGTGGTCGATTTTCTCCTCCCAGAAATGCTGTTCTACTCTTTTATCTCCTGTTGAGTTTGTAGGGGTTTAGAATGGTTTGATATCTATCTAGCTGAACTTCTGGGATCTGATACTATTTCAGCCTCCTACTCCCCCGCCATCTTCTTCCTCCGTAGATTCCATCTTTTAAAAACGTGTCTTATTCAAGTAAAGGTGACAATTTTCTCTCTCTACATTTATTTATTTTTGAATTAACATCAGCATGAGAAATAATTAAGCAAACTAGACTCTCTAAGATAGTAGAAGTATGATATATAAATATATATCATATTCTAATTGTTTGTATTTTTTAAGCTGCAAATTGCCATTTGAGAAATAAGTGTTACTAGACGAATCACGCTTAAAAAAAAATAAAGAGATCTGTAAGAATGTACAACACGGAAATACTCTTTAAGATAGAGGTGTAATCGTTTCTAAGAAGCCCTCCTTGATTTCACTCTTAGATTTAATACTTAAATTGTATTTGAATTTTCATTGTACTATACACATGCATTATCACTTTTTACTGATAATGTATGTTTAATAATGATTTATTGTATTTGAACTCCTTGATAAGAGTTCATTTTATTTTGTATTCCATCAGTTTAGTACAGGACTTTTAAATTTCTATGTATTTGATTAAAATTTTAAATAAATAAGAAAATCACTAAATGTTATAAATATATATGGAATATATATGTAATATACCTATATAATATATTATATATGTAATATACTATATATATTGGAGGGGAGGGTCAGGGGTTGGGCATGCCTGGTGGTGTGTTTTGAGAAGGCTTGTATTGCATGGAGCACTGGGCATGGTGCATGAACAAACAAACTTGTAACACTGAAAAAATACAATAAACATATTTGGGGAAAATATAAATATATTTTATTGATTCAATGTTTGTTTGTTTTTACTATTTACTGAAAGAGACCTTTAATAATTAAACATCTTCTGCCCCGGGAAATTTAGAGCTTGATGTATTGGTGCTTTAACAAATTTGAATTATTCTGTTTTTACTGTTATTATCTTCATGTATAAATCTTGAGGTATTGTGTATGTGGATGTATATTTTCTGGCTGTACTGTGATTTGCTCACAGTGAAATCTTGGTTCCATTCATTACTGTTTCTTACCAAATAAAGTGCCTAGCAGATGTCAAATAAATTTAGATTGAATAAAAACAGAGAGAGAATTTAGGGAGATATATTTTCTTTCTTACTATTTTATTTTCCTCCAACTGTTTCTACTCAGATTGAAATATCCCAGGTGGGTCTAATGAAGATACAGAGGTAGGTGGCACAGTATATTGTATCTAGGAAGTAATCTGTGGCACCCTTGAATATTCCAGCTATTTGCAAGGTCAGTCTCAAAGCCCACAAAGAAGAGATTGCCAGACTAACAGAGATATGGAAATATAAGATAAAAATGTATACTTATGAGAATAAATAATGTATTGTACACCAAACTTTTTGAAATATTTATTTTCTATTGTGTATACAAGGTGGAAATTCAATAAAAATGTCAATATTTTAATCATACTGACCCTCATAGCATGACCTCTTGTCAAACAAATGACACATGACTCAGAATATACAAATAGATTTTTGGGAGGCATAAAACAAATGCCATTAAATTAGTTATGTTTATTTTGTATTTACATTACTCAAAAAAATAAGCTGAATTCTCTTGGTTCAAGAAAGACTATTTTCCTGATGACAGCTTCATATTACTTTTTTAATATAAATGTATATTGGGGATATCAAAACCAATTTATTCATTTATCATTTGTTTGTTTGTTTGTTTAAGATTTTATATATTTATTTGATGGAGAGAGACACAGCGAGAGAGAGAACACAAGCAGGGGGAGTGAGAGAGGGAGAAGCAGGCTTCTCGCTGAACAGGGAGCCAGATTCAGGCCTTGATCCTAACCCTGGAATCATGTCCTAGCTGAAGGCAGACACTTAAGTAACCCAGGTGCCCCATACTTTTCCAACATTACATTGTGAATTACTTTTGAAATTGATGTCTTCAGAGTTCTCTTTCTACAATCTGCTTTTAAAACAGTGCCCACCCTTCGTCTGATCTTTCCCCAAACAGATCCATATATTAGTGTGTTAACTCCAGTGATGTGGTCACAGATAATCATCACTATGAGTCATGGATGTTAGTCTCAGTAAGATATTTATGTGTTTTCTTTGCCCTCTAGGCCTATCTCTGTGATTTTTTTTTTGGGGGGGGGACCCTGGGAAGAGAGAGTTGTATATCATATATGCATCTGTAAGTGGCAGAGATTATCACACAACATCCACAACATCAAAAAGTGCCTTGGGAGTTTTCAGTGTCACACATGTAGTCAATGTCTGTTGAGGGACATTACATGATTTCTCATTCTGTGCTGAGTAGGATTAATGCTATGCGGATCTGATATTTTTCTCTAAATTTCAGGCATTGCCTAATAGTTTATATTACATACATGGCATCTTCAGCACAATCATCTGTAGACCTACTGTGAAGATATGCTCTACTCTCTGTTTAGGAAAACCATATTCTATTAACTGTGAAAATCTCCTTCTTGGCATCAAAATCCACTTGATACATCAGTGAAATGAAATAATCCATATGAATTTTAATTATAAAACTAATTTGCCAACCTTACCCCGTAGTAAGAAAGAAGAAAATGAAAGAAAAGGAAAAAGAAAAAAAAAAAGGCTTTTCTTCTATCTGGATAGTACAGAAGCATTCATAAATTTCAAGTTATTAACTACTTCTATCTCTATTTATATATTCCATAAATAAATACTTGATACACACTGGGTAAAATGAATCACCCACCCTTATGGAGTCCTGAAATACTTGAATGCTTCTCTTAAAGAAAGTTCTTGTTTTATATTCAATAGCATTGTGCTAAGTCTTAGTGGTCCGTATGATGCACCATGACCCTGTAGTTTGGATTATCAGAGAGGCTAATGGAAACTCAGTGACTATAGTATTTTCATGTTTGGGGGTTAATAAATTTTAAGTTTTGTGTTCTTTACTAATATATTCACTCATATTCTAAGAACTAGAGATGTAGAAGTAAGATTGAAAGAGGTTCCTGCTCCCATATTATCTCTATATCCCCATGGGAGAGAAAGAAAATACATACTAGATTGGATGGTGATGAGTACTTTGGGGAAAGACAACACAAGGAAGGAGATAGGTTAGGGTTCTGGGGAGGATTATATTAAGGGAAGATCACTCTTCCAAACCTTGTTTGAGAGCAACACCCTGCAGACACATTCCACTTTCTTGAATGTCTTGGGTGAAACCCTTTGGGAGCCCAAAAACCAATATGAATGCTAATCCTGAATCTCTACATGATTTATTTAGTTATATGTGTGTCTTTTGAATATAATTAATAGTATTTTATCCAGAGATCATTCATGTCTTATCCTCATAGTCTAGCATAATGACTGCCACATTGTCTATACTCAATAAAATGTTTCCTGAAAGAAAAAAAAAATGAATCTATTATTTATCGCTAAGAGAAGATATGAATGATTCTAAGGGAATTTCATGGAGTTGGGCTAAATTATATTAGCAAACTCTTCCAAAGAAGTGTAATTACCAGAGTGACAATATCATATCTCCAGTTTAGAGCATTTTAATGAATTAATTGATAAGAAATTTTTGATAATAAATTATGGAAGACAGGGTGCCTAGCTGCCTCAGTCCTTAGAGGCTGCAACTGTTGATCTTGGGGTTGAGAGTTCAAGCTCATGTTTGCTAAGCGATTCCTTAAACCTAAAATAAAATAAATTATGGAGGGCATCAAATAAGCCAGTAATAATAAAGGTGAAGTAAATTGAAAGCATACTGGAAATTGTGAAAAAGTTATTCAAGAATAATTGGATGTGGGGGAACATAAAATAAATAATGACATAAATGATGAGGTGTCATGCATCTGAAAGATTCAGGAAATTATCCTGAACATAACCTTCATTTTTTAATCTGTAAATATTTAATTTTATTTATTTTATTTTATTTTAATTTTTCCCCAAATACGTCTAATTTATTTATTTAAGTGTTGCAATATAATTGTTCATGCACCATACCCATGTTCCATGCAAAACGTGCCCTCCTCAATACCCACCATCAGGCTTGCCCAACCCCCAAAGCCCTCAGTTTGTTGCTCAGAATTCACAGTCTGTCATGGTTCATTGCCCCATTCAATTTCCCCCATTCACCCTTCCTTTACCTCTCACAATTTCCTCCATGTTTTTCCTTATGCTCCACACATAAGTGAGACCATAAGATAATTGACATTCCTGCTTGGCTTATTTCACTCTGCATAATCACTTCCAGTCTGTCCGTGTTGATACAAATGTTGGGTATTCATCTCTTCTGATGGAGACATAATATTCCATTGTATAGATGCTCCACAACTTCCTTATCGACTCATCTGTTGTAAGACATCTTGGTTCGTTCCACAATTTGGTGATTGTGGTTCTTGCTGCAATGAACATTGGGGTACATGAGGACCTTCTTTATATATCAGCTGCCTCTTTGGGGTAAATACCCAGTAGTGTAATTTTGAGGTCATATATTTTTAATTTCATGAGGAATCTCCACACTGTTTTCCAAAGTGGCTGCACTAACTTGCATTCCCACCAAGAGTGGAAGATGGTCCCCTGTTCTCCACATCCTCTTCAACATTTGTTGTTCACTGTCTTGCTGATATTGGCCATTCTAACTGGTGTAAGGTGGCATCTCGGTGTGGTTTTGATTTGAATCTCCCTGATGGCTAAATATATTGAACATTTGTTCATGTGTCTGTTAGCCATTTGTGTGTCTTCTTTGGAAATTGTCTGTTCATGTATTCTGCCCATTTTTTGAAATGATTATCTGTTTTATGAGTATGGAGTTTGAGAAGTACGTTATAGATCTTAGCTATCAGACCTTTGTCTATAGTATCATTTCCAAATATCTTCTCCCATTCTGTGAGTTGCCTGTTTGTTTTGTTGACCGTTTCCTTTGCTGTGCAGAAGCTTTTTGTTGTGATAAAGTCCCAAAACTTCATTTTCACTTTTGTTTCCTTTGCCTATGGAAACATGTACTGAAAGAAGTTGTAGCTGATGTCAAAGAGATTACTTCCTATGTTCTCCTCTAGGATTTTGATAGATTCCTGCCTCACTTTGAGGTCTTTTATCCATTTCCAGTTTATCTTCATGTATGATGTAACAGAATGGTCAAATTTCATTCTTCTATATATAGCTGTTCAATTTTCACAACACCATTTATTGAAAGGACTGTCTTTTTTCCACTGGATATTTCTTCCTCCTTTATCAAAGTTTATTTGACCATAGAACTGTGGATCCTTATCCAGTCTCTCCATTCTGTTACACTGGTCAATGTGTCAGTTTTTGTGACAGCACCATGCTCTTCTGGTGATCACTGTTCTGTAGTAAAGCTTAAAATCAGGCAATGTGATGCCCCCAGATTTGTTTTTCTTTTTCAACATTTTCTTTGCAATTCGGGTCTTTTCTGGTTCCATACAAATTTTGGGATTGCTTGTTCCAGCCCTTTGAAAAAAACCGTTGTAATTTTGATCGGGATGTCATTGAGTGTATAGATTGCTCTAGGCAGTATAGACTTTTTAACAATGTTTATTTTTCTGATGCATTAGCATGGAATACTTTTCCACCTTTTTGTGTCTTCTTCAATTTCTTTCATGAGTGTTCTGTACTTCCTCAAGTACAGATCATTTGCCTCTTTGAGTAGGTTTTTTGTCAGGTATCTTATGGTTCTTGATGCTAGAGTAAGTGGAATTAATTCGCCAATTTCCCTTTCGATATTTTCATTGATATTATATAGGAAAACAAGGGATTTCTGGCAGGTATTTTGTATCCTGCCACATTACTGAATTGCTGTGTGAGTTCTAGTAGTTTGGGGGTGGAGTCTTTTGGGTTTTCCATATAAAGTATCAGGTGACCTGTAAAGAGAGAGTTTGAGTTCTTCACTGCCAATTTGAAAAACTATTATTTCTTTTTTTCTTTTGATTGCTGTCACTACAGCTTTTAGAACAATGTTGAATAAGAGTGGTGAGAGTTGGCATCTTTCTCGTGTTCTTGATCTCAAAGGGAAGGCTGTCAGCTTTTCCCCATTGAGAATGATATTTGCTGTGGGCTTTTCATAGATAGATTTTATGAAGTTGAAGAATGTCCCTTCAATTCTTTTTTTTTTTTTTGTCCCTTCAATTCTTATACTGTGGAGGGTATTCATCAGGAATGGATGCTGAATATTGCAAATGCTTTTTCTGCATCAAGTGTGAGAACCATGCGGTTCTTCCCTCTTCTTTTGTTGATTTGTTCTATCACTTGGAATGATTTGTGAATGTTAAACCAAACATGCATGCCAGGGATAAATCCCACCTGATCATGATGAATAATCTTTTTAATGTGTAGTTGGATCCTAATAATTAGGATCTTCTTGAGAATCTTGGCATCCCTATTCATCAGGGATATTGGTCCGAAAATCTTTTTAATGGGGTCTTTGCCTAGTTTAGGGAGCAGAGTAATGCTGCCTTTATAGAAAGAGTCTGGAAGTTTTCCTTCTGTTTCTATTTTTTGAAACAGTTTCAGGAGTATAGGTAGTATTTCTTCTTTGAATGTTTGGTAGAATTCCCCAGGGTATCCGTCGGGTCCTGGACTCTTGTTTTTTGGGAGGTTTTTGATCACTACTTCAATCTCATTACTAGATATTGGTATATTTAGGTTGTCAAGTTCTTCCTGTTTCTGCCTTGGGAGTTTATGGGTTTCCAGGAATGCTCCCATTTCTTCTAGGTTGTTTAGCTTATTGGCATATACCTGTTGATAATAATTTTTGATGATTGTTTCTATTTCCTTTGGATTAGTCGTGATCTCTCCCATTTCACTCATGATTTGGTAAATTAGAGTCCTCTCTCATTTCTTCTGGATTAGTTTGACCAGTGGCTTATCGATCTTATTGACTCAAGAAACCAACTTTTGGATTCATTGATTCGTTCTACTGTTTCTTTAGTTTCTAACTCATTGATCTTTGCTCTAGTCTTGATTATTTCCATTCTTGTGCGTGGGGTTGGCTTGATTTGTTGTTGATTTTCCAGTTTTTTAAGGCTTAAAGAGAGCTGGTGCATTTGGGATTTTTCAATTTTTTTGAGTGAGGCTTGGATGGCTATGTATTTCCCCCTAAGGGCCGCCTTTGCTGTATCCATAGGTTTTGGATTGATGTGTTTTCATTCTCATTGGTTTCCATGAATTATTTAAGTTCATCTTTGACTTCATGGCTGATCCCAGCATTCTTGAGCATGTTGGTCTTTAGTCTCCAAGTGTTTGATTTCCTTCCAAAGTTTTCCCTCTGGTTGAGTTCCAGTTTCAAAGAGTTGTGGTGAGAATATGCAGGGAATCCTTTCAATCTTTTGTTATTGGTTGATACCTGATTTTTGACCCAGTATGTGGTCTATTCTGGAGAAAGTTCCATGTGTGCTCGAGAAGAATGAGTATTTTGTTGTTTTAGGGTGGAATGTTTTGTATATATCTATGAAGTTGATTTGGTCCAATATTTCATGAAAGGCTTTGTTTCTTTATTGATTTTCTGTTTAAATGATCTGTCAGTTACTGAGAGTGATGTGTTAAGATCTCCTACTATTAATGTAGTCACATCGATATGACTCTTCATTTTGATTAACAGTTGGCTTATGTAGTTGGCTGCTCCGTTTTGGGCGAGAGAAATTTTTATAATTGTTAGATCTTCTTGGAGGATAGATCATTTAAGAATTATGTAGTGTCCTTATGTATATCTGACTAGTCATTAGCTTAAAATCTAATTTATCTGATATGAGAATCACTAACCCAGCTTTCTTTTGAGGTCTCTTGGCATGAAAGATGGTTCTCCATCCTTCCACTTTTAGTCTGGATGTATGTTTTGGTTCCAAATATGTCTCTTATAGACAGCCTATGGATGGTTTTATCCATCTGCAACCCTGTGCTATTTTATGGTAGCATTTAGGCCACTCACGTTTACTGTGATTATTGAAAGATAAATGTTTAATGACATCATGTTGCTTGTGTAGTCCTTCTTTCTATAGATTGTACACTTCTGTTCTAAGTCATTCATGAGTTCTTTCTACTTTTATAGAACTCTCTTTAATATTTCCTGGAGTTCCAGCTTGGTGGTCTCTTTTAATCCTTGCCATTCTTGGAATCTCTTTATCTCTCCATCCATTTTGAATGTTAGCCATGCAGGATAAGTTTTTCTTGTTTGCATGTTCTTCTCATTTGGTGTCCTGAATATATCATTCCAGCCCTTTCTGGCTTGTGAGCTTTCTGTGGACAGGACTGAAGTTATTCCAATGGGTCTTCCTCTGTATGTAAGGAATCTCTTCCCCCTAGCTGCCCTCAGGACCTCGTGTCTAAAAATATACTTTGCAAATTATTCAATTATGTGTCTGTGTGTCTTTCTAGACTCATTAATCTTCTCATATGTCCTTTTGCCTCTAAGACACTCACACTTGTTCCATTCCCCTGATTGGGGAAATTTTCATTCCGAATTTGGTCAGCTATATCCTCCAGTTTTCTGTCATTCTCTACCCATGCTTGGATTCCTATAATTCTGACGTTGGCATATTTTATCGCATCATTTATTTCCCTATGTCTCTTCTCATGATTCTTGAGTATTTTGCTCTAACTCTTCTTCTGACTTTTCTTCTCAACCATTATATCCTCTAGATCACATATTCTATCTTCTGTCTCCATAACTCTAGCTGTTAGACTATTTGGATTGAATTGGATCTCACTGATAGCGTTTTTAACATCTGCTATACTGGTTCCCATTTCGGCCCTTAGAGATTCATGTTGTCACTAATGTTTTTCTTCATCCTAGCCGTTACCTGGATAACTGTTGCCCTGAATTCCCTGTCCATCATACTGTTTATGTCCATGTCCTAGAGTTTTGAGGGTGAGGATGCAGTCTCTGAGTTTTTCCTCTGTTGGGTGGTCCTCCTCCTAGTCATTTTAATGAGAAGTGGATGAGAGGGTGTATAGATGGATTTATTGTCCACAATCGAGGCAAGGTGGACCCTGGAAGGTTTTGAGGCATTTGGGATTCACCACCAGAAAGAAAGAATATGGATAATAAAGGATAGAGAGAAAGAGATTAAGAAGAAATCCCAGCTGGGACACCTGGGTGGCTCAGTTGGTTAAGCAACTGCCTTTGGCTCAGGTCATGATCCCAGTGTCTTGGGATCGAGTCCCGCATCAGGCTCCTTGCTCTGCAGGGAGCCTGCTCCTCTCTCTGCCTCTGCCTGCCTCTCTGCCTGCTTGTGTTCTCTCTCTGTTAAATGAATAAATAAAATCTTAAAAAAAAGAAGAAGAAATCCCAGCTAAACTGGGCCCCCAAAATAAGATTTCTAAGGTATGTAATCCAACACAAACATGTAGACCAACGAAAGTAAATGACAAGAAATAAAAGAACCTAGTCAAAATGAACCCCAAGAATAAGATTTATGTAATACCAGAACAAAGGGAAATACATATTAACCCTGACAGAAAGATAAGATGGGAGGGTGGTTATAACTCCTCGCAGGTGAGGAAGGTTATTTCAGGTCTTCCTTGGTTCATTTTTGTATTAAGTCTCTAGTTGTAATGTTAAGTAGTTTGAAAAGAATTTAAAAAGTAATGTGAAAACAAGTGAATAAAAAAAGTAAAAAGAAAATATGAAAGAAAAAAAAAACACTTGTATCTATGAAATATAGAGGTTTGGGCATATTATCAAGAGCTTAATACATTGATTTCCCCTGATGTTGGGGATTTAAAATTTTATGGGGACCCTGTAGTTACAGAGTCCTTTTGTTTTTTGACTTGTCTTCTGAGGGAGGAGCCTGCTGCTTGTTTTCCAGTCAATCTTGCTTGAATTGAGTCACCCTACTCCCCAGTCAGGGGGCCATGCTCTGTGGAAACCGGTTTCTGAGTCTTTCGCACTCTGAAGGCTTTTGGTCTTTTGTAGTTTTTTCAGCTTCTTGGAGAGTCCACTCAAGGAATCTGCCCCATGTACCCAGACCTCTGCATCACATAAAAGCATCAGTCTGCTCCCCTCTGGGTGGTCCACATCACACACTCCCCTCCGCAAAATTCTGCTCACACTACAACCTGTCAGAGGTGCTGTGCACACCCAGCCAATTTCAATGTCTCTTTGAGTGCTCTCCAGGCTCCAGACCCATGCAGGGTATGCTTAGATTCTTGTAGGAGATTAGGCCACCTGCCTGTGTTCTTTCTGGGGCCAGTTGGAACACCCAGACCCTGCCATAGGCCATGAATTTCTTAGGTTTGGGGGTGCACAGCCCAGAGAATGCTGTACACAAAGAAAAGCTGCAGGATCCTGGACCACACCAGACTCTCTCAGGCACTTGCAATAGTGTGCATGGTCCCCAAATTGGTGTAAGGAGTGGAAATCTGCACTATTGTGAACCAAGGACTGGACTCCCCCACCAGTCTCTCTTTGAGTTGAGTGTTGTCCTTCCTGGGAACTTGGGCCCAGGCCCGTGCCCATGACCACCCCCTTCCACTAGTTGCTCCTCATAACCTTTTGCTATTTTTAAGTGTTTTTAACCGGACGCTAAGTTAATGATGGTCCCCAATGACCAGGCACTTTCCTTTGGGGTATTACTGTCCTTGGATTGCTTCTGGTGGCTCCCTCCCCCTTTTGTTTATCCTCCAATATGGATTCCTGTGTTTCCACTTTGCTTTACCTCTCCACTGCTATCTTCTGCTTGGGTAGAGATCCAGAAGGGAAAAATCTTGCTCCTCAGGCTGATTTCATGGGTGTTCAGCTTGTTCTCTTACATCACCTTTAGATAAAGACCTTTCTTTAAAAATTTATTCAGCCATCAGATAGGATGAATACCCAACTTTTGCATCAACAAGATTGGGACTGGAGGAGATTATGTTAAGTGAAATAAGTCAAACAGAGAAAGTCAATTATCATGTGGTTTCACTTTTTTTGTTTTGTTTGTTTGGAACATAAGGAATACCATGGAGGACATTAACAGAAGGCAAAAATAAAGGGAGAGAAATCAGAGTGAAAGACAAACGATGAGAGACTATGGACTCCAGGATACAAATGGAGAGTTTTAGAAGGGAAGGGTTTTGGGGGGATGAGTAACCCTGGTGATAAGTATGAAGGAGGGTACGGATTGCAAGGAGCACTGGGTTTTATATGCAAACAATGAACCATGGAACATTACATTAAAAACTAATGTATTGTATTATGACTAACATACTACAATAATATATATGTATATATGTATGTAAATACCAAAAAAATTGTGTAACGATTTTTTTTTTTCCTTGTCAAAGATTTTACTTACGACCCAACCTAATTGAAAGGGATGTGATACATGGACTCCAGGTAAAGGTAGGTAGACTTATTTTGGTAAAGAGATTAAGATTTTTTGATAGTAATTTTAAATGATTTTATTGAACTTGCAATAAGTACCAGCCAAATTGATACATTTTTAAATATAGATTATCTTAAAAAAACAGTATATTGTATTATAATTTATATCAGAAAATACTGTAGATTTTTAATATACAAAACTTAGTGGATTTCATGAACCTATGAAACAATTGTCACAGTAAATTTCACTGACTATCCATCATATTCCAAAATTCCAACATCTTATTTTTTGTTTAAACTCAATTAACCAACATATAGATCATAATTAGATCAGATGTAGAGTTCAGTAATTCATTAGCTGCATATAACACCCAGTGTTCATCATATCACATGCCCTCCTTAATGCCCACCACAGAGTTATCCCATTTCCCCATCCACCACCCCTCCAGCCATCCTGTTTCTTTCTGATACTCATGGCTTGTTTCCCTCTCTTATTTCTTCCCATTCCATCTTTCCCTCCCTTCCCTTAAGATAGTCTGCACTGTTTCTTATATTCCTAATAAGAGTGAAACCATATGATTGTCTTTTTTTGACTGACTGATTTCACTTAGCTCAATACCCTCTAGTTCCATCCATATCAGTGTAATGGGTAAGTATTTATCATTTCTGATGCCTGAGTAATATTCCATTGTACATATGAACCACATCTTTTCTATCCATTCTTCTTCGAAAGAACATTGCAGCTCTTTCCACTATTTGGGTATTGTGGACATTGCTGCTATGAACATTGGGGTGCAGGTGCCTCTTAGTTTTGCTACATCTGTATCTTTGGGTAAATACCTTGTAGTGCAAATGCTGGGTCATAGGGTAGCTTTACTTTCAACTTCTTGAGGAACTTCCATATTGTTTTCCAAAGTGGCTGTACTAGCTTAAATTCCCACCAGCAGTGTAATAGGGTACCCCTTTCCCACATCTTTGCCAATAGATGTTGTTTCTTGACTTGTTAATTTTAGTTTTTCTGAGTGGAGTGAAATGTGTATTCTTTTTTTGGTGTAAAAGCCTTAAATTACAAATGGCACAGATTTACTGTTATTTTGCCAATTTTATAGATATGTAAATGAAAAATTTTATCAAAATTCTTTTTTTAAAATTTTATTTATCCAACACATAGAAAGACATCACAAGTAGGCAGAGGCAGGCAGAGAGAGGAGGGGAGGCAGGCTCCCTGCCGAGCAGACAGCCCAATGTGGGCTTGATTCCAGGACCCTGAGATCATGACCTGAGCCGAAGGCAAAGGCTTTAAACTACTGAACCACCAAGGCGCCCCCAAAATTATGATTAATAAGGAATTAACATAGTCAAATACATAATAAAGTTCTTTTCTTTAAAATTCCTCTGTAAACTCTAAGTATCAAACAGACATAAGAGCAAGCAGGAGATCCTCAAGGCAGTGTTCTTGGGCATTTTACATTAAAGTGTATACTTCAGGAATTGCATAATATCCAAAGTCAATTAATGACAACTATATAGAACAATAAACGTGTATAGCAAAATTATAGGAGCAATGTGCACAATAGCCAAACTATGGAAAGATCCCAGGTGTCCATTGACAGATTAATGGATAAAGAAGATGTGTTTTTTTTTTAAAGACTTTATTTATTTATTTGACAGAGAGAAGGGGTCACAAGTAGGCAGAGAGACGGGCAGAGAGAGAGGGGGAAGCAGGCTCCCTGCTGAGCAGAGAGCCCGATATGGGGCTTGATCCCAGGACCCTGAGATCATGACCTGAGCCGAAGGCAGAGGCTTTAACCCACTGAGCCACCCAGGCACCCAGAAGATGTGTTTTTTTATACAATAGAATATTTCTCAGTCATCAAAAATGAAATCTTATCATTTGAAAAGATTTGGATGGAACAAAAGGGAATTATGCTAAGTGAAATAATTCAGTCAATAAAAGACAATTATATATTTCATTCATATGTGTAATTTAAGAAACAAGACAGAAGATCATGTGGGAAAGGAGGGAAGAATAAAATAAGACAAAATCAGATGAGGCAAACCATAAGTGACTATTAACCATAGGGGGAAAAAAAAAGGTTGCTGGAGGGGATAACGCTGGGAAAGTGGGGTAACTGGGCAACAGCCATTAAGGAGGGCATATGATGGATTGAGCATTTGCTATTATATGCACCTCATGAATTACTAAACTCTACCTCTGAAACTAATAATAAACTATATATTAATTAAATTTAAATTAAAAAATTCTGAAAGATTTCCCTAATCTATAAAAGTATTTATTTAATTTTTAAATAAAGTGGTATTTTCTTTTTTTTGTTTTTATTTTTTTACCAAATATGTTTATTTTATTTTTTCAGTGTTATAAGATTGATTGTTCATGCACCACACCCAGTGCTCCATGCAAAATGTGACCTTCTCAATAACCACCACCTGGCTGGCCCAACTCTCCACCTCCGCCCCTCCAAAACCCTCAGTTTGTTGCTCAGAGTCCACAGTCTCTCCTGGTTCATCACCCCCTCCAAATTCCTCCCAATTCACCCTTCCTTTCCTTCTCACAGTGCCCTCCAAAATTTTCTTTATATTCCACACATAAGTGAGACCATAAAATAATTGACTCTCTCTGCTTGTCTTATCTCACTCAACAATCTCTTCTAGTCCCGTCCATGTTGATATAAAAGTTGGATATTCAACCTTTCTGATGGAGGCATAATATTCCATTGTATAGATGTACCACTTCTTCCATATCCACTCATCTGTTGAAGGGCATTTTGGTTCTTTCCACAGTTTGGCAATTGTGGCCATTGCTGCTATGAACATTGGGGTACATGTGGCCCTTCTTTGTACTGCATCTGCTTCTTTGGGGTAAATAACCAGTAGTGCAATTGTGGGGTCATAGTGTAGCTCTATTTTTTTAATTTCTTGAGGAATCTCCATATTGTTTTCCAAAGTGGCTGCACCAACTTGCATTCCCACTGACTGTAGAGGAGGGTTCCCCTTTCTCCACATCCTCTGCAGCATTTCTTGTTTCCTGTCTTGATTTTGGCCATTCTAACTGGTGTATTTTGGTATCTCAGGGTGGTTTCGATTTTAATCTCTCTGTTGGCTAAAGATGATGAACATTTTTTCAAGTATCTGTTAGCCATTTGTATGTCTATTTGGAGAAGCGTCTGTTCATGTCTTTTGCCCATTCATTGATGTGATTATCTCTTTAGTGAGTGCTGAGTTTGCGGAGTTCTTTTTAGATCTTAGATATCAGGCCTTTGTCTGTAGTGTCATTTGAGAATATCTTCTCCCATTCTGTGGTTTGTCTGTTTATTTTATTGACTGTTTCCTTCATTCTGCAGAAGCTTTTTATCTTGATGAAGTCCCAAAAGTTCATTTTCACTTTTGTTTCCTTTGCCTTTGGAGAAATGACCTGAAAGATGTTGCTATAGCTGATGTCATAGAGGTCACTGCCTATGTTTTTCTCTAGGGTTTTGATAGATTCCTGCCTCACGTTGAGATCTTTTATCCATTTCGAGTTTATCTTTGTGTATGATGTAATAGAATGGTCAAGTTTCATTCTTCAACATAGAGCTGTTAAATATTCCCAGCACAATTTATTGAAGAGACTGTTTTTTTCCCACTGGACATTTTTTTTCCTGTTTTGTCAAATATTATTTTACCATAGACTTGTGGGTCCATCTCTGGGCTATCTATTCTGCTCCACTGGTCTATATGGTCTGTTTTTGTGCCCATACCATGCTGTCTTGGTATTCACCGCTATCTAGTGAAGCTTGAAATCAGGCATAGTGATGACCCCAGCTTTGTTTTTCTTTTTCAACATTTCCTTAGTAAGTCGGGGTTTTTTTCTGTTTAAATACAAATTTTAAGACTGTTTGTTACAGCCTTTGGAAAAAACCAGTGGAATTTTGATCAAGATGGCATTGAAAATATTGATTGTTCTAGGAAGTATAGACATTTTAGCAATGTTTATTCTTCTAATCCATGAGCACAGAATGCTTTTTGAACATTTTGTGTCTTCTTCAATTTCTTTTATGGCATTCTGGGCAATGTGAGAAGGAAGGGAAGGGTGAATGGGGGAAATCGGAGGGGGAAATGAACCATGAGAGACTGTGGACTTTGAGCAACAAACTGAGGGTTTTGGAGAGGAAAGGATGGGGGTTGGGCGAACTGGTGGTGGATATTGAGGAGGGCATGTATTGCATGGAGCGCTGGGTGTGATGCATGAACAATTAATCTTGTAACACTGAAAAAATAAAATAAACATATTGGGGGAAAAAAGGAAAATAAAAATAAAGCATTTAGAGAATGCCTAGAATAAAAAAAAAGAGAGAGAGAGATGAGGAAGGACCTTATATCATAATTAAAGGGTCTATCCAACAGGATCTAAGAATTTTAAATATTTATGCCCCTAACATCAAAGCGGCCAATTGTTTAAGCCATTTAATAACAACATTAAGAAACACATAAATAATATAATAGCAGGATGGAACATTAACACCCCAATCACTGCAATGGGTAGGTCATCGAAGCAGAAGATCAACAAACAAACAAGATCTTTGAATAAGACAGTAGACCAGATGTGTTTCACAAATATATTCAAAATATTGTATCCTAAAGCACAGAATATACATTCTTATTGAGTACACATTGAACATTTTCCTAAATAGATCACATACTGTGTCACAAATCAGGTTTCAACACATACGAAAAGATTGGGATCATTCCCTGCCTATTTTTAGATGACAATGCTTTGAAACATGTACTCAATAACAAGAGGGCGTTTGGAAAAAAAGATCAAATACATGGAGGCTAAAGTGCATGTTACTAAGGAATGAATGGGTCAACCAGAAAATTAATGACAGATTTTAAAAATTCAGGGGGAAAAATGAAAATGAAAACACAACTGTTCTACACTATTGGGATGCAGCAAAGGTGGTCCTAAGATGGAAGTACATAGCAATACAAGCCTTTATTGAAGAATAAAGAAAGATCTCCAAGAAACCAGAAAGGTCTCAAACCTACTGGAACTGGAGAGAGAACAGCAAGTTAACTCTAAACCCAGCAGGAGAAGAGAAACAATAAAGATTAGAGCAGAAATCAGTGAAATAGAAACCAAAGGAAAAGTAGAACAAAGCAAAGGAACCAGGAGTTGGTTCTATAAAAGAATTAATAAGATTGAAAAACCTTTGGCAAGACTCACCAAAAAGAAAAGAGAAGGGACCCAAATAAATTAAATCATAACTGAAAAAAGAGAAATCAAATACAATACTGGAGAAATATAATCGATTATAATAACATATCAAGATAACTATATGTCAACCAACTAGGAAATCTGGAAGAAATGGATGCATTCCTAGGGAAGAATAAACTACAATAACTAAATCAGGAAGAAATAGAAACCCTTAGCAGACCCATAACCAGCAAGGGAATTGAACCAGTAATCAAAAATCCCCCAGAAAATAAGAGTCCATGGACAGACGGCTTCCCAGGGGAATTCTACAAAATATTTAGTTTAGGTTTTTTTTTTTTAAGATTTTATTTCTTTATTTGACAGAGAGAGAGAGAGAGGAAAAGAGAGCACACTATTAGGCAGAGCATTAGGCAGAGGGAGAGGGAAAAGCAGGCATTCAACTGAGAAGGGAGCCTGAGTCTGGGCTTGATCCCAGGATGCCGGGGTCATGACCTGAGACAAAGGCAGACACACATAACCAACTGAGCCACCCAGATGCCCCTCTACCAACATTTTAAGAATTAATACCTATTCTTCTGAAGCTCTCTCAAAAAATTGAAATGGAAGGAAAACCTCAAAATTCGTTCTATGAAGCCAGCATTAACTTGATCCCAAAACCAGACATAGTCTCCACCAAAAGGACAATTTCAGAACAATATACTTATTAATTATGGTTGCAAAAATTCTCACCAAAATAGTAGCTGATAGGATCCAACTGTTCATTAAAAGGATTATTCACCATGACCACATGAGATTTATTTCTGGACTCTTAAGATTGTTCAACACCTGAAAATCAATCAATGTGAAGTATCACATTAATAAAATACAGAACAAGAAACATGATGCTCTTAACAGCTGCAAAAAAGCATTTTACAAGGGCGGGGGGCAAGATGGCAGAGAAGTACGAGATCCTGTTACAACCTGTCCCCAAAAGTGAGTTGGATTTCCACCAGAACATGCTGAACACCCATGAAATCAGCCTGAGGAGCAAGCCTTTTCACTTCTGGATCTCTACGAGAGCAGAAGACAGCAGTATGGAGGGAAAGCAAAGAGGGAACACTCAAATTGATATCAAAGGATAAACAAAGGATTTCCTCCTTTTCTCTTTCTCTCAATCTTTTCTTTAACATTATTCTTTCTTTTTGGTGGTAAATCCTAATTGCTCCAGAGTGCACTCGGCCTGCATCATGGGCATTATATCCAGCTATACATCCTCTCATCCACTTCTCATCAAAATGACTAGGAGGAGGAACATCCAACGGTTAAAAATCCCGGAGACTGCACCCTCTTCTTCAGAACTAATGGACATGGACATAAACAGTATGTCAGAAAGGGAATTCAGGGTGACAATTATCCAGGTAATGGCTGGGATGAAGAAAAACATTAATGACAACATAGAATCTCTAAGGCAGAAATGAGAACCAGTATAGCTGATGTAAAAAAAAATGCTGTCAGTGAGATCCAATCCAATCTAAAATGTCTAAAAGCTAGAGTTATGGAGACAGACGATAAAATAGTTGAGAAGAAAGGTCAGGAGGAGAGCTGGAGCAAACTGGTCAGGAATCATGAGAAGAGATTTATGGAAATATATGACACCATGAAACGTTCCAACAACAGAATTATAGGAATCCCAGATGGGGTAGAGAAAGACAGAAGACTGGGAGTTATAGGTGGACAAGTTCTGAATGAAAATGTCCCCATTCTGGGGAATGGAACAGGTGTTCGTGTCCTAGAGGTGAAAAGGACACTCACCAATATCAACCAGTCTAGAAAATCATGGAGACACATCATTGTGAAACTTGCAAATTATAATTTTAGACAAGAGGTCCTGAGGGCAGCTAGGGGGAAAGATTCTGTACATACAGAGGAAGACCTATCAGAATAATATCAGACCTGTATACAGAAACCTGGCAAGCCAGAAAGGGCTGGCATGATATATTCAGAGCACTAAATGAGAATAACATGCTGGCAAGAATACTTTATACAGAATGGCTAATATAAAAATGGATGGAGAGATAAAGAGCTCCCAAATGGGCAAGGATTAAAAGAGTATGTGACCACCAATCCGGCACTATAGGAACTATTAAAGTGGGTTCTATAACAGTAGAAAGAACACATGAGTGACTTAGAACAGAAATATACCATCTATAGAAACAAAGACTTCACGGGAAACATGATGTCAATAAACACTTATCTTTCAATAATCACTTTTAATGTAAACAGATTAAATGCTCCCATTAAATGACACGGGGTTGAAGAGTTGATAAAATGACAGGAGCAGTGCATATGTTGTCTCCAAGACACACATTTGGAACCAAAACATACATCCAGATTGAAAGTGAAAGGATGGAGAACAATCTTTATTGCCAACGGGCTTTAAAAGAAAGCTAGGGTAGAGATTATCATATCAGATAAATTAGATTTTAAGCTAAACACTGTAGTCAGAGATGAAGAAGGACAATACTTCATTAGTAAAGGGTTTGTCCTGCAAGAAGATCTAATAATTGTAAACATTTATGCCCCCAATATACGAGCAGCCAACTACATAAGCCAGCTGTTAATCAAAATAAAGAGTCATATTGACATGAATACATTAAGAGACACTTCCCCCAAAAATACATACAAAGGGCTTTCAGATATATGAAAAAAAGTATACAATATTTAGCCATCAGGGAGATTCAAATCAAAGCCACACTGAGATACCACCTCACACCAGTTAGAATGTCCAAAATCAACAAGACAGTAAACAACAAATGCTTGAGAGGATGTGGAGAAAGGGGAAGAGTCTTCCACTGTTGGTGGGAATGCATGTTGGTGCAACCACTTTGGAAAACAGTGTGGAGATTCCTGAAGAAATTAAAATAGAGCTACCATATGACCCTGCAATTGCACTACTCAGTATTTACCCTAAAGAAGTAGATGCAGTACAAAGAAGCACCATATGTAACCCAATGTTCATAGCAGCAATGGCCACAATCGCCAAACTATGGAAAGAACCAAAATGCTCTTCAACAGATGAGTGGAAAAGGAAGAGGTGGTACATACATCTATACAATGGAATATTATGCCTCCATCAGAAAGGATGAATACCCAACTTTTGTGTCAATATGGATGGGAGTGGAAGAGATGATGCGGAGTGAAATAAGTCAAGTGGAGAGTGTCAATTATCTTATGGTCTCACGTGTGGAGTATAAGGAAAACATTGAGGACATTGTGAGAAGAAAGGGAAGATTTAATAGAGGGAAATTAGAGGGTGCGATGAACCAGGAGATACTGTGGGCTCAGCGCATCAAACTGACGGGTTTGGAAGTGGGGGTGGGGTTTGGGAGAGCCTGGTGTTGGGTATTGAGGATGACACATATTGTATGGAGCACTGGGTGTGGTGCATGGTGAATTAATCTTGTAACACTGAAATAATAAACATATTTGGGAAAAATAAATAAAATGAAATGTTTTAGGTGCATACATAAGAGTTGGATTAAACTATATGGTAATATGTTTTGCTTTTTAATGAACTTCCAAAATGTTTTCTATAGTAGCTCTGACATTATACATTATTAATGACAAAGTGTTAGGCCTCCATTTTTTTTTTTTACCTCCTTACCAATACTTGTTTATGCTTCATTATTATACTACTCAGTATTGTAGGTGTGAAGTCATTTCTAATTATGGTTTTAAATTTGTGTGTCTTTTTCTTAAACCTTTTTATTTAAATCAATTTATTAACATACAATGTATTATTAATAATTTATTGACATAAATGTATTATTGGTTTCAGAGGTACGGAAGTGTGTTTCATCAACCTTATATAATATTCAGTGCTCATTACATCACTTGCCCTCTTTAATGTCCATTTCCAACTTACCCATCTCTCTACCTTTTTACCAACCAGGAAACCTCATTTTGTTTCCTCTGATTAAGCCTTTTACGCGTTTTTCTCCTTCTCTGGTTTCATCTTCCTTTATTTTTTTTCCTCTATTCCCCTATGATCCACTGAATCGTTTCTTAAATTCCACATATCACTGAAATCATATGATTTTCTTTCTCGGCTTGAATCATTTCACTCCAGTTCCATCCATATCTCTGTAAATGGTGAGATTTCATTTTGATGGTTGTGTAATATTCCATTGTATAGATATACACTTCTGCTTTATTCATTCATCTGTCAATGGACACTTGGGCTCATTCTATAGTAGTTTGGCTACTGTGGACATTGCTGCTATAACCATTGGGGTGCAGGTGCCCCTTTCAATCACTAAGTTTGTATCTTGTATGAACCAGTAGCCCAATTGCTGGGTCATAAGGTACTTCTATTTTCCACTTTTTGATGAACTTCCATACTCTTTTCCAGAGTGACTGCACTAGCTTACATTCCCACCAGCATTATAAGTGGGATCTCCTTTCTCCTCATTATCACCAACATCTGTCATTTCCTGACTTGTTAATTTTAGCCATTCTGACTAGTGTGAGGTGGTATCGCATCATGGTTTCAGTTTGTAAATCCCTGATGCCGAGTGATGTTGAGAATCTTTTCATGTGTCCATTGGCCAGGAATCCATCAAAGCCCTAGAGGAAAGCACAAGAAACAACCTCTTTGACCTTGGCCATGGCACCTTCTTGCTAGACACATCTCCAAAGGCAAAGGAAACAAAAGCAAAAATGAACGATCAGGACTTCATCAAGATAAAACGCTTTTGCACAGCAAAGGAGACAGTTGACAAAACAAAGAGACAACTGACAGAATGGGGGAAGAGTTTGCAAATGACATATCATATAAAGGACTAGTTTCTGAAATCTATAAAGAATGTATCAAACTTTGGGTGCCTGGGTGACTCAGCGGGTTAAAGCCTCTGCCTTCAGCTCAGGTCATGATCTCAGGGTCCTGGGATTGAGCCCTACATCAGGCTCTCTGTTCAAGCAGGGAACCTGTTTCCCCCTCTCTCTCTCTGCCTGCCTCTCTTGTGATCTCTCCCTCTCTCTGTGTCAAAAAAATAAATAAAAAATCTTTAAAAAATATATCAAACTCCACACCCAAAGAACAATTAATCCAAGCAAGAAATTAGCAGAGGGCATGAACAGGCATTTCTTCAGAGAATACATAATGATGGCCAATAGCCACATATAGGTCTTCTTTAGAACACAATTAATTGTTTTTTTCTCCCACATGAGTTATTTGTATCTTTGGGATTTAAAACATGGTCAGCTATATATCTTCCCTTGTTTTTCACTTCTGTATGATTATTCACTTTCCAGAAAATTATCTTGATATACAAAATGTTCTATTTTAATGTATTCCAAATTATCATTTTTCAGTGGTTGCTTATATATTTGGTGTTATATTGGATATTCCATTGTCAAAATTGAGGCCATATAGTATTAGGTTTTTTTCTTTCTTTTTTCTTCTTTTTTTTCTTTCTTAGTGTTGTATGTATTCAGCTCTTATATTAGGTCATTAATCTGTTTGAATTAATTTTTGTACATGGCATGAAGTAGAAGACCAGTATTATTCTTTTGAATTTCAAAATTCAGTTGTCCAAATGCCAACTGTTAAAAACATAAATCTTCCCTCACTGAATGGAATTTACATTCTTCTCAAAAATCATTTCCCTATAGATATTTGTGTTTGTTTCTGTTACATTGGTTCTCTCACTATGGTACATATTTTTCCTTCTGTCATTACATTGTTTTGAAACCAAAGACTGAGTTCTTCGACATTTTGTTCTTTTTCAAGATTGTTTCCTTATTTGAAGCATCTCAGAATTCCCTGTGATTGAGGGTCAGCTTTCCCATTTTTACAAACAGAACTATTTGGATTTGATAGGGATTTAACTGAAGCTGTAGTTTAAGCAGTTGTAACATGTTAATAATATAAAGTCTTCTGATAACACAGGGGCTCTTTCTATTAATTATGGTTTGTTATTTAATTGAGCAATAATTTATAAAAGTGTTCATGCCTTTCATTATATGCCTAAATTAATATTAGGTGGTTAATTATATTTTATATTATTGTATATGTGGCTGTTTACTATTTTTTATTTGCTTATTTGTTACTATATGCCTTATCTGTTATTGTTTATGTATCTGTTTACTATTTTTTATTTGTTACTGTATGTCTTGTCTGCTTTTTATTCATTTACTCTATAACTGCTGACATATGTGTTTTTATATTGTGTAATGAATTTCTATGATTCCTCTTGCTATTTCCCTTTGTGTATATTTTATTGATATTCTCTTTTTTTTACTATTAAAGCTATATTTCTCATTATAAAGTCATAGCAATCAAATTTGACTTTATACAAACTTAATTTTTAAAACATACAGTTTTCCTACCTAGGTAAACTCAACTTTTCTGATATATCAGAAATATATATTATATACAAAATACTGAACAATATCAGAAAAATATAAATATATATATATATATATCCTTTGATTGTGGGGCGATTAACATTATTATATTATGTATATTTTTTGCAGTTTTCTCTGAGATTATGCAAAAATTGTAGTTACTCACTAAAAACACATTAATGCTGATTATATATTCTCCCATGCATTTACTACTATTAAATTACCTACATTTCTCTACACAACACTGATTATTGTCAATTTTCTTCAATTTCAATCAGAAGAGTTCTCTTCAACATTTTTTATAAAAAAATTCTACTGCTAACAAAATGTCAATTACTATTTATAGGGGAATGTCTTACTTTCTCCATTTTTCAAGGGCAGTAGTGCTGGATATTCAATTTTATTTTGACTGTATTTTTTCTTGCAGCACTTTAAATGACCATGTTGGGTCACCTGGGTAGCTCAGGGGGTTAAGCATCTGCCTTTGGCTCAGGTTATGATCTCAGGGTCCTGGGATAGAGCGTTATATCAGGCTTTCTCCTTGGGCTCTCTGCTCAGTAGGGAGCCTGCTTCTCCTTCTCCTTCTCTGCCTGCCTCTCTGCCTGCTTGTGATCTCTCTCTCTGTCAAATAAATGAATAAAATCTTCATAAATAAATAAATAGCCATGTCACTGCCTATAATGCATCATTTCTGAGGAGCTGTTTGTTAATCTTATGTAGGATTCCCTGTACATAAAGATTTGGTTCTTGCTTTTTGCTACATAAAATCAGTCATTGTCTTTGGCTCTTTGTTTTTGTCTTTATATCTTAGAACAGTTTTATTAGAATGCGTCCTGATGAAGGAATCTTTACATTTATCTTTCTCAGATTTCTAAAGCTTCTTGGATTGGTAGATTTATGTCTTGTATGAAATGTGGGGAATTTTGTCTATTATTTCTCCAAATAATCTTTCTCCCACTCTTTCTTTTCTCCTTATTATACTTATATAATGTGGATGCTGGTCTAGGTGATGTTGTCCTAGAGTTTCCTTAGGGTCTAATCATTTTTGTTCATTTGTATTTTGTTCTGGTCTTCAGACTTAACATTCATTAATCTTATCTTCAATTTTCCTGATTCTTCTATCTCCTCAAGTCTGTTGTTGAACTCTACTAGTGAAATTTTCAGTTTATTATTCTTTTGAACTCTTGAATTTTACTTATTTTTTTAATTTAAATGCTTTTGTTAATACTCTCATTTTGCACATACATAATTTCAATTATTATTATTGTATTATTGTTTTTATTATTAATTAATTTTACCAGTTTCCTTTAATAGTTTAGGTATTGGTTTTAAAGTTTCTCTCTAGTCATTACAAACACTGGGTTCTTTCAGGAATATCTGTCAATTATTTCATTCCTTTGGGATAAACTCTCATTTTTTGTATACATCCTTATTATTTTATGAATAATAGATATTTTCTTATTATAACTGGTAACACAAGAAGTTATATTATCCCTTTTTTTCAAAGTTTCTTGATTGTTTTTAAACTGCTACTGTCACTAGTTGTCCATTTATTTAGGTGCAATTCCAATTTACTTTCCATATACATTTATTTGTGCTTTGTGGTCACTGCATATGTGTGCTTCATTTCATTTTAGTTTGCATATATCTACCATACTGAAAGAGATTCATTCTTATTCCAGGAACTCGATGAAAACATGAAAAAATGAAAATATATATACTTAAAGGCAACTCTTTTGGTTTTAATACATTGGCTCTGTGCTTGAGGATTAATTATTAATTATTCAACATTTTGATCCCAGTGTTCTGCATGTGGTGAAAGCTTTGGACCTTCTCCAAGCTTTTCTGAGCATTCATATGGTTTTCTTTTATTTTTTTTTAAATTTTTTCACATGTGACTTTCTAAAGATTTATTTATTTTAGAGAGAGAGCATGAGCATGAAGAGCAGAAAGAAAGGGACAATCTCAAGTGGACTCTTCACTCAGTGCAGAGCCCCATGTGGGGCTCAATCTCATGACCCAAAGATCATGACCTAATCCAAAACCATGAGTGGGATAATCGGCGAGACACCCTTTCAAGTAGGGATTTAGAAAGCTTCTAGAAAGCTTTAGAAATTTTTAGAAAGGCTTCTTTCAATGTGTTACATTTCCAGTGAGTTTCCCACAGCATTTTCTCTTGGCCTTTGTCCCTTCATTATATTAATGAATCATAATAATATTCATCATTCAAATAATCTCTTGAGTGATTAGAGTAAGCACACACAATAATATGTGAGTTAGGTCTTCTCTTTTCCCTCTAGAACCAAGGACTGTGATTCCATACTCGGAATATGGTCTGTCACCACACATAGACTTTTGCTATGTCAAATATAGTAGGTATCAAGTAGATATATCTACATGATATATTTGATAGGTATTGGCATTTTTAAAGGATATTTATTAAATGTGTTCCTGTCAATATATCAAACCCAAATCTCACATTACTGCAACCTCCTCCATGCATTTTTCAAATATTTTCTGGTGACATTCACTACTTCACAGATAGCAATGGGTTTTTGATTTCTCTTTTCAATAAATAAATGTTGGATGGGGGAGTCTGGGTGGCTCAGTGGTTTAAAGCCTCTGCTTTCAGCTCAGGTCATGATCTCAGGGTCCTGGGATCAAGCCCAGTATCAGGCTCTCTGCTCAGCAGGGGGCCTGCTTCCCCCTCTATTTCTGCCTGCCTCTATTTCTACTTGTGATCTCTCTCCTTCTGTCAAATAAATAAATAAAATCTTCAAAAAATTGTCAAAAATGTCAAAATAATATTGCTTGTTATATAGTTCTATTATTGGAAAAGAAGGCTTTTCAAACCTGAGTTTGTACTTTTTATGCTAGAGAATACTATCTAAGGACTATATCTACATTGGCTTCAATATTGAGAAATACAAGTCTAAAATCAATACTTGGAAGACTGGAGGAGTGAATGTCATGGACAGGGGCAGCTAATAAAGCCACTTGGCAGGGTTTTCTTTCAGTTACTATGAAGACATTTTAAATACTTCCCATAAGCTGCTTTGCACTTTCTTCAGCCCCAGAGGAAGAGTTCTCTGACCCTCACTACAGAAAAATCTTCAGGAAATCTGTATTTATGTCTCAAGGTAGAAGAAAGTTTTCCAAGGCTCAATGCTGATGAAATTCTAGTTCTAAATCAAAGGGGAGCTCAGACTATATTCTCCCAGCCTCCTGGCCACAGGGATTTCAAAGAGAGAAGAAAAATAAAAATTAAAATTAAAAAAGGAATTTGGTGTTTATCTGTAACACAGATGGTATGCCACAGCCAATGACAGCCGTGAGGAAATTTCTTTGCTAATTTCCCTTATGATTTAATTAAATGTAGTGTAGTCTAATACATAATCTTTCTGTAAAGGGAAAGTTTAAAGAAAATTTAACTAATGCATTCCATTTCTCAAAAATAACCAGATCATACGCTGTGAGTATATCTGAGGAGGTATAATCCATGTTATTTCTTACTTTTCTAGAGAGTAATAGGGTTATTATATGAGGACTTGAACAATTTTGATTTATTACTTTAATTTAAGCCAATATACCTCCTTGGACATTCATTTTGGATGTAGGAAAAGAAACTATAGCTTATCAATTAAAACAACTGAATTTATAGATAGATAGATAGATAGATAGATGATATAAAAGAGAGATGATCATATTTATATTTAAATATTATTTTCTTTTTATAGAAGTGTTAAATAATTAAAATTATTCTCTCTATCATCTAGTTTCTTCTTAAGTTTATACAAACTAGAAAATGTATAATCATACTTTTTGATAAAAGTAGAATTAGATAATTGTCATATTTGAAAAAGGACAAGATAGGTGCCTGTGTGGCTCAGTGGGTTAAAGCCTCTGCCTTTGGATCAGATTAAGATCTCAGTGTCCTGGGATCAAGCCCAGCATCAGTCTCGTTGCTCAGCAGGAAGCTGGTTTCCACTTCTCTCTCAGCCTGCTTCTGTGCTTACTTGTGATCTCTCCTCTCTCTCAAATAAATAAATAAAATCTTCAAAAAAAAAAAAAGAAAAGGGATTTTTAAAAATAACGCTCATCTATTAATGTTATGAAACCTCTATATGTGTTATTTTGAAATATTTATTTTTTTCTTACTGTTAATGCTATGAGGAAAAGAATCATTCAATGTCTTACTCATAACGGCAATAAATGAGGTACTTTGGACACGATCATGCACAAATGTCCTTAGGGGGAAATACATAGCCATCCAAGCCTCACTCACAAACATTGAAAAATACCAAATACGCCAGCTCTCCTTACACCTTAACGAACTGGAATATCAACAACAAATCAAGCCAACCCCAAGCACAAGAAGGGAAATAATCAAGATTAGAGCAGAGATCAATGAGTTAGAAACTAAAGAAACAGTAGAACGCATCAATGAATCCAGAAGTTGTTTTTTTGAAAGAATCAATAAGATCGATAAGCCACTGGCCAAACTCATCCAGAAGAAAAGAGAGAGGACCTTAATTAACAAAATTATGAATGAAATTGGAGAGATCAGGACTAAATCAAAGGAAATAGAAACAATCATCAAAAATTATTATCAACAGCTATATGCCAATAAGCTAAACAACCTAGAAGAAATGGATGCATTCCAGGAAACCCATCATCTTCCAAGACTGAAACAGGAAGGCATTGATAACCTAAATAGACCAATATCTAGTAATAAGATTGAAGCAGTGATCTAAAACCTCCCAAAAAACAAGAGTCCAGGGCCTGACGGATTCCATGGGGAATTCTAACAAACATTCAAGGAAGAAATAATGCCTATTCTCCTGATACTGTTTCAAAAAATTGAAACAGAGGGAAAACATCCAGACTCTTTCTATGAAGCCAGTTTACCCTGATCCTCAAACCAGGTAAAGACCCCATCAAAAAGGAGAATTACAGACCAATATCCCTTATGAATATGGATGCCAAGATTCTCAACAAGATCCTAGCTAATAGGATCCAACAGCATATTAAAAAATTTATTCATCATGACCAGGTGGGATTTATCCCAGGGATGCAAGGGTGGCTCAACATTCGCAAATCGATCCATGTGATAGGACAAATCAACAAGAGAAGAGAGAAGAACCACATGATCCTGTCAATAGATGCAGAAAAATTATTTGACAAAATTCAGCATCCATTCCTGATTAAAACACTTCAAAGTATAGGGATAGAATGAACATTTCTCAACATCATAAAGTCTATCTATGAAAAGCCCACAGAAAAATATCATTCTCAATGGGGAAAAGCTGACAGCCTTCCCTTTGAGATCTGGAACACGTCAAGGAGGCCCACTCTGACCACTCTTGTTCAACATAGTACTAGAAGTCCTAGCAACAGCAAACAGACAACAAAAAGAAATAAAAGGTATTCAAATTGGAAATGAAGAAGTCAAACTCTCTCTCTTTGCAGATGACATGATACTTTATATAGAAAACCCAAAAGACTCCACCCCCAAACTACTTGAACTCATACAGCAATTCAGTAATGTGTCAGGATACAAAATCAATGCACATAAATCAATGACTTTCCTATACACTAAAAATGAAAATATGGAAAGGGAAATTAGGGAATCGATTCCATTTACTGTAGCACGGGGAGCATAAGATACCTGGGAATAAACCTAACCAAAGAGGTAAAGGATCTGTACTCGAGGAACTACAGAACATTCATGAAAGTAAGTGAAGAAGACACAAAAAGGTGGAAAAGCATTCCATGCTCATGGATCGGATTAATAAACATTGTTAAAATGTCTATACTGCCCAGAGCAATCTCTACTTTCAATGCCATCCCGATCAAAATTCCACCAGTTTTTTTCAAAGACCTGGAACAAACAATCCTAAAATTTGTATGGAACCAGAAAAGACTGCGCATTACTAAGGAAATGTTGAAAAAGAAAAACAAAGCTGGGGGCATCACATTGCCTGATTTCGAACTTTACTACAGAGCTGTGATCACCAAGACAACATGGTACTGGCACAAAAACAGACACATAGACCAGTGGAACGGAGTAGAGAGCCCAGAGATGGACCCACACAACTTTAAGTTGTGTCAAATCATCTTTGACAAAACAGGCAAAAATATCCAGTGGAAAAAAGACAGTCTCTTCAATAAATGGTGCTGGAAAAATTGGACAGCGATATGTAGAAGAATGAAACTTAACCATTCTCTTATACCATACACGAAGATAAACTCGAAATGGATAAAATACCTAAACGTGAGGCAGGAATCTATCAAAACCCTAGAGGAGAACATAGGCAGTAACCTCTATGACATTAGCCACAGCAACTTCTTTCAGGACATGTCTCTAAAGGCAAAGGGAACACAAGCAAAAATGAACTTTTGGGACTTCATCAAGATAAAAATCTTCTGCACAGCAAAGGAAACAGTCCACAAAACAAACAGGCAACCCACAAAATGGGAGAAGATATTCGCAAATGACACGACAGACAAAGGTCTGATATCTAAGATCTATAAAGAACTCCTCAAACTCAACACTCACAAAGCAGATAATCACATCCAAAAATGGGCAGAAGACATGAACAGACACTTCTCCAAAGAAGATATAAAAATGGGTAACAGACAGATGAAAAAATATTCATCATCTTTAGCCATCAGAGAGATTCAAATCAAAACCAAACTGAGATACCACCTTACGCCAGTTAGAATGGCCAAAATCAACAAGACAGTAAACAACAAAAGCTCAAGTGGATGTGGAGAAAGGGGAACGCTCCTCCACTGTTGGTGAGGATGCAAGTTGGTGCAGCCACTTTGGAAAACAGTATGGAGATTCCTCAGGAAATTAAATATACAGCTACCCTACGACCCTGTAATTGCACTACTCATTGTTTACCCCAAAGAAGCTTATGTAGTACAAAGAATGGCACCATGTACCCCAATGTTCATAGCCGCAATGGCCACAATAGCCAAATGCGGAAAGAACCAAAATGCCCTTCAACAGACGAATGCATAAAGAAGATGGAGTTACATCTATACAATGGAATATTATGCCTCCATCAGAAAGGATGAATATCCAACTTTTGTATCAACATGGGCAGGACTAGAAGAGATTATGCGGAGTGAAATAAGTCAAGCGGAGAGAGACAATTATCTTATGGTCTCACTTACGTGTGGTGTATAAAGAAAATCATGGAAGGCATCATGAGAAGAGAGGGAAGGGCAAACGGGGGGAAATCGGAGGGGGTGATGATCCAGGAGAGACTGTGGACTCTTAGCAACAAACTGAGGGTTTTGGAGGGGAGGGGGGTGGGGGGGTGAGCCTGGTGGTGGGT
>CM052809.1:2207600-2235268 GCA_028533885.1 Nasua narica | reverse complement strand
CCCACCTGAAGGATGGTTTGATCCAGAAAGTATAGGCACAAGGATATAATCACACATCAAATACCTAAAGAAGAAGCTGGGGTGATAATTATTGGAAAATCAAATTAACTAAATGAATTACAGATGGTATGTATAAGGGACGATTTGGGGGGAAAAATGTACAAATAGCCTCGGGAATGATACTTGCCCAGAAATATGTGAGAAGATATTAGGTTTTACTGTATGCTGATTCAAAGCTCAGAATATACTTGTTAATTAGCGAAGTTCTTATTTGATTGAAAATATTTGGACAAGTTGCTGATTTTTCAAATGCTCAGATTTCAACAAAAGATCATTAAAGCATTTCAAAATACAGGAAAACATAGTCAACTGAAAAAAAAAGGGAAAAACTTCTGTTGAAATTGAAACATTTTCAGCAACCCTAGGCATAGCACATTAAATAAATAAATAAATAAATAAATAAATAAATAAATAAATATCTTAAATATGCTTCCAAAAAGGAGTATATGCACATTTTGACACTTTGGATTTGCAGCAGCCAAAATGAGGAAATGATACTTGATCGCCTAACGTTGGTGGTCAGCAGGACTTGCATTTCTGAATTCCACAGTATTCTAACAAACAAAAGGTTTGAACCAGCTATCCCCACAGAGCTCAGCAGAGGGCCAGCCAATGAAACACCCAATGTTCTCTTTGAAGTGGCTTATTTGCATATTTTTTTAATTTTTAAAAAGATTTTATTTATTTATTTGACATAGAGAGAGAGAGATCACAAGTAGGCAGAGAGGCAGGCAGAGAGAAAGGGGGAAGCAGGCTCATTGCTGAGCAGAGTGCTTGATTCTGGGCTTGATCCCAAGACCCTGAGATCATGACCTGAGCTGAAGGCAGAAGTTTTAACCCACTGAGCCATCTAGCCACCCCTATTTGCATACTTTAAAAGCAAGCGACTGGACTGGGGTTCTGGCTTTAGTCAGTTGGGCATCTGCCTTAGGCTCAGGTCATGTTCCCAGGTCTCAAGATCAAGTCACATGTCGGGATCCCTGCTTGTGGGGAGGGATGGGGAGCCTGCTTGTACTTCTCCCTGCACCCCACTTGTTCTTTCTTTCATGTGCTCTCTCAAATAAATAGAAAAGTTTTTTTTTTTTTTAAATTGCAATGCAATTTTGTACAGACACAGAACAATCACTAATTTTTAATGAAACCACAAAAGACCCTGAATAGCCAAAAATATCTTGAGAGAGAAGAAAGCCAGAAGCATTATATTTTTAATTTAACACTATATTACAAATTATAGTAATCAAAACACTATATAATTAACATAAAAGACACATACATTAATGGAACAAAACAAGTAGTCCAGAAATATACCTACACTTACAGTACACAATGAGGAAAAATACTGTCTTTGATAAATGACTTTGGGAAAACAGGACAACCACATGCAAAAATTATCTAGCACCCTTATCTTTCACTATTCATAAAAGTTAACTTGAAATCGATCAAAGATAGAAGACCTGAAACCACAAAATGCAAAAAAGAAAAAAAATAAAGAGTAAAATACTTGACACTAATCTCAGTAATATTTCTTTTTGGAAATATACTACAAACAAAAATATTTTGGATGACATCAAACTAAAGAGATTTTAGATGGCAAATAAACAATCAACAAAATTAAAGAACAACCTACAAAATAGCAGGAAATATTTGTATGTCATATATCTGATAAAAATTAATATCCAGAATATATAAATAACTTATACAATTCAAAAGCAAAAAAAAAATTAATCCAGTTGCAAAATGGATAGTAGAATTGAATAGACATATTCACAAAGAAGATATACCAATGTCAAAGAAGTACATCAAAAGATGCCTAACACTAACACTTAGAGAAATGTAAATCAAATCACAATGAAACATCACTTCACATTTATTACACTTTCTATCACCAAATAGGGGTAAGAAGAATTAGTAAGGATAGGGGAAATAAAGGGCTGGAACTTTGCTAGTGTAAATTTAAATTGCTGCAGCTGCTGTGGAAAATAATATGATGATTCTCAGAAAGTTAATAGAACCACTGTATAATCCAGGAGTTCCACCTACGAATGCATATGCAAAGGATAGAAAATCGCCATCTCAAAAATAATATTTGTTCTCCCCCACTCATGGAAACACTTCAGTGTCCTTCAATGGCTAAATGGATAAAGGAAATGTGAAAATATAAATAAATAAATAAATAAATAAACAAACAAACAAATAAATAAATAGATTTTAAAATATGGTGTTATTCAGATATAAAAATGAAGAAAATTCTGACTTTTGTGACTATCCGTTGTGAGTGTTGAGTTTGAGGAGTTCTTTATAGATCTTTGATATCAGCCCTTAGGAGTGTCACTTGAGAATATTTTCTCCCATTCTGTGGGTTGCCTGTTTCTTTTATTGACTGCTTCCTTTGCTGTGCAGAAGCTTTTTATCTTGATGAAGTCCCAAAAGTTCATTTTTTGCTTTTTTTTCCTTTGCCTTTGGAAACATGTCCTGAAAGAAGTTGTTGTGTCTGATGTCTAAGAGCTTACTGCTTATGTTCTCCTCCAGGGATTTGATGGATTCCTACCTCACATTGAGGTATTGTATCAGTTTTGAGCTTATCTTTTTGGATGTGTAAGATAGTGGTCACGTTTCATTCTTCTACATATAGCCGTCCATTTTCACAGCACCATTTACTGAAGAGACTGTCTTTTTACCACTGGATATTTTTTCCTGCTTTGTCAAAGATTATTTGTTCATAGAGTTGAGGGTTCATATCTGGGCTCTCTTCTCTGTTCCACTGGTTTGTGTGTCTGTTTTTGTGCCAGTACCATGCTGTATTGATGATCACAGCTTTGTATTAAAGATTGATATCAGGCAATGTGATGCTTCAGCTTTGCTTTTCTTTTTCAACATTTCCTTAGCAATTGGGGTTATTTTCTGGTTCCACACAAATTTTAGGATTGTTTATTCCAGCCCTTGGAAAAGTGTCAGTGGAATATTGACTGAGATAGCATCAAAAGTATAGGTTTTATACTGCTCCTGACAGTATAGACATTTTAACAATGTTTATTCTTCTGATCCATGAGTATTGAAAGCCTTTCCAACTTATGGTGTCTTCTTCAAGTTCTTTCATGAGTGTTCTGTGTTTCCTTGAGTACAAATCCTTTACCTCTTTGGTTAAGTTTATTCCCAGGTAACTTATGATTCTTGATGCTGCATAAATGGAATCAATTCACTAATTTCCCTTTCCATATTTTCATTGTTACTCGATTGGGAAGTACTGATCTGGGCATTGATTTTGAATCTTGCTGCATATCTGTATTGCCGTATGAGTTCTAGTAATTTTGGGGTGAAGTATTTTGGGTTTTCCAAGTAAAGAATCACGTTATCTGATAGGAGTAAGAGTTTGACTTCTTCATTGCCAATTTGGATAATTTTATTTTTATTTTTGGTTCTCTGATTGCTGTCACTAGGACTTCCAATTCTAGGTTGAATAAGAGTGACGAGAGTGGGCATCCTTGACGTGTTCCTGATCTCATAGGGAAGGCTGTCAGCTTTTCCCCATTTAGAATGATATTCACTGTGGGTTTTCATAGGTTGATTTTTTGAAGTTAAAGAATCTTCCTTCTATCCCTATACTTTGAAGAGGATTTTTAGATATTACTTATTTATTTATTGCAGAGGAAAGGGTTTGTTTATTTAAATTTATTTAAATTTTAATTTCAGTATAATCAACATACAGTGTTTTATTTCACTTATTTCTGATTTTTATTCTTTTTTATTTCTCCCAAAAGATGTATATTTTTTCAGTGTTACAAGATTGATTGTTCATGCACCACACCAAGTGCTCCATGCAATAAATGCTCTTCTCAATACCCACCAAAAGGCTCGCCCACCCTCCCACCCACTCCCCTCCAAAACCTTCAGTTTGTTGCTCAGAGTCCACAGTCTCTCCTGGTTCATCACCCCCTCCGATTTCCCCCCTTTCATCCTTCCCCTCCTTCTCAAAATGCCTTCCATGATTTTCTTTATACTCCACACCTAAGTGAGACCAAAAGATAATTGACTCTCTCCGCTTGACTTATTTCACTCCTCATAATCTCTACTACTTCTGTCCTTTTTGATACAAAAGTTGGATATTCATCCTTTCTGATGGAGGCATAATATTCCATTGTATAGATGTGCCACATCTTCCTTATCCATTCATCTGTTCCAACCAAAAGGGCATTTTGGTTCTTTCCACAGTTTGGCTATTGTGGCCATTGTGGCTATGAACATTGGGGTACATGTGGCCCTTCTTTGTACTGCATCTGTTTCTTTGGGGTAAACACTGAGTAGTGCGATTGCAGGGTCATAGGTTAGCTGTATATTTAATTTACTGAGGAATCTCCATACTATTTTCCAATGGGGCTGCACCAACTTGCATTCCAACCAACAGTGGAGGAGGGTTCCCCTTTCTCTGCATCCTCTCAAGCATTTGTTGTTTACTGTCTTGTTGATTTTGGTCATTCTAACTGGCGTAAGGTGGTATCTCAGTGTGGTTTGATTTGAATCTCTCTGATGGCTAAAGATGATGAACAATTTTTCCTGTGTCTGTTAGCCATTTGTATGTCTTCTTTGGAGAAGTGTCTGTTCATGTCTTCTGCCCATTTTTTGATGTGATTATCTGTTTTGTGAGTGTTGAGTTTGAGGAGTTCTTTATAGATCTTTGGTATCAGACCTTTGTCTTTAGTGTCATTTGCGAATATCTTCTCCCATTCTGTGGGTTGCCTGTTTGTTTTGTTGACTGTTTCCTTTGCTGTGCAAAAGATTTTTATCTTGATGAAGTCCCAAAAGTTCATTTTTGGTCTTGTTTCCTTTGCCTTTGGAGACATGTCCTGAATGAAGTTGCTGTGGCTGATTTTGAAGAGGTTACTGCCTATGTTCTTCTCTAGGGTTTTAATAGATTCCTGCCTCACGTTGAGGTATTTTATCCATTTCGAGTTTATCTTCGTGTATGCTGTAAGAGAATGGTCAAGTTTCATTCTTCTATATATAGCTGTCCAATATTTCCAGCACCATTTATTGAAGAGACTGTCTTTTTTCCACTGGATATTTTTGCCTGTTTTGTCAAAGATGATTTGACCATAGAGTTGCGGGTCCATCTCTGGGCTCTCTATTCTGTTCCACTAGTCTATGTGTTTGTTTTTGTGCCAGTACCGTGCTGTCTTAGTGATTACTGCTTTGTAGTAAAGCTTAAAATCAGGCAATGTGATGCCCCTAGCTTTGTTTTTCTTTTTCAACATTTCCTTAGTAATGCAGGGTCTTTTCTCATGACATACAAATTTTAGGATTGTTTGTTCCAACTCCTTGAAAGAACCTGGTGGAATTTTGATCAGGATGGCACTGAAAGTATAGATTGCTCTGTGGAGTATAGACATTTTAACAATGTTTATTCTTCTGATCCTTGAGCAGGAATGGTTTTCCACCTTTTTTTTCTTTTTCAATTTCTTTCATGAGTGTTCTATAGTTCCTCGAGTACAGATCCTTTACCTCTTTGGTTAGGTTTATTCCCAGGTATCCTATGGTTCTTGGTGCTACAGTAAATGGAATCGATTCTCTAATTTGCATTTTCATATTTTCATCGTTAGTGTCTAGGAAAGCAATTGTTTTTTGTGCATTGATTTTGTATCCTAACACATTACTCAATTGCTATATGAGTTCTAGTATTTGGGTGTTGGAGTCTTTTGGGTTTCCCATGTAAAGTATCATGTCATCTACAAAGAGAGAGGGTTTGATTTCTTCATTTCCAATTTGAATACTTTTATTTCTTTTTGTTGTCTGATTGCTGTTGCTAGGACTTCTAATACTATGTTGAACAAGAGTGGTGAGAGTGGGTATCCTTGACGTGTTCCTGTTCTCAAAGGGAAGGCTGTCAGCTTTTCCCCATTGAGAATTATATTTGCTGTGGGCTTTCCATAGATAGTGTTTATGATGTTGGGGAATGTTCCTTCTATCCCTATACTTTGAAGAGTTTTAATCAGGAACGGATGCTGAATTTTGTCAAATGCTTTTTCTGCATCTATTGACAGGATCATGTGGTTCTTCTCTCTTCTCTTGTTGATTTGTTCTATCACATGAATTGATTTGTGAATGTTGAACCACCCTTGCATCAAAGGGATAAATCCCACCTGGTCATGATGAATAACATTTTGAATGTGCTGTTGGATCCTATGAGCTAGGATCTTGCTGAGAATCTTGACATCCATATTCATCCTGGATATTGGTTTGAAATTCTCCTTTTTGATGGGGTCTTTATCTGGTTTGGGGATCAGGGTAATGCTGGCTTCATAGAAAGAGTCTGTAAGTTTTCCTTTTGTTTTTATTTTTTGAAACAGTTTCAGGAAATAGGTATTATTTCTTCCTTTAATGATTGGTAGAATTCCCCAGGGAATCCGTCAGGCCTTGGACTCTTTTTTTTTGGAGGTTTTTGATCAGTGTTCCAATCTCACTTCTAGATATCAGTCTATTCAGGTTGTCAATGTCTTCCTGTTTCAGTCTTGGAAGATTATGGGTTTCCAGGAATGCATCCATTTCTTCTAGGTTTTTTAGCTTATTGGCATATAGCTGTTGATAAATTTTTGATGATTGTTTCTATTTACTATGAATTAGTTATGATCTCTCCCCTTTCATTCATAATTTTGTTAATTAAGGTCCTCTCTCTTTTCTTCTGGATGAGTTTCGTCAGTGGCTTATCGATCTTTTTGATTCTTTCAAAAAACCAACTTCTTGATTCATTGCTGCGTTCTACTGTTTCTTTGTTTCTAACTCGTTGGTCTCTACTCTAATCTTGATTATTTCCTTCTTGTGCGTGCAGTTGCCTTGATTTGTTGTTGATTTTCCAGTTCTTTAAGGGGTAAAGATAGCTGGTGTATTTGATATTTTCAAAATTTTTGAGGGAGGCTTGGATGGCTATATATTTTCCCCTAAGATCCACTTTTGCTGTATCCCATAGGATTTGGATCGATGTGACTTCATTCTCATTCGTCTCCATGAATTGTTTAAGTTCATCTTTGATTTCCTGGTTCATCCCAACATTGAGCATGTTGGTCTTTAGTCTCTATGTGTTTGAAGACTCAAGGAGAAGACTAAAGACCTTCCAAACATTTTCTTCTGGTCGAGTTCCAGTTTTAAAGCATTGTGGTCTGAGAAAATGCAGGGAATCATCTCTATCTTTTGGAATCAGTTGAAACCTGATTTGTGGCCCAGTATGTGGTCTATTCTGGAGAAAGTTCCATGTGTGCTCCAGAAGAATGAGTATTCTGTTGTTTTAGGGTGGAATGTTCTGCATATATCTAGGAGGTCCATGTGGTCCAATGTGTCATTCAAAGCTCTGGATTCTTTATTTATTTTCTGTTTAGATGATCTGTCAGTTACTGAGAGTGGCACGTTAAGATCTCCTACTATTAATGTATTCATGTCAATATGACTCTTCATTTTGATTAACAGTTGATTTATGTAGTTGGCTGCTTCTATATTGGGGCCATAAATGTTTAAAATTGTTAGACCTTCTCAGAGGATAGACCCTTTAGGAATGATGTAGTGTTGGGTGTCTGTGTGGCTCAGTTGGTTGGGCAACTAACTGCTTGTGGCTCGGGTCATGATCCTGTAGTCCTGGGATTGAGTCCCACATCTCCCCCTAGTGAGCGGGGAGCCTGTTTCTCCCTCTGTCCTCTCCCACCTCATGTTCTCTCTCTCTCTCTCTCTCAGATAAATGGATAAAATATTACAAAAAAGAAGGATATACTGTCCTTCTGTATCTCTTACTACAGTCTTTAGTTTAAAATCTATTTTATCTGATATGAGAATTGCTACCCCAGCTTTGTTTTGAGGTCCATTGGCATGAAAGATGGTTCTCCATCCTTTCAGTTTCAGTCTGGATATATCTTTTGGTTCCAAATGTGTCGATTGTAGACAGCATATGGACGGGTTCTGTCATTTAATCCATTCTGCAACCCTGTGCCATTTTATGGGAGCATGTAAGCCATTCATGTTGAGAGTGATTATTGAAAGATACATGTTTATTGACATCATGTTGCCTTTGAAGTCCTTCTTTCTATAGATGGCAAATTTCTGTTCTAAGTCACTCATGTGTTCTTTCTACTTTTATAAAACCCCCTTTAATATTTCCTGGAGTGACGGCTTGGTGGTCACATACTCTTATAATCCTTGCCATTCGTGGAATCTCTTTATCTCTCCATCCATTTTGAATGTCAGCCTTGCTGGATAAAGTATTCTTGGCTGCATGTTCTTCTCGTTTGGTGCCCTGAATATATCATGCCAGCACTTTCTGACTTCCCAAGTTTCTGTGGACAGGTCTGACGTTATTCTGATGGGCTTTCCTCCAAATATAAGGAATCTCTTCCCCCTAGCTGCCCTCAGGACCTCTTGTCTAAAAGTATAATTTGCAAATTTTACAATGATGTGTCTCTCTGATTTCCTAGATTCATTGATCCTGGCAGGTGTCCTTTCTGCCCCTAAGACATGAACACTTGTTCCATTTTCCAGATTTGGGGGAATTCTCATGTAGAATTTTGTCAGCTATATCTTGCTAGTCTTCTCTCTTTCTGTACCCCCTCTGGGATGCCAATGATTCTGATGTTGCAACGATTCATAGTGTCATTTATTTCCCTAAGTCTGTTCTCATGATTCTTGTGCAGTTTGTTCCAGCTCTCTTCCTGATCTTTCATCTCAACCATTTTATCGTCTTGATCACTAATTCTATCCTCTGTCTCCATAACTCTAGCAGTTAGACTATTTAGATTGGATTGGATCTCATTAATAGCACTTCTTACATCAGCTATACTGTATCTCATTTCTGCCCTTAGAGATTCTATAATGTTTTTCTCAATTATAGCCATTCCTTGGATAATTGCCCCCCTGAATTCCCTTTCTGACATACTGTTTATGTCCATGTCCAATATTTCTGAAGGAGAAGGTGTAGTCTATGGGTTTTTCTTCTGTTGGGTGTTCCTTCTCCTAGTCATTTTGGTGAGAAGTGGATGAGAGGATATAAAGCTACATATATCACACCCTATCCAGGAAGGGTGCACCCTGGAGGGTTTTGGAGCAATTCGGATTTACCACTAAAAAGAGAGAATAAGGATAGAAAAAGATAGAGAGAAGGAGAAAAAGAAGAAATCCCAGCCAAAAATGGCCCCCAAACTAACGTTTATATGGTATGTAAAAAAGCACAAACAAACATATAGACCAACACGAATAAATGACAAGAAGTAAAAGATCCTAGGAGAATGAACCCCAAGAATAAGATTTATGTAATACCAGAACAAAAGCAGATACGTAGAAACACTGACAGATGGATAAGATGGGAGGGTGGTTATAAGTCCTCGCAGGCAGGGAAGGTTATTTCAGGACCTCCTGGGTTTGTACTTGTATTAAACCTCTCCTTGTAATGTTAAGTAGTTAAAAAGAAAAAAAGAAAAAAAGATATGTGAAAGCAAGTGAATACTAAAATAAGAAAAAGAGAGAGAGATAGAGAAAGAATAAGAAAGAGGAAAAAAACACAAAAAACAAAGAACTTGTATCTATGAAATATACAGGTTTAAGGGTATTACAAGGAGCTTAATATATTGATTTCCCGTGGTGTTGGGTTTTTTTTTTTTTTTTAAGATTTTTTTATTTATTTATTAGAGAGCGAGAGACTGAGAATGAGAGGGGAGAAAGTCAGAGGGAGAAGCAGACTTCCCGCAGAGCCGGGAGTCCGATATGGGACTCGATCCCGGGACTCCGGGATCATGACCTGAGCCAAAGGCAGTTGCTCAACCGACTGAGCCACCCAGGCGCCCGGTGTTGGGGGTTTAAAATTTTATGCGGGCCCTGTGGTTATAGTCCCTTTGTTTTTTTGCTGGTCTTCTGGGAGAGGGGTCTGCCGCTTTGTTTTCCAGTCAGTCTTGCTTGGGTTGAGTCAACCTGCCCCCCAGTAAAGGGGCTGAGCTCTGTGGGAACTGGTTTCTCAGTCTTTTGCTCTCTGACGGTTTTTGGCCTTTTGTAGCTTTTTTACCTTTTCAGAGAATCCAAGCAATGAATCTGCCCAGAAGCACTCAGACCTCCAAGTTGCAGGAAGCCCAAGTCTCTGCTCCCCTCTGTGTGGTTCAGAACACACACTCCCCTCTGCGAAATTTCTGCTCACAGAGCAGCCTGTCCAAGGTGGTGCGCGACCATAGCCGCCTTTCTGCAACTCCGCAAGTGCAGACCCGGAACGCCTTGGTGTGCTGTGAAAGTCAGGACCCCAGTAGCCTTTCTGAGGCTCCAAGAGGGTGGCCCCAGAGTTTAGGCTGTTTGCCCGCATTCTCTCCTGGGCCTAACAGGGATCGCTCAGGCTCTGGCGGGCCGTGAATGTCACGGTCACTGGTGTACACAGAGAAAAGCTGTGGTTCCTGGATCACTGCAGACTCTCTAAACACACTTGCAGGTGCGCACCAGGCCCACAGATTGCTGCCGAGAAGGGAAAGCTGCAGGTTCAGGAATCACGGACTGGATGCCCCCACCAGTCTCACTTTGGGGTGCTCCTTCCTGGGAGGGTGGGTCCAAGCCAGTGCCCAAAACCACCCCCTTCCACTAGATACTCCGCAGAACTTTTTCCCCTTTTTATGTGTTTTTAATGGACTCAACATTAATACTGGTCCCCTGCCACCGGCCAATTTCCTTTGGGGTATTACTGTCCTTGGTTAGCTTCTGGTGGCTCCCTCCCCCTTTTGTTTATCCTCTGATATCAGTTCGGGTGTTCCCACTTTGCTTTTACCTCTCCACTGCTGTCTTCTGCTCTAAGAGATCCCGAAGTGAGAAATCATGGGTGTTCAGCATGTTCTGGTAGATTTCCAGCTCACTTTTGGGACAGGTTGCAGCAAGATCTCCTTCTTCTCTGCCATCTTGCCCCCCTCCTCAACATACCAAGATATTATTTATTTATTTGACACAGAGAGAGAGATCACAAGTAAGTAGAGAAGCAGGCAGAGAGAGAGAGGGGAAAGCAGACTCCCTGATGAGCAGACAGCCAACATGAAGCTGAGTCCCAGGACCCTGAGATCATGACCTGAGGAGAAGGCAGAGGCTTAACCCGCTAAGCCACACAGTCATCCCTTTAGTTTGAAGAATTTTAATGTCAGTCTTACTCAATGAGAACTAATTTTTTTTAAAGTTTTTACTTATTTATTTGAGAGAGAGAGAGAGAATGAGCAGTGGACAGAGTTAGAGAGAGAAGGAGAAGCAAATTCCTTGCTGAGCAGGGATCCATATGGAGAACTCAATCCCAGGACCCTGGGATGATGACCTGAGACTAAGGTATATGCTTAACTGATTGACTCACCAGGGGTCCCATGTTTCTTTCTTTCTCTTTCTTCGCCTTCAATATATCATCACATCTGTCCTGGTCTATCTTGTTTTTGCTGAGAAATCTAGTAGAATTATTTGTGTTACCTTCTATGTGAGAAATTTCTTTTTATAAAATTATCTTTCTTTCTTGATTTCAGACAGTTTTATAAGATGTGTGTTGGAGAAAAATATTTTGCTTAAATCTTGGGTGCCATGAGCTGCATGATCCATATCTCTCCTGGAATTTAGGAAGTTTTCAGCCATTATTTTTTTTAAGCCATTATTACTTTAAATGAAGTTTCTTCCCCCTTCTCCTTCTCTTCTGAGATGTGTTACGTGTGTGTATGTGTATAACTTGATGGTTTTCCCTAATCATGATAGTTTTCTTTACTCTTTTTCATTTGTTTTGTTTGTTCTACTCTGACTTGTTAATTTTATATTGCAGTCTTCAAATGTGTTAATTTCATATCACAGTCTTCAAGTTCACAGTTCCCTTTTTTTGTTGGGTCAAAACCATTTTTATGTTTTCTGTTGCAATTTAAAAAAAAATAATTCAGGGTTTTCCAGGACTCCAGAACTTTTATTTTGTTCATTTTTATGATTTTTCTCTATTATCTGAATTTATTGATTTTTTGTTGTTTTTGTTGTTCTCACTGTTTCCTTTTTTTAAGATTTTATTTATTTATTTGACAGAAAGATATCACAAGTAGGAAGAGAGGCAGACAGAGAGAGAGGGGAAGAAGGCTTCCTGATGAACAGAGAGCCCACTGTGAGCCTTGATCCCAGGGCTCTGAGATCATGACCTGAGTCAAAGGCAGAGGCTTAACACACTGACCCACCCAGGCACACCCCAATCACTGATCATCTTTAAAATAACTATTTTGAACTATTTAGCAGACAAATTAAAATTCTTTACTTTTGAGGAACCAATTAATAGAAAAATATTATGTAACTTTCATGCCATCTTTCACTGACTTGATGGTTCCTGAAGTTTTATTTTACTGCCTTACATTAAAAAAGTCACCATTGTTGGTCTTTAATGAGTGTTATCAAGAGAGAAATATCATCTGTCAGACCTGCTTGATATTCCAAGGTTTTTCCAAAACTTTTTTTTTTTTTTTTTTTTTTTTTTTTTTATGCAGACTACACACTTCTAGTTTACCTTTTATGGAGGAATTAAGATGTTTGCAAAGTGAGATAGGTGCTGGAAACCTCTCTTTTGCTTTGCCCATTGTGGTGCGGAATGTCGGGTTTATGTGCTTCACCTTTATCCTAAAGAATTGGGTCATCTTTCTGTACATACTTGTTTGTCAACTGCAAACTCACTCATTTTGTCTTAAAGACATACACCGGGTTTGGACATAAGGCAGGATGTGTGAGTGTGTGTGTGTGTGTGTGTGTGTGTGTGTGTTTCTGTGTGAAATGTGCAGAGCATGGAGGGTACCCATGGCCACTTGAAGGATATGTATGTGAGATGTTCCAACTGGCTCATGTGTGTGCTACATTATGGAGCCTTTTATGTGGTGAATAGAATACAACTTCTTTTGATGCATTCGGAGCCTTTCTAAATCTGTTTTCAGCATTTCCCCATAGCTCATTTCTGAAAATCACCTCAGTAGTCCAATGGAGTGACATGTGGGTATATTTGGCAATTGTCCACATATGGGTACTTATTCACATGCTCTTACTTCAGACGTCTCTCTTGACATTGATCTGTGCTGCCATGGGGAAGCGGTGCCATAGATAAAGGGAAACTACTCCTTTTTCCCTCTTCAATGCATTCAGTCTTGGATATTTTGCTCTACTGGTGTGCTTGAAATTTTCCACTGGATTCTTGTGCTCCAACAAAGGCATTTTTGTCTACAGGTAATTGTCACATTTGGTCTTCTTCTGACATAAAATGATATAATACTCTCATTCCATGATTTGTTAACATCACTCAAATTACACAAATCTTAAAACTAAATTGTGTAAGTAGCCAAGAAATAAGTGGGAGGAACGACATTTTACTTCCTTCACTACTGTATATTATATATTGCTTAATTATGAATTAAGAAGCATTTTGACCTCTCTGATGAATCATGAGTTTAGTTACACAATTAAGCATTTTAAAGTTGTGACAATATTCTATGTGTATTTGGAATATACGATTAGTTAAAAAATGTAGGTTAAAAAGCATAGTAAGATCTTATTTTTGATGATGTATATACTTTTTGCATTTGTATATATTGCAAAAAGATATAGGAAAAATATGATATTTGTCCCCAAGGGATAGAAGACAGCAGTGGAGATGAAAAAGGAAATTTAAGTTTCTCCATTATCTTATATCTTAAGTACTTTATATGGTGTAAGAATGGTATCTTCCTTAAGACAAATATATTTATAAAATCCAAATAAGTAGGCATGTGAGCCCTGGATGTTATATGCAACTGGAGGTTATACGCAACTGATGAATCATTAAACCGTGCATCAGAAATGAACGATATGCTATATGTTGGCTAACTTAATTTAAATTAAAATATAAAAAGTAAAAAAAATATTAAAAAATCAAAGTAAGTGGCAAAATAAAAAGACACTGCTAATCACTTTGGTTCAGATATAAGATTATAAATTAAAATCAATTCAATATCTAACAATGTAAAATTTCACAAGTATTTTAACTGTTTTTCTATTTATTAGGTCTCATGGCAGGTAACCTTACTGGGTAAAAAAAAAAAATATGTACATCCAATGTGAACCTAATTGTTCCTACTTCCAATTTCATATTGTCTGTTATGACAACATGAAATAGCATCAGAACTCGTGGTTAATGCAGTCGATTAGCTCTCATTCTAATTAGTCAGTTGTAAATATGCACGAGAATGCAAGACCCATATAAATACCCTTTCAGCCTGTGCTTGCCAGTGGAGAAGACTCATTCAGCAACACACTGGAAACCAAACCAATAGCAATGTTGAAACAGGAATTTTTATCCTTTTGGTCAAAAGGTCCAGCTTTTCAACTTTTCTTCCCAGGTGAGAATGTGTCCTTTTTTAGTCTCCTTTTTAATATTAAATTTCACAGTGTTTTCAGTAACTGACACTCTCCTAAAATTAGGGAAACTTGATTTGTATTAGGTAAGTGAATTTCTTCCAAACCTCTATGCATCTTCAAAAAGCTTCCCAGTGTTATTACGCTGTCTTGATATGTTTTAGCAAGTAAATTTACTTCACTTTCTTGCATTCCACTTTCCTTTAGGAAAATAAGGTATTTCATTTTTGATTATTAGTTGCATAGTATGTATGTGTACGTATTGAAGGAAAATAACTAAATCATAATAAATAATGCACAAATATTTCTAGGATTTTATTGACTTCTAAAATAAAGTTCACATATCATCTTCAAGAATTTATATAGATGTTAGTAATTTTATTGTAACCTTGATTACACTGAAGTTGTACATCATTCTCCCATCATTGTTACAGAAAAAAATACAAAGACAATTTTTAGTTCTACCAATCTCTTCCTTCTCATTTACCTATGCTAATAGAATAGAGACAAGTACAGAAAGAAAATCTTCGGTTATTTATACTTAGTCCTCAAACTATAAGAGAGAGACTTTCAACAACAGAAAACAAACTGAGGGTTGCTGGAGGGGAGGTGGGTGAAGAGATGGGCTAAATGGGTGATGGGTAATAAGGAGGGCACTTGACAGGATAAGCACTGGGCATTGTATGAAAGTGAAGAATCATTAAATTCTACTCCTGAAACTAATATTTACACTATGCATTAATTAACTAGAATTTAAATAAAAACTTGAACCAATTAAAAAAAAACAAATATACCAAGAACACAATTCACATTGAAGTAAAGCAAATTTCTGGGAATACTTAAAAAAATTACTCTATTTTATTCCAAATTTCTCTGCTAATTTTTAACCCATTCCAGCAAAGTAAAATAAATATGTGGATTTATTTGTCTATTTTATGCATATATTTTAGGCTATCACATGAAGAATATTGTAATCTGCTTTAATGATGACCTTAACATAATTTTTTCTACATGCATTGAAGAAATTACAGTTTGCATGATACATTGTACTCCAGGAATAACGACACGATCTGTGAAGAACAGAACCAAAAAAGTCAGATTTTGAAGAGTCAAGAAAATTTTTCCAAAAAAAAAAAAAAAATCATCATGCCTGAGAAAGTAACCAATGTGACCCTAATAACAAAATTCTTCCTCCTGGGATTTCCTGATGATCAGGGACTACAGAGACTTTATGCAGCATTCTTCTCCCTGGTTTACCTGGCAGCACTGATGGGGAACCTCCTCATTTTCACCCTCACCACCATTGATCAGCATCTCCAATCCCCCATGTACTTCTTCCTGAGAAATTTGTCTTTGATTGATATCTGTTACATCTCTGTCACTGTCCCCAAATGCATCATGAACTCTCTGACCAACAGCCATTCCATCTCCTTTGTGGGATGTGCCTCCCAGGTTTTCCTTGTTATTTTCCTTGCTGGCACAGAGTTTGCCCTCCTTCTGGTGATGTCCTTTGACCGCTATGCTGCCATCTGCTGTCCTCTGCACTATGAGGCCATCATGAATAGAGGTGCCTGTGTGCAGATGGTGACAGCAACATGGTTCAGTGGGTGTGTCTATGGATCCATTCATGTTGCAGGCACATTCTCTGTCCATTTCTGTGGACCAAACATAGTGCATCAATTTTTCTGTGACATTCCATCATTGCTTACACTTGCTTGCTCTGGAGAGCAAATTCTAGAATATGTGTTCATTATTGTTAGTTGTTGTTTTCTTTTTGTATGTTTTATTTTCATGGTTGCTTCCTATGTTTATATAGTGTCCACTGTGCTAAGAATTCCTTCTCCACAAGGCAGATTTAAAACCTTCTCTACCTGCATGCCTCATCTAACTGTGGTAGCCTTGTTTCTCTCTTCTATATATATTGCATGTTTAGGTTTAAACTCAAAATCCCAGTCATCACTGAACCTCTTTATGTCTGTACTATATTCCTTGTTACCTCCCAGCCTAAATCCTCTCATTTACGGCCTAAGAAATAGGGACATGAAAATGGCCCTTGGAAAAATTTTGGTGAAAAAGTGACAACATATATATAAATATTCAAGATATCAGTGACTCTGATAGCCGCTAATGTTTATCAATTTATCAGTTTATACAATTACGTTGATTATTACAGAAACATTTTCAAATGCAATTACAAATAATTTCAAATTTTTTGGTTTTTAAAATTGTTGTCAAGTTATTAGATACCTATTTTATCATTGGGGCTGCTACATAGGATGACATATTTATAGGGTTAGATGGACATGAATGTCAGCTCAGTGTCTTGGCAGTTTCCAAACCACTGGAAATGTTTCAATAATTATCTTCACATCAGTAGGCCACTGCTATAATGTAATATTGTTTTTCATTTCAAATACATCCCAATCAGCACTGGTTTAATTCTCACTGGAAAAGATTTTGTTATAGTTTCAAATTTTACATTTTTTATTATACTTCCAGGTTGTGTTTTTTTTAATTTACTCTTGCAATAGTTATTAAAAATGCATAATTGGTATGAACATTGGGATTCATTGGCCTTTCTTTTCACTACATCTGTATCTTTAGGCTAAATACCCGGTAGTGCTATTGCAGGGTCATAGCATAGCTCTATTTTTAATTTCTTGAGGACTCTCCACTCTGTTTTCCAAAGTGCCTGCACCAACTTGCATTTCCACCAACAATGGAAGAGGGTTCCCCTTTCTCCACATCCTCTCCAACATTTGTTGTTTACTGTCTTGTTGATTTTGGCCATTCTAACTGGTGTAAGGTGGTATCTCAGTGTGGTTTTGATTTAAATCTCCCTGATGGCTAATGATGACAAACATTTTTTTCATGTGTCTGTTGGCCATTTGTATGTCTTCTCCAAGAGAGTCAGGAAGAGAGAGGGGGAAGTAGGGTCCCCACTGAGCAGAGAGCCAGATGTGGAGCTTGATCCCAGGTCCCTGAGATCATGACCAGAGCCAAAGGCAGAGGCTTTAACCCACTGAGCCACCCAGGTGCCCCTCTTCTGCCTTTTTTTTTGATGGGATTATTTGTTTTCTGTGTTGCCTTTGAGGACTTCTTTGTAGATCTTACATAAAGACCTTTTTCTGTAGTGTCCTTTGCAAGTATCTTCTCCCATTCCATGGGTCGCCTGTTTGTTTTGTTGACTGATTCCTTTGTGGTGCAGAAGCTTTTCATCTTGATGAAGCCCCAAAAGTTCATATTCACTTTTGTTTCTTTTGCCTTTGGAGCCTGGTCTTGAAAGAAGTTGTTGTGGCAGATGTCAAAGACGTTACTGCCTATGTTCTCCTGTAGGATTTCCTGATTTCAAGCTTTACTACAAAGCTGTGATCACCAAGACAGCATGGTTCTGGCACGAAAACAGACACATAGAATAGTGGAACAGAGTAGACTGCCTAGATGTGGACCCACAACTCTATGGTCAAATAATCTTAGACAAAGCAGGAAAAAACACCCATGTCTCTTCAATAAAGGGCGATGGGAAAATTTGACAGCTATATGTAGAAGAATGAAACTTGAATATTCACTTACACCATACACAAAGATAAAGTTGAAATGGATAAAAGACCTCAACATGAGGAAGCAGTCTCTCAATGATATTTTTAAAAGCTCATTTTAATTGATTTCTAAATAATTAATACCAAAATATTGGATTTGTAAGTATTCTAATTATGACAATCTTTAGGATATTTTATAGACACAGTATATTGTTAACAGATGTCTTTGGAAATCACATAGTGACATTTTTAAAAGTATTGAGATTTTTTGCAAAGGAGACTATTTTTACTATGAAATCCAAACAGAAAAAATTGTTATTCGCACATATCCAGGAACAGGATGACTAAGAGAAGACACCATGTTTTTTCCCTACATTTACTATTTGTAAATTGTGTTTCACAAAATTGACATAAAAACTTAATGTACCAAGAAACTGAAAGTAAGTTTTAATTTGTTTTCTAAATTTTGATATGCTATTTTAATTTATTTTTAAATTTATTTCTCTTTATTCTTACTTTTATCATTAAATTTCTTATTTTCTTAATTTAAAAAGGGGTCTCTGGGTGGCTCAGTTGGTTAAGCGACTGCCTTTACCTCGGGTCAATTTCCCAGAGTCCTGGGATCGAGTCCCACATAGGGCTCCCAGCTCCATGGGGAGTGTGCTTCTCCTTCTGACCTTCTCCCTTCTCAAGCTCTCTCTCACTCTCTCTATCCCAAATAAATAAATAATATATTAAAAAATAATTTAAATATACTTCTGGTTTACTTCTGTATATGAATACATTTGTATGGAAATCCAACTTCTTTTAAGTGATCTTAGTTTTTATTCCATTAACTTTCCCTTAAATTTTTACTAATATCATCACATTCTTAAAAGTCTTGCAATCTGTCTTCTTTCCACTCATCTCATTTCCCTCAGGTTTATTTTCCTTCTCTCTTAAAAAAAATTATTTCCCATATTTGAAGTCAATTACACCATAATTTCTCCGTCATTTCAGTGTTTATTTTCTTTCAACTCACTTGTCCACAACCCTAAGATTCTTCTTTAATATTCATGTTTTTAAAGATTTTTATTTATTTATTTGACAGAGAGAGAGATCACAATTAAGCAGAGAGGGAGGCAGAGAGAGGGAGCGGGAAGCAGGCTCCCTGCTGAGCAGAAAGCCTGATGCAGTATTGATCACAGGACCCTGAGATCATGACTTGAGCTGAAGCCAGAGGCTTTAACACACTGAGACACCCAGATGCCCCAATTTTCATATTTCTGATAAAATTGAAGAGATGTGTTGCTAGTTTGCTCTAGTCTTGGAACAGTAACCTTGGTGATGATGATGATGATGATGACATGCCTAACATAGGTCTATGTGTTTCTAGTGATTTTGCCCATTTTTTACTATATCTCTGAACAAAAATTCTACAAGGGAACTACTATTGATTTTTATATGAATAATTGGAATCAATAAATGTTAAGAAATGAATCCTAAGTCAGTTAGAAAATAATTAGTACTATAGCATTGAATCTTAACATGGATATTATTTTGTGTTAACTAAAGACATGCATGGGTCCATATATGTTTCACATCATCCAACAGTTTTTACAAATTTTATTTTTTGACATTTACATATAATTGTAAAACTATTATCTCAGCCATGCAATAAATATCTAACTTTTCATATGTGTTGTCTTTTCATATAAAATATTATTGTTCTTCAATGGCTAATGGATGGAAAAGGAAGACTGTGGTTGATACATGTAATGAAATACTATTTAGAGATAAAATTAAGAAAACATTTGCATATCCAAAAAGTTAGGCACAGGAATAGAACCACCATATGATCCAGGAATTGCACTGCAATGCCAATTAAAAGGGATAAATGAACGCTGAAGTTTATAAACACATTATGAACAATAGTGAAATTATGGAAACATTTGTGTTTCCACAAGAGTCCATTGGCTGATAAATGGAAATAGAAAATGTGAGATATATATATGTATATATAAAAGAATGAAACCTTGTTATTATCATTTTTTACATTTATTTATTTATTTATTTATTTATTTATGAGACACACAGATAGACAGAGAGAGAGAGAGAAAGGGAGAGAGAGAGAGAGAGAGAAACATAAGTAGGGGGAGTGGGAAACATTCTGTTAACTACAGAGAGCAAACTGAGGGTTACAGAGGGGAGGTGAGTGGGGATGGGTTAAGTAGGTGATGGGTATTAAGAAGGGTACATGTTCTTATGAGCACTAGATGTTGTATGGAATGTCGAATCGCTTTATTGTACACCTGAGACTAGTATTACACTGTATGTTACCTAACTGAAATTTAAACAAAATTTAAAAAATATACATGGCCCCATGTGTTTATTTTAGAAAAATTTATAATGGCCAAGCTGTGGACACAGCCCAAATATCCACAAATAATTGGTAAAAATATGGTATATGTACACAATGGAATATTCTGATTCATAAAAATTGAATGTGATTTTGGCTCTCTGCTCCTCCTTGTTCAACAGACAGCCACATCTTCTGATGCAGTGCCAGCTGTGTCCCTGAGACACAATGCTGAGGGTCAGAGTGAACTGATTGCCTGTATTTGTCACCTGGTCACCAGGGCTGCTTTTAACTCTGGCCAAGTGGATATTGTCGCCATCAGTGACCCTTTCATTGACCTTGACCATGTGGTCTACATGTTCCAGTATGCTTCTACCCATGGCAAATTCTATGGAACAGTCCAGGCTGAGAGCAGGAAGACTGTCATCAATGGAAAGTCCATCCCTGTCTTCCAGGAGGGAGATCCCGCTAACATCAAAAGGTATGACGCTGGTGCTGAATGTGGTGTGAAGTCCTCTGGAGTCTTCACCACCATGGAGAAAGCTGGGGTTCGCTTGAAGGAGAGGGCCAAGAGTGTCATCATCGTGCTCCTTCTGATGACAGCCCCATGTTCATGATGGGTGTGAACCATGAGAAATATAACAACTCCCTCAAGATTGTCAGCAATGCCTTCTGCACCACCAACACTGGGCTCCTCTGGCCAAGGACATCCATGACAACTTTGGCATCGTGGAGGGACTCATGACTACCATCCATGCCATCATTGCCACGCAGAAAACTATGGAAGGTCCCTCTGGGAAGCTATGGCATGATGGCTGAGGGCTACCCAGGGCAACATCCCTGGTTCCATCAGCATGGCAAAGGATGTAGGCAAGGGCATCCCTGAGCTGAACGGGAAGCTCACTGGCATGGCCTTCTGGGTCCCCATTCTCAACATGTCTGACATGGACCTGACCTGTCACCTAGAGAAAGCTATCAAATATGCTGACATCAAGAAGGTGGTGAAGCAGACATCAGAAGGCCCCCTCAAGTTCATCCTGGGATACACTGAGGAACAGGTTGTTCCTTGTGACTTTAACAGTGACACCCACTCTTCCACCTTTGACATGAGGGATGACATTGCGTCCAATGACTACTTCATCAAGCCCATTTCCAGTTATGGCAATGAATTTGGCTACAGCAACTGGGTGGTGGACCTTATGGTCCCCATGACCTCCAAGGAGTAAGAGCCACCTGGACCACCTGCCCCAATGAACAATTAATCTTGTAACACTGAAAAAATAAAATAAAAGTATTTGGGGGAAAATAAAATGAAAAATAAAAATAATTAAATAACCAAACAAAAAGTAGAATCAGACCTATATATACAGTGAACAAACTGATGGTTCCCAGACAGGAGGCTGGTGGGGGCATTGGAGAAACTGGTAAAAAGGATTGGGAGGTGCAGGCTACCAGTTAGGTAATAAATAAATCACGTGGGTAAAATGCCCAGCATAAGGCATGTAATCAGTGGTATCATAATCATGTTGTTGGTGATAGATGATAGCTACACATGTTGGGAGCAATGCATAATGTAGAGTCTTGTGAAATAGTGGTCCACAAAGCTATGAAATGAACTTCACTAAGGTTGCTTCTGTGCTAAAGGTCAGGTAACAGTAGTAATTTCTTCTGAGAGTGTATGTTTTCCTGTTGAAGGAAATAGATGAATAAATAGAAACTGCAAAAAAGGAGGCATATTCTTTTGATCAGAAAACAATTATTATAAAGACTTTTTCTGTAATTATAAAAATATGCAAAATTATTAAAGGCATATTTTGGAACTGCTATCTTGTTACCTCATAGTAAAAATAGATACTTTTCAAATTTTTCTATTAATTCTAAGTTAAAGTATGTTAATAAAACTCTAAGATTTTACTAGCAGCTCTAAGTGATCTTAATATTGCTTATAAACAGCAGCTGATTTTGAAAAAGAGATAATCAAGGGAATAATCACAATTATACAAATCAGCTTTAATTGTATTGTTATAAGTTAGAATATAATTGACAGAGATTTTCAAATCAGTAGCAAAGAAATGTTTATTTGATAAATTCTGCAAAATGATCTTTTTAATGTGTTCCAACCATACAGAGAGTTAATATCCCTCAAATGTAACCAGGTCTGAAAAGTTTAAAACAACTTTTAACCCAATCTAGACCAATGTGGGGCTAGATCTCAGGACCCTGAGATCATGAGCTGAGCCAAGGGCAGAGAGTTAACCCAATGAGCCACCCAGGTTCCCCTAGACTAGAATATTGATTGGAACTCATAGATTGGCATTATATTTGAAAATAAAGAAATTCTGGTGCCGGTCCTGAAGAAGTAAGCCAACATGCATTCTACACCTGCAAGAAATGAAGTTTGCTAACAGCCACATAGTTTTGAAAGAGGATCCCATGCTATAGATGGGAACTTGGCCTGGCCAAAACCGAGTTCAGCCTTGCAAAACCTAAATCATAGGATCCAACTAAGCTGTGGGCACACTTTTAATACATGGAAAACATTTACTTATGATTTTATACATTTGTGCTTTAAGCCCTTAGGTTATGGCAATTTGTTGGACTTCAATACATAAATACAGTATAGAATCTCTGATTTTTGTTTAATTAAAAGTTGTATCACTGGGGGCACCTGGGTGGCTCAGTGGGTTAAAGCCTTTGCCTTCAGCTCAGGTTGTGATCTCAGGGTCCTAGGTTCAAGCCCCTCATTGGGCTCTCTGCTCAGCAAGGAGCCTGCTTCTCCCTCCTTCTCTCTCTGCCTGCCTCTCTACTTACTTGTGATCCCTCTCTATATATATCAAATAAATAAATAAAATCTTTAAAAAATAAAAGTTTGATTTATTGCTGAGATGAAGGTTGATAATAATCAACCTTTGGTATTGATAGACTATTATATTTTTAAAGATTTTATTTATTTGTTTGAGAAAGAGACAGTGGCGGAGGAGGGGCAAAGAGAGAGGGAGAAGCAGACTTGCATGAAGCAGGGAGCCCAATAAGGGACTCAATCCCTGGACTTTGGGATGATGGCCCAAGTCAAAGTTAGATGCTCAATCTACTGGGTATTACAGGTAACGCTGGGATTCATATAATTTTAAAGTAATAATTATAAGAAACCTATAAGTAGTTATATATAAAAGTGCTTCATATGAGTCAATTCAAATGTTACACTTCATATTATGAGACTTTTCACTTTAAGTTCTTATGAAAATATATTTCATTGATATATAGATATAAATATGATATAATAATAGATAAAGATAGTTTATAGGTAGATACATAAAAGTAGAAATGGATTTTAACTCAATTGAATTACAACACACTGTGTAAAAATTTTATTTTTTTGGAAAAATCTATTTATTATTTATTTATTTATTTATTTATTTATTTATTATTTGAAAGAGAGAGGAGGAGAAAGAGTGAAAGAGCATAAGCAGTAGGAGGGAAGGAGGAAGGAAGAGAAAGTTCTCAAGCAGAGTGTGCAAGCAGAGCTCAGGTGGGACTGAATCTCAGAACCTGAGATAATGAGCTGAATTGAAATCAAGTCAAACACTTTACCAAGTAAGCCACTCAGGTGTCCTTAGTTCTTAAATTTTTTTATGTTACTTTTCTCATATATATATTTTCTGAACTTTTTTTTTCCAGATGTTTCTATGATTTCACTTGTTAAAAGCATATTTAAAATTGATGTGTCAATCATTTTTGTGATGACAGAGTTAAGTGCATTGTCACATAATTCTAAAATTTCCATCATTTCATTGTTGGTATCTCTTTATTGTCTTTTCTCTATTTTGGGATTTTCGTTGAAATTGTTGTAATGAGTGAGTAGTTCATTTAAACCTGCACTTTGAGGGGTGTCTGGGTGGCTCAGTGGGTTAAAGTCTTTGCCTTTGGCTCAGGTCATGATCTCAGGGTCGTGGTATCAAGGACTGCATCTGGCTCTCTTTTCAGCAGGGAGCCTGCTTCCCCCTCTCTGCCTCTCTGCCTAATTGTGATCTCTCTCTCTCTCTCTCTCTCTCTGTCAAATCAGTAAATAAATAAAATCTTAAAAAGAAAAGAAAAGGTGAGGATGGGGAAGATGGGGGAGAAGTAAGAGATCCTGAAGCAACCGGTCCCCAAAAGTGAGCTGGAAATCTACCAAAACACGCTGAACACCCATGAAATCACCCTGAGGAGAAAGATTTCTAACCCCGGGATCTCTCAGAGAGCAGAAGACAGCAGTGGAGAGGTAAAAGCAAAATGGGATCACTCGAGCTGATATTGGAGGATAAACAAAAAGGGGGAGAGAGCCACCAGAAGCTAACCAAGGACAGTAATACCCCAAAGGAAAGTGCCCGGTGGCGGGGGACAAGCATAAACGTAGAGCCAGTTAAAAACACTTAAAAAGGGCAAAAAGTTCGGAGGAGTAACTAGTGGAAGGGCGTGGTCGCGGGCACCGGCGTTCGGACCCACTCTCCCAGGAAGGAGCTGTGGAACTGGTGGGGGAACCAGTCCGCGATTCCTGAACCTGCAGATTTCTGCTCTCTGCAACAACCTGTGGACTGGGCTCGCACCTGCAAGCCCCTTTTTTTTTGAGAGTCTGTGGTGGTTCACAAGCTGCAGTTCTTCCCTGTGTGCGCCCGCCACCGCAACATTCGCGGTGCACTGCAGAGCCTGAGCGATCCCCGCCCGCGGAGAGAACTCGGGCAACAGGCTGCGCTGCAAGCAGAAATTTCGCAGAGGGGAGTGTGTGTTCTGAACCACACAGAGGGGAGCAGAGACTTGGGCTTCCTGCAACTCAGAGATCTCAGTGCTTCTGGGCAGATTCATTGATTGGACACCCTGAAAAGGTGGAAAGGCTACAACAGGCCAAAAACCTTCAGTGAGCAAGAGACTGAGAAACAAGTTTCCACAGAGCTCAGCCCCTTGACTGGGGGGCAGGGTGACTCAACCCAAGCAAGACTGACTGGATAACAATGCGGCAGGCCCCTCCCCCAGAAGACCAGCCAAAGAACAAAAGGACTATAACCACAGGGTCCCCATAAAATTTTAAACCCCAAAGCCAGGGGAAAGCAATATATTAAGCTCCTGGTAATATCCTCAAACCTGTTTATTTCATAGATACAAGTTTGTTTTTGCTTTAGTTTTAGTTTTTGTTTTTGTTTTCTCTTTCTTATTCTCTCTCTTTTTTAATTTTATTTTAGTCTTCACTTGCTTTCACATTTCTTTTTTCTTTTATCCTTTTTTTAACTACGTAACATTACAACAAGAGGTTTAATGCAACTATAAACCCAGGAGGACCTGAAATAACCTTCATCGCCTGCGAGGAGTTATAACCACCGTCCCATCTTATCCCTCTGTCAGTGTTTCAATGTATCTGCTTTTGTTCTGCTATTACATAAACCTTATTCTTGGGGTTCATTCTGCTAGGTTCTTCCACTTATTGGCATTTATTAGTGTTGGTCTATATGTTTGTTCGTACTTGTTTGCACACCTTATAAACCTTAGTTTTGGGGCCCATTCTGGCTGGGATTTCCCCTTTTTCTCCTCCTATATATTTTTTTATTCTTATACTTTCTTTTTGGTGGTAAAGCCCAATTGCTCCAAAACCCTCCGGAGTACACCCTGCCTGGATCGGGGGTGGTATATCCAGCTACACACCATCTCATCCATTTCTCATCAAAATGACTAGGAGGAGGAACACCCAACAGAAGAAAAACCCAGAGACTAGACCCTCTCCTTCAGAACTATTGGACATGGACATCAACAGTATGTCAGAAAGGGAATTCAGGATGACAATTATCCAGGCAATGGCTAGGATGGAGCAAAACATTATAGAAGAGCTAAGGGCAGAAATGAGGTCCAGTGTAGGAGAGATAAGAAGCGCTATTAATGAGATCCAATCCAATCTAAATAGTCTAACAGCTAGAGTTGTGGAGACAGAGGATAGAATTAGTGATCTAGAGGATCAAGTGGTTGAGATGAAAGGGCAAGAGGAGAGCTGGTACAAACTGCTCAAGAATCATGAGAACAGACTTAGGGAAATAAATGATGCCATGAAACGTTGCAACATCAGAATCATTGGAATCCCAGAGGGGGTAGAGAAGGACAGAAGACTAGAAGATATAGCTGACGAAATTCTACATGAGAATTTCCCCAATCTGGGGAATTGAACAAGTGTTCGTGTCCTAGAGATTGAAAGGACCCCTGCAACGATCAATAGTTCAAGAAAAACACCAAGGCACATAATATTAAAATGTGCAAGTTATAATTTTAGACAGGAGGTCCTGAAGGCAGCTAGGGGAAAGAGATTCCTTACATACGGAGGAAAGCCCATCAGAATAACATCAGACATGTCCTCAGAAACCTGGCAAGCCAGAAAGGGCTGGCATGATATATTCAGGGCACTATATGAGAAGAACATGCAGCCAAGAATACTTTATCCAGCAAGGCTGACATTCAAAATGGATGGAGAGATAAAGAGCTTCCAAGATCGGCAAGGATTAAAAGAGTATGTGAACACCAAGCTGACACTCCAGGAAATATTAAGGGGGTTTTATAAAAGCAGAAGGGACACACGAGTGACTTAGAGCAGAAACTTTCCACCTATAGAAACAAAGACTTAAAAAAAAAAAAAAAGAAACAAGAACTTCACAGGCAACATGATATCAGTAAACACATATCTTTCAATAATCACTCTCAACGTGAATGGCCTAAATGCTCCCATAAAAGAGCACAGGGTTGCAGAATGGATAAAACGACAGGACCCATCCATATGCTGTCTACAAGAGACACACTTGGAACCAAAAGATGCATCCAGACTGAAAGTGAAAGGATGGAGAACCATCTTTCATGCCAATGGACCTCAAAAGAAAGCTGGGGTAGCAACTCTCATATCAGATAAATTAGATTTCACGCTTAAGACTGTAGTCAGAGACACAGAAGGACACTACATCATCCTTAAAGGGTCTATCCTCCAAGAAGATCTAACAATTGTAAACATTTATGCCCCCAATATAGGAGGAACCAACGAGATAAACCAATTGTTAATCAAAATGAAGAGTCATATAGACAGGAATACCTTTATACTAGGAGATCTTAACACGCCACTCTCAGTAGCTGACAGATCTTCTAAACAGAAAATCAATAAAGAAACAAGAGCTTTGAATGACACATTGGACCACATGGACCTCATAGATATATACAGAACATTCCACCCTAAAACAACAGAATACTCATTCTTCTCGAGCACACATGGATCTTTCTCCAGAATAGACCACATACTGGGCCACAAATCAGGTCTCAACTGATACCAAAAGATAGAGATGATTCCCTGCATTTTCTCAAACCACAAT